>CM044432.1:35404030-35419878 GCA_024363595.1 Xenopus borealis
GATTGAATCGTTCCATTCGAAGATTTCCTCCAAAATAATTAGATTTTTCAAAGATTTCAACAACACTCCTTGAGGTCCCCCATTGGCTATTCAGCAGGTTTAAGGCGACGAAGGGTCGAGTTTGTTCGAATACAGTTCCATATGTGGATAATACTACTTCTACTACAGGTATGGGACCTGTTATGCAGAATGCTCGGGACCTTGGGTCTTCCTTATAATGGATCTTTCTGTAGTTTGGATCTTTACACCTTAAGTCTGCTAGAAAATCATATAAACAGACTGGTTTTACTTTCTATAAGGATTCATTGAAAGGATTAGTTTGGGTTAAGTACAAGGTACTGTATTATTATTACCTGTACTACCACTATTACTACTAATAAATATAAATAGTTATATAGATCAATAGTTTAACTGTGGTTTATGTCACACATTACCAAAGTCTTTAAATACTGTGCAAAGAAACAATGGATTCTTGAAGCATAGCGTAGGCTTATTCCAGTATTATCAAATTACATATGATCCAAACACAGTAATGAATAAATGCATATAGATATACTTTAACAGTAGCTGCTGTATACCAAATATTTAAGAAAAGACTAAGGAATTGATAAAAAAAACCTTTTTATCAACTTAAATATGTAGGTCAACAAATAAATGCTTTATAAAACAAAATTGACAGATAAAACGGTGTAAAAAGATGTGTAAAATAAATGGCTAGTTTATCACGGTATGTGTAATTTAACGCTATGCGAAAGCCAGATTTGATGCCGTTATTGTACATTTCTTTCACCAGAAGTCACTGAGAAAAACGCATTAAAAAAAAACGTTGATTTTTTACACATCATAATAAATATGCCACAATCAGTTCAGTACAATTTGGACTGTGATCTAGTGTAAACATGATTAGAGAAGCACCCATTAGAAGTGTAACTTACAGGTTTATGGTCTTTGTTTTTTTGCCCTAGTGATACAGTGATATGTGATGTCATTGTGACCCTTAGGGCAAGAAGGTGTGGGACCCAAAGGCTATCAGTAATAGTAACAGCTTAGTCTGTTGTTGACTGTGATGATATGACAAAATGGCCAACTAAACTACATACAAAACATTTATCAATTTCAAAGTATGCCTCACAAGTAAAAGATTTTTCTGATCAAGAACTGCCTTCCTACAGGTAATAAAAGTTTAATGTAGGTGGGTCCAACCTCAAATCTTTAGTATTATTTATGAAGAAAACAGCAATTAATGGAAGGCATTCCTTTTATACAAATTTAAGCAAGGGTGCAAGTGGCTGTTACCCAAATAGAACCAGAAAATAATCCAAGATACAAAAGGTTACTCTGCTCAACACATCAATAATACAGACACTTATGGGCAGATTTACTAAGGGCATGGGAATGGTTAGGGAATAAAAATTCTCCAAATTCGAATTCAAATTTGGAGGATTTTTACCGCAATTCGATTGGTCGAACGATCGAATAGAAAAATTTTATTGATCGATAGAATCGATTGATTCGAGCAATTTTAACCATTCAAACCATCAAAATGTTTGAATCCCAATTCGGTAGCACTGATCTGGTGAACTAGGCAGTCGTAGAAAAATTTAAAGGGGAAGTACTTCGACTGTCGAATAGTCGAATATTCAAATAGATTTTTATTAAGAATCATTTGTATCATTTGATTCGATCGAATTTTCAAAATTCATTGGTCTAAGCGGTCTTCAAAAACATTCGAAAATTCTAAACTTTTTGAAAATTCAATTGAACTTTGAATCCTTCATGTGAATTTTGTAAATTTTGCCCCTTAGGGGCAGATTTACTAAGGGGCAGATTTACTAAATTCTTGTGAAGGATTCAAATATTCACGCAAATAGTCGCAATTCGATCGTGCGACTATTCGAATATGCAAATTAAATATTTTCGACTATAGGATATTCGGGCGCATCGAATTCGATCGAATTTTCAGAATTCGATCAAAATTAACCAAAGGCACTTTGGTAGGTTGAAACTGGTGAACTAGAAAGTCGAATAAAAAATTAAAGTTGAAGTAATCGATATTCAAATATTCGAATAGATTTTATTCAAATCGATCGAATTTAAAAAATTCACTGCTCAAAGTCACCTAATTTGCACATTCGAAATTCAAATTTGAATCCTTTTGAATCATTCATGTAAATACATGTGAAGTTAGTAAATCTGCCCCATCTTTAATTTCTCTTTCTGAAAGGTAAATAACATTACTTGTGCTGAAATTTAAATTTCCAATTTAATTACTGTTGTACTATCTTTTTATGCCTTAATTTGCTGACATAATGAATCTACAGTATTTCTCATTAATATAACTGTTGCTTTATGGCAATTATTTAAACTCTTCTCAGACTGTTTTTTGCGTACTTAGGGGCAGATTTACTAAGAGTCAAATTGTCGAGGACTTTTCGACTGGCCAATATTTAAAGGGCAAGTTCTTCGACTGGCGAATAGTCGAGCTCTCGAACATATATTTATTCAATCTATTCTATCTATTCGATGCACCCAAATATTCTGTATTCGATGATCGAAAATACTTAATTTACATATTCGAATAGTCGCACGATCGAATTGAGACTATTTGCGCGAATATTCATTTAGTAAATCTGCCCCCTTAGTTATAAACTAAACTATCCGTAAGATATTTTAATTTACCATTTCCTGATTTTTTTGATTATATTTCACTTTGCATTTTGATTTAAACTTTTTCCACCAGTTGTCTGCATCTTATTATTTTTGCTCTTGTCATTTTTATGTATTTATATTTACTGACAACATTTACTGAAGGAACTATAGCAGTTTCATTAGTTTTAAATATGACACAAAAATTTAATGATGTATTTTAGATCTATTGAATTTTATACTTGACTCACCATAATAGTATGTTAAATATTCCGTCAGTTTCAAGGCTCCGAATTGTTGATATAGTGTTCATTGCATTAAGATTCTATCAACCATTACATACCTAGACACCTTAGCTGTAATTAAAGCTTCTCACTCCCAAGTAACAGACATAGATTTAACAAGACTTGAAAACTCATACAAGAACCACACCATTTTAAAGACCATTTTAAAAACTTATTTTTGTTTGTTGGTTTTGCAGTGCATGTGCTTATTTTAAACACTAGTGTTATTTAAACAATAGTGGGTAGAAAATAATTTTCTATTTACAGATACAAATATAGTATTTTTTAATGAGGTGCATTATACTGTAGAGAACCGTGAGCACCTGGGATGGTGCAATTTCAATGGAAGGCACAGAGGGGCCATGAGTAGTGATGAGCGAATCAGGGGCAGTTTGCTTTGCTGAATTTATCGGAAATTTTTCAAGAAAATCGTGAAAAGTCAAAAATTTCACAAAACAATGCCGGTGTCTCATTTTGGACGCAGGAGACGCCAGGAAAAATGCGCCGTTGTCTTGTTTTGGAGGCGGGCGTCTGTTTTTTCAACGCTGGGGAATTTTCACGTGAATTTGCCGGGAATTCACCTTCAGGGGAATAAATTCACCTATCACTGGCATTCTGACCTTTTTTGTAAATTAAGCTTTTTGAAAAATAAGCCCAAGAATTACTGACAGAAAGATCATGCAAGCCTATGTTGTATGTACAAAATTGCCTGAAACAAATATATTTTCAGTAGACTGTAAATTGGAATGTAGGAAAATATGAACTAGATGCATGTTTAAGAAGAAGAAGAAGACCTCATCCTTACAGGTGAAGTAAAGCCTAACTAAAGAAGAAATGTACATTATAATTTGAGCTTCTGTACCAGCCCCAGGCAACCACTGCCCTTAACCAGGGAAGATATGTGCCTCCAAAGATGCCCCAGTAGTTTCCCATTTTCTTTTATGCTGATTCACTGAACATGCTCAGGGCTGCTGTCACTTACTGAGCTTAGGGACCGACTCACTATATACAGTACACATAGAATATAAATGTCACAATATAATGCTGATTAGTAATTAATACATATAATTACTACTCAACAGCAGAGAAACCAGCAACTAGCATCATAATTTAATAATTAGCCTTATAGCATAAGCTTTTATTACAGACAAACCTAATTAGCTGATTGTAAATTTGCAATTACCCCTAAGCTTAGCTTCTCAACAGCTGTTCAGCTAGAACTTTAAGTTTATTTTATACAATATGGCCTATAGTTATTGTATACTGTATTTCATTGAGTCTGCAAAAAGTCTGTTTGTGGCCCCAGGCTTTTGCATTTAACATTATGAATAGGATATAAGATCTATGCAAATATGGTACTGTCTAGGTATTAGAATACACTGACAAACAGGATTAGAGCAAGAGGCAAATATGTGCATTTTAAAATTAAAAATGGAAAGTTATTTTTTTCTTATTACTAGTCTACTTAAAAGATTTCATGATTCCAGGGAACATTAAAGCTGCTCAAGCTTTATTGACATTAATAATTAAATAGTTTTTTTATGTAGAATGTATTAACATTATTCACATTCAGTTCACATACATTATTAAATATACTTTTGACAGCTTGATTTGAACAAAATCATAATCACTATAGGTACATAAATCTTAACATAAATTTTGAAGCCCACCCGTTGGTGTGCTGTAATACTGTAGTTTATAGTGTGACTTGCCGCCAGTGGAACAAAGACCCCCTAATTCAGTGATCCCCAACCAGTAGCTTGCGAGCAACATGTTGCTCTCCAACCCCTTGGTGGCCTCAAAGCAGATGCTTATTTTTAAGTTCCAGGCTGGAAGGCAAGTTTTGGTTGCATAAAAACTAGGTGTAAAGCCAAACAGAGTCTCCTGTAGCTGCCAGTCCACAATGGGGCTACCAAATAGCCAATCGCAACACTAATTTGGCACCGCCAGAGACACTTTTCATGTTTGTGTGGCTCCTCAATTCTTTTTACATTTGAATGTGGCTCACAAATAAAAAAGGTTGGGGACCCCTGCCCTAAGGCTATGGCCAACTCTCTGAAACACTATTACCTTATTGCTTCTCATTCCAGTATATTGCAGGTTGCGTCCTGAACACTGACCAACCAGGTTGCAATAGCTCACAGTTTTGTTGCTTCTTCAACAATGAACTTGTTTACTGAACATAAACAGTTGATCTATTTCACAGCAATCAGGTAGTAGAATCTTCAAATATAGACAACAATATCAGTGAAAACCTCCACCCTTTGTGATATTTCAAATATGGTTCCAGAAATAGGGATCCCATGGGGTAGCTTGCTCCTTATATTCCCTGCTCCTGAGCAAACCCACTTGTGTCCTTGTCTGGCAACTTGATCTGGCACCTAGCCCCAACTACTATCCTTGTTGGAGCCAGGTAGCTTCTCACTAGATACACCTAGATTAGAGTTCTGCAGCAAGTTGGGTACCCGCATAATTCTAACCTAGATACACTACCACTAACTTTTGCTCCTAGAGCGACTATTACAGAATTTATATCACTAACTAGAACTGTCCCCAACAGGGACAGGCCAGGCCCAGACCCAGTCCTAAACCTTCCTCCCTGCCAGGTGGGATCCAGGAAAAGAACCCGTGTGTTCTTTCCCTTTTATAGAAAATGATACTTCCACCTTCTAGGCAAACAATGAACCAGATGAAACTACTGATACTGATGCAGGATCTCTACAATATCTGCAATTTTTATAGGGTTTGAGATGCAATGTATAGTTATTGAATCCCTATTGTATTATGTATCCATTAGTAAACCTTGCAAATTACACATTGCACATTCAAATTTGTTGCTTGATCACCTTCCTCTACTCAGCTTTGTGCATTGTACAGGAGCTGATCCATTCAAGAGCAATTCTGTTATTTGTAGTATACACCCATTAGATCATTACCAATGGAATTTCAAAACAATTCTGACAGCTACAGTAGCTTTAAAATTGCCTAGGGTTTTTGCATTGACAATAGCTTAGCCAGTGTGTTTATATCATTTATACCACTAAGCTTAACTGCTGGTCTTTGGTTTATGAGTAAGTGTTATATAGATAGATATGCTGCAAATGTGACATAGACAAATACCTTTTATTTGGGGTACACCCACCATTATTAATGTTATTTGGCTTTGGAATGATAAATGATCCAATGTTCATTTACCAACTGCAGACAAAGTGCAAAGAGTAAAAACAGGCACAAACTGCAATGTTTTTTGCACACTAACACCCTTCCCTGCACATTGTTGAATGATCAATGATTCAGCAGCACTATATTCATATAGGGTGGGCTGGATAGACATATTGGAAAACCAGTCCCCTAGTTTGCATGTAATTCAGATTACCTCATACCCTATGGCAGAACGTACAGCGCTGCATTGCAGCAACCCTCAATATAGGGCACAAATTTGTCATGGGAATTATAATCTTTGTTCCTATAAAGGGTAATTTAAGAATGCAATCACAAGTGTGGTTGCTCCTAAATACACAATACTAAAACGCAGTTTGAAAACTACCGCATGCAATTACAGGGTGTATACCCTAGTTTGTCCACAATTATGCTGAAATTCTAGAAAATGTATGCTTTATAAACAAATCTCAAACTATTTGTTGGCAGCATAATACTGAAATAAGGCTCACCAACAAGTTGTCTATTATATAAAACCTAATCCAGTACTGAAGGCTAGGACGAGAAAAAAAAAAAGCATTGCTTTTGTTCTTGGTGGGGAAGCACTTGGAAACTTGTTTTCACTGATAGAACATTCATCCACTGCAGAGTGCATGCCATTGGAAATTCAAGTAGGTATGCTATTTCAACAACCTGCACACAAATCACTTGTATGACATGATGAAGTCATAGAGGTAATTACATTAGCATTTGCCAGCAAGATGCCAGGACTGCAACAGGAATGAAGGTCATACCCAATCAACCATACTGTATTTCCTGGTGGTTAGGGCATCACAAAACATGTTTTGGTATTTTCAGATGAACAGCAAATACAGACAGATTTGGTGCTTTTTGGAGATGTTTTTCCAGCAAAAGGGTGTCTAAACAAATGTGTATCATGAGATTTTATTGAAATAAATCTGAGATGTAAATATGTTTCTGTGAACAATTTAGTGTAGAGATGTCCTCTCTAGATGGCAATAAAGCATTGGTCTAAATAATGCTGATACATACTGATGTAGGAAAATGTGACAGTAAAAGATTCTTCATTTAAGATGATGCTTGTAATAACACTAATAGGGTTTATTTAAGTCTCAAATTTTTCTTTTTTAAAGGGGGAGAAAATCTGAAATTTAGAGGGGAAAAAGTAAAGTTTTTTGAGATTTATTATGCTCTAAAGCTACAAAAAATTTGAATCCAAAAATACTCCAGCTAAGACAATTTGAATTGATGCTTGAATTTACTGTATCACAACTTTTTGTCACGCAGATTTTTTTGAGAATGTTTTATTGGTAAATTAAGGGGATTCTGGTTTGGGAGTAGAAATAATGTAGAATATTGTCCCTTTAACAATTGGAACATGTTTTTTACCTTCAGGAATCTCAATAGTTTTGGGCTGTTGCACTGGTTTTCATTCAATAATCTGATAAATTCGAGTTTTCTGGGCAACAGTATGATAAAGTCGAGTTTTCTAAGCAATAATTAGAAAAAGTTGCACAATTGATGTTGACACTTGGATTTGCAGTAAATTTTTGTCATACAGATTTTTAAAGACATTTTATTGGTAAATGAAGGATATTCTGTTTTTGGGAGTTTTGTTGAGAAAAGTTGAGTTTTAGTAAATAACCCTCTAATGTATTCCTAGCAACCATTGTCAATATATGTATATTCATCTGATTCATCTAATTGTATATTTGTACAGGACACCCATTGTATTTTGTATCACCCGGTACTTCAGAGATGGCCTGCAAGTTAATAAAAAAGCTAATAAAGGGCATGTAAGGTGTAAATTGCAGTGAAAAACTTGCACTTTATACTTTGTCCCCCTAATACTGTATATAAGCCTTATTATTTTGGAGGTATAGAATTTCATAAAGAAAGGGGGATGCTGTTTGAAAAAAGTCAAATAAATAAAAGTCCTGCTTTTACTTGTTTTTGTTCCAGTATCTTACAGGTGACCCCTGCAGTGAGCTCCATACATATAAGATGTAGAATAAAGTAATGCCACTACATTAATTTTGCTTAAAAATATACTGTATGTAAATGGGAATGACTTCATGAATAACTTGTATTAAGAAATAGTTAGGGAATTTTGTGGTGATTTTGTGGTGAAATACAGCATTTTATTTTCAAGAAACTACTGCAAATATTTGTAGATAAAAAATTTGTAGACAAAAAGTTGCCAAGACAAAAGTATCCCAGAGACAGAATCAGCACAATAAAAAAATGGCCATAGACTTTAATGCATTTGGAGTGATAAAAAAAAGGTTGTCGAAAGAAATTTTGTTTCCTATTGACTTCAATGCCTATAGCCATTTCATAGCAGTTTTGTAAAATTTTTTGGTTACGTGAAACAGAATAGATTTGCTCATCACTGTTTATAAATACAATAAAGCATTTTCTAGACAGACCCACATGCCAGGCATTTCCTGGGAATTTATCCTGAAATTAATCTTCTGTCAGTGTATAAAATGCAGTGTAAAAAATGACTGATCTTTGTACAGGTGAAGCCAATTTCATTTGAGAGTTAAAAGTGTTATACACCTTTCTGGTAGAAACACTTAAATTAAGTAGAAAGTCACTTTTATGATGAAACCTCTGTTGGGGAGTTCAGCACAGAAATGGAAAAGTATTTGAAAACATGTGGCCATAGACTGAGACTGGTGCTACAATGTTTGGGATATGATAAAAGTGGACCTATCTGGCTATGAGGCAGATTTACCCCATGATGGAATTCAGCTAAGTAACACTAAATTGTGATTTTTTTTTTGTGCCTAATAAGATGGTTCGGGCTTGGATACACAAAGGAGACTTCTACTTAATTATAAACTACATAGATTACCAGTTTTGAAAGTACTCCTGGGAACTCTCCCTTAAAGGCGTATACAGATTTTGAGTGATATGATACCCAACACCAACTAATACCTTCAATGAGAAGGAGAGAAACAATAGCTGTTTCAAAGCTGTTCCACCCTGAAGTGCTGGCTCTTTCTCAAAGCTCAAAATCTGGCACAATGCACTGAGATGGCTGCCTCCACACCAATATTACAGCTACAAAATAATACATTTGTTGGTTCAAGAATAACATTTTAAATGTTACAGTGAATTATTTGCAATGTAAACAGTATAATTAAAAAAAAAAAAAACTAAACCATAAAAATCATGACAGTATCTCTTTAACCTGAGGGGTCCCTCCAAAACTGTACTTTGTGTTTATGGGACAGGGTATTTTATTATGAGGGGTGTAAAAATGACATCTGTATTACATCTTATGGTTTTGATGCACATAGTTAATTACTATGCTAGGATTTCCAAGTGGGGAGTTCCTCTTCAGTGTTGTTTTAGAGTTGTGATTGGGACTTGTATTCCTTAATGGAATGGCAGATTAGATTTAGAATTGCATAGCAGCTTTACTCCTGCCACAGAGAAATGTAGAGGATTGTTATATTTCTGTTTTGACCTTAATCATGCTAAACCTTTAATGGAACAGTGACACAAAAAATGAAAGGGCTTTGAATTAATTTAAATGTAATCTATTTTATCCTTCTCTGGAAAATATTATGTTTTATACACAATTAATTCAAAGTCTATATGAATGCTGTTTAGTTGTGAGGACAGCCATTCAAGATTAAATTGGGCTATAGTATACATGTTTACAGGAGAGAGAAAAAGATAAATGGTATGGGATATAATGATGATTTTTGTTATTACACAGGAAGATATTGCAAGTTTCAGGACATTCATTGTTCTTTACAAAACTATAGAATGAAAATGGTTTGAATATAAAATTGTGTATACTGTATGTTGCAAAGATATATTTTACCTGCAGCTGCTATAGCAAATTATAGAATCATACTACTTTAGTGGGCCAGGGCAAAAAAATGGGTGTTTAATAAGCAGGTTGGGAGCACACACCTTCCTTCTTCACTGGGTTGGGACAGAGGATCCCTTAACTCCTTTACTTAACTTTTACCTACTGCACATTCAGCATTTCACTATGAGCAATAAAAGACATAATTGTCGCTGAGACATCAGAAGAAACACCCATTGACTTTAATTCATTTGGACAAAAAGTGCTGAGACAAAAATGTTTTTTATTTTTTATAGTGTATCTAGATCGATGTTGCAGCTTTCCCACCGGTGCCGATCCACGATGCATGATGAGTGGCCAGGCCAGAGATGACTTTGACGCAGTTGACCACTTTAAATATATTGCAATATATGGACAAACAATCTCTGTTTTGTTTAAGGATAAGGCAATCACACATTTTTCAGATTTTTGGCATTTGGAGTTTGATAAATAATGCCCATAATGATCCTGCAGTATGTTAATGTCACATGGGCTGTGAATGATTTGGAACTGGTGCACTTTCATGGTCTGACTAACAGTAGGAAAACCATGCACTTGAGTAGCGAGAGGCAGCACGGGCCACTACGGCACCATATTTTAAGTTGTTTAGTTCTGAGTTCAAGTCTCCAAATAAAGGAATATCTGGTGCAAAATGATAATGTGATAATGTCATGCATCTGTAGAATCTTTGCAAGCCCTGTCTTCATATACTTTATATGAACAGAACCAAATGGGAACATAATTCCATTGTACATGACATGCATGTGAAATAGCCTGCAACCATAAATCATAAATCCTACTCTCATAAAAATCTGTCCATGACAGCTATCCAACTGTCTTTCTGGGATGATGGAACCTAGTGATAAATTCTTTCACTGTGTTCTTAATCAGCAGATGTGAGATTTAGCATATGAAAACTATGTTTACAAACGTCAGGATCAACTAGTAAATCAGTAAATGGTAAGAAAAAAATGCTCTAAAACATTGCAGATTAACATGACAACAATGGAAATATGCACGAGAAGTCCATAGGCTAGACATTGGAAATGTTATGGATTACTGTCTACTGCCAGCAATTTTCAAACTAATCAGTGCCAAGCAATCCACTTTGTTCTTGTTCAGTATCCAAAACACCCGGCCAATTACAAGAGTAACTAGTTAAGAAGACTGCACTGGTCTTCTTAGCACATTAAACATTTTACAATACAACTTCTACATTTGCAGTAGGGAGTTTACTTAATATAATATAATAATGTATTATAATGATGTTAGAAGAAGGGACCATTCAGTCTTGCAAGAATACACTATTTTCTTATCCAGATAGTTATGAACTGTAACATACAAGACTCTTTTGTGGTTGTGTTTAAGCTCAGATTTATAATGCAAAGGTATGCTATTTGGCTAATTTAGAAATGAGAATAATATGAGCAAGAAATACAAATAAATATTCATATTCTAAAAGGAATTTGTTTTCTTACTTTAATGTTTTTAATGTAAATTAAAGGCATGGATGGGCATATACCTGCCTTGCTTGCCTGAGTGCTTTTGAATGTTAATGATCATTTTATGATGACACATCATTTACAATGACGGTTTTGATGTCTACATTTTACTGCTACAAAGCATTTTAAAATTGAGTAGTTAAAATTCTTTTTGTTGCATTGACACTAGTTATGAAACAGTTACTTCTTCATAATAGGAAAGTCTGTGTTTTTCTAAAGCAAAGGTAGCAGTAATGGCAGAACATGGTAAGATAATGTGTAATGGATCAAAAGACAATAAACAGCTGTTCAGTGGTTTAACAGTGAAACTGTAATGAATCCCAGAAGTCTAATTATATTTTTTACAGATATTTTAATGAAATATGTAAATATTCATTATAGAATTAATAGCTGATGAGAAAAGAACATCCATATTAAACTGAATATTAACTTTCAATAAATAAAGAGGCATTCATTTTATTATATTTCTGGACTGGCCTAGGAAAGTCCCAATGAGGTGGTTTTCATGGGTAATTTCAGCTTTTGAGGTATTAAAAGGAGAATTAATTTGATCCATCATATTTTGCAATCAGAGTAAATCAAGTTATATTATCTTGTTACTCATATAACTCTATTATGTTTTTGGTCATAGCAAGTTCCTACTTTTTAAAACTTTTGGTGAAGGCAAAGAGATGAGCCAATTCACTGGCAATGCAATAACAAATTTGAGTTAACTTTGCTTTTACGTCAAAAATGACGCAATGTGTGTCAAAAATGAGAAGCGTCATTTCACAAATTTTTTAACCAATTTCGCTACAAATTCTCGAATTTTTCGGCAAAGCAAATCTGCCTAGATTCAACCACCACTATTTATTAACTGCCAATGCAATGAATTTTGTAATAACATCAACACTTGCTTGTCAGTTCCTCTAACTGTACAGTCAGAAAGTTAAAAGTTCAGATGGAAAACAAAACAGTTCTAATGTTGCTATACTTAGGAAAGAAATCAGAAACCTTAGATGCCCCTTCCCATCTTCATCCTAAGCAGAGCGGAATGGATGCCAAGGTGTTAGGAGCAATGTTTGAGATTAAACTGACCAGAGCCAATGTGCTGTGTAACAAACCTCAGACCTCAGGCAAAGGTCTGGTAGCAAACAAAAACAAGTCCTTAAGATGGGCCAAAAGTCAAGGGCAGACAGAAACAGGCCAAAGTTTGGGACAGGCAGAAACCATGCAGTGTCAGATATCAAGCCAAGATCAAAACTGGTAAATGAGAAAATGAGGAAAAGGGAGATGGCAGGAACAGGACTTATAGGAACAAGCTCTCAGGGACAGAAACAGGATCACAGGAACAGAGTTTTAGAAGCAACAAAACATTCTCAGGGACAAGAAGCTTAGACAAGGCAGATTGATCAAATGATTCAGCCTTGGCAAGACAGGGAAGTGGAACTGTTTCCAATAGCTGGACAAGGGGCATGAATGAGAAAAGATTGACTTGGAGGCAGAGTCAAAGGGGATATTTGGTCACTGTGAGGCCGATGCCACATTGCCTTATGTGTCTCAAGCAAGAGGAGCAGCTGTCTGTATTCAACCCAGGGTGTTCCCCCCACAATGATTGACTCTTGGTTGAGCACTGCAGATGTGCACTACTCCCTGTGTTCATGGATGAAAAATAACTGGTGCGGTGGGGAACCTCCTATGTGGGTACCAAGTATGTTCTTGTCCTCAACACCTAGAGGTATTGCAAGTCCCATCCCCTTGCTAGCCAACTGAAATACTCCTGTACTGCTGACATGGATTGACATGATTAAAAAAAAAGTTCAATATTGCCTAAATATGCACTTCTGTAAAGCTGCAGTCAGGGCTGCTCAATCATTTCTGCCTCTGTTCCAAATCGGGGGCTGCTGCACCTACTGATGCAGGGCAACCCTGGATCTATACCACCTTCTAACCAGACTCTACAATTCCCACAGTACCCCGCATCAGTTTCCACAGCACAGTTGCAAAAAAAGTATAGGGTGCATATGTTACTTAAACGCTCAGTGGTGCCAGACCAACTTTTAAAATATTCTCAACTCAAATGTGCCCACAACTTTTTTTGGAAACCCATAACAGATCAGGATATCTTTGGGACATCTCCCATTGACTTCTACATGAACTCAGCAGGTCTGAGTTGGAGTACTTTTTTATTTGGACTTTTAACAACCACTGGGTTTAATAAATCCCTAAAAATGTGAGTTTTTTTCCAAAAAAAAAAAAAATATTCTCCCCTTTAAAAGGCCAATAAGAAAAAACACTGACTTTAATAAATAACCCCCATAGTATACTGTAGCTAGTAAACAGCTTGAAAGAAGAGCAGTGTATAAAGGCTATTATAGGAAGGAGACAGATATTGACATTAGTAATTTGGTTGTTAATGAATGACTCAGTCTTACTGAAACTGCATGTTCAAAAGTTATCATTTTCCTATTTTGCTATTTTCCTGGGGTACAATGTAGCATTAAGCCAGGCATTTGCAATTGTGTTACTAATCAACACTGCCCTTGTATAAAAATGATAAAATATTTATTAAAATCTATTATAATTTTTGTACACTTTTCAGTGGTATTCAGTTCCATGATCTGAACTATCTCCTCATTATACGACTATTGGGCTGTCTGATTCATTGATATTCTCTGTGAGTGCCATGTTGTTAGGAACAGATTGTTCAATGCTGATGAGCTCAAAGACCAATTTAGCCAACTCTAATGAACCAAATGAATGAAGCAGGATTATCCACTTGAGAGTAAGTCATAAATTCCACTTATCTTTTGCTTTCACTCATGGTTCATTCAAAAGACTCAAAATCATTATAAAACATCAGAGAAGCAAAACACAATGGAAAGGTTTATTAATTGTTATGTTTCTGAAACCAACAAAATTACATGGGCTTGCAATATAAATGAAAAGATATGTCAAATCTATTCACTCTAAACAGAGGGTTTTTTTAATTTCAAAAATCTGAAAAAAGTATTAAAATATACATTTAGAAGCATATGAAAAAGTCAGCTGATAACAGATGTTAGCAAGCTCAGTATGGTAGTTTATTTTGAGGACAGTGTTAGTCTGTGTCCAGGAATCTCAATCAGAGAGGGACCCCCCTTGGCCAGAACATGTCATAGATGATGACCCAAAGAAGATCATCTACTGGTGCCTGGACAGTACAAGATTTTCACTGTTAAATGAAAGGCAATATATATTCTTGCTCAGAATTGCCCAACATGACAATCAGACTCGTCCACATGGCAGAAAAGCACATTCATTTTCATAAAAGTGGTTTTATGTGGTTATATAAGCCATGTATGCAACAGCAGCAACATCATATTAATGGGCTATTTTGTACTTGTAATTGCGAAAACTCTGAGATTTCAACCTCCATAGAAACTGTTCATTTGTTATAGTGGTGGAATTTACTTCACTCCCCCACAGTTCTAGATGCTACTTCCCTACATTGTAGACACATGATTCCATCAAGTTCATACCTTTTCTGGAATAGATCTTTTCTAGATCTTTTAAGGATGAAAAATAAAAATTGAATTATTTTAATATATTCCCTGGCTTGATGGTGCTCTGTTCTTCTCTTCACAAACCTCAATTTGGATTTACCGTGTGGGGTCACAGTTGTAACGTGAAGTACGCCAAAGCTCCCACTGTTTTCTTTTTGTTGGACTGCATTTCTAGATGATGAAAAGGGAGATTATAAAACCTTGCTCCAAGTTATAGCAACTAACATTTGCAGTAGTTGATCATTGTCTTATTACGCACATCAGTATCATGGAGTACCAGGTCAGTCCTGATCTATTTTCAGCAACATTTACTGAAAGGCTTGCTGAGGAATGTATACTAATATAAAGAAAAGAGTGGAAAAAATGGATCAGAGTAACTGGGATGTAAAATACCTGTGCGTAATTATGATGATGAGGCAACTCGATCTCTCCATGGGTCAATAATTTTGTACAGCTTTCATTCTGACCTTTGCATTGTTTTCCTCTCGCAGCAACAAGGGATGTGTTCAGGTAGTTGACATACTGTAGTTGCAGATATAATGGGTTCCCCTTCTCATCACCTAGTATGTATATACATACACTAATCATACTGCTCCAAGACACATTTTTTATAACTGTTATAATAAATTGTAGTAAGTTCACTTGTAGTCAAATTCAAGTCATTATTGGACTTATTTATCAAAAATCTAATTTATGAGGTTTTTTAAGTTTTTTCTACTTCAAATAAACTCACAATTTAAAAAACTCATTATTTATTAAAAAATCAGAATGTAAAAATCAAACATTCAAGTTTTTGAATAATTTGAATTTGGATGTTTTTTGTTAAAAAAAATGGTACTGTAAC
>CM044432.1:35442493-35463276 GCA_024363595.1 Xenopus borealis
AGTTATATATCTATATATCTATAAACCTTATATACATTTATGTACCTTTTGAAGCTTCACTAACTACAATGTTGTGCAAGGACTAACACAACATTAGGCCAGCTATAATACCCTAAATTCCTATGTGCCTTTTTTGTGCCTGCAGCTGACAACATAGGAAATTATTAGCCTGTGAAATGGCTCGGGGGAAATATGCTTTAAGTTTAAAGATCTAGCAGGTCATTGATTTTTTTTAGCACTGCAAATCTACTGAGGATTTTAGTAGATGAGTGATTAGATTTAATTATGTTTGTATATTGTGTTTTAAGGGTTTCTTTTGTTCTAAAACCTACACAAGGTCAACAAGAGAAACAATTATAAAGCAAAAATATGTTTTGCATTGTCCAGGGACTAACAATTCTTTTGTATAAAATACAGAGTAATAAGGTAGAACATACTGAGCCATATAAAGTTTGCTCTGGGTAGTGTAAAGTTAGTGATAGTGTGTTGACTTTCAGAATTGCCTCCAGCAATGAATAGTGGTTGTCAACACACCTCTCCCCATCTGTCACCTCTAATAATTGACTGTTGAATCTAAAACATCCTGCTAAATGAACATGGATTGACTTAAGTACCAAAGCCGAATCCTAATTTGCATAGGCAAATTAGGGACTGGAGGGAAATTGTGTGACTTTTCATCACAAAACAAGGAAGTAAAAATGTTTTCCCCTTCTTAATCCTAATTTGCATATGCAAATTAGGATTCAGTTCAATATTCGGTGAAATCTTTTGCAAAGGATTCGGGTGTTTGGCCAAATCCAAAATAGTGGATTAGGTGCATCCCTAGTGTGCAAGCTAGTACTGGGATAATGCATATGTGATGGACAAATCTGACCTATTTCACTGAAAACTATGGGTGACAAATTTATTTGATGTGTGACAATTATTGCAACATTTTTTTTCACCCATTGGAGTCTATGGGCATCTTTTTCACAGTGAAACCTGCCAAAAATATCACTCATCACTAGTGATGGGCGAATCTCCCGAAATTCGCTTCGCTGAAAAATTCTCGAATTTCCAGAGAAATTCGTGAATTGGCGAAAAATTTGAGAAACGAGTCGCGGGACGCTTTTGACGCACGTCGAGTCAACTTTGACGCGCCGTGTCGTTTTCGGCGCGTCGCGTCTTATAAATTCGCCCATCACTACTCATCACTAAATGCACTACCTATAGAATCAAATTAAGAGAAGACCTTGCTTCCTGTAATTTCTGCTGCCAATTCAAAGGCCTTTGGATTGCCACATGTTTTTTTCCTGACTTGTTGCTTTTCTCCCACAGCGTATTTTCAAAAACTACCAACTACAATGACTTGTTTCTTTGTTTCATGTGAACAATGGAAAGTGACCAACATACAGAATATTATTTTTATGGCTATTGTTTCTCTCAGATTTCAGAGCTTCTTATACTTTTGGTTTGCTGATAGCACTGTGAGAAAACACTCTGATCATGCTTTAGGTTTGATTTTTTAATCTGTTTTATTTAATCAAGCAATGCATTATAAGTAATCTGATAACTGATGTCCTATTTCTTTATAGTGAGCTGAACAATATCAGTTATAAATAAGTTAATAATAAATAAGTAAATAACAAGAGAGGGCTGCACACAACTAAACTGCCCAGCTTGTGTGGCCTAAACAATAAACTTCTTCTTTTATTTCTTTCCAGGTTATCTGAACATTTAAACAGCAATTTTGAACAAGTGGAATGGCAAGAAATGTGACATCACAGCTCACTGTTTTATCAAAATATATTTATTGTAATCTGCATAAAATTAATCCTGAATAGGATACTTTCTGTTTTACATTGGGCAAAGCACAGTCCTACAGATTTGGTGGCCTATTTTTTAACATTTGCAATTCAAAAATGTTTTTATGAATGTTGAAAAATTTGCTTTTTTTTCTATATTTCTTTAAACTCTAAGGGGGTGATTTATAATGGTTTGATTTTTGTTACCCACACAAATTTGAATGATATTTAAAAAAAAACCAAATATCTGGTATTTTTTAAGCAAAAAAATTTATCAAATGTAAAAAAAATCGGCATATAAAAGCAAAATTGAAGTCATTTTTTCAATTCAAGTTTTCCAGTTTTAATTAAGTTTGTAAACTCACTGATTCAAGTTTTTTAAGCCTATAAATGCAAAAAATTCAAATGTATTGAAGTGTTATCCACAATTGTATTGAACTGAGTTTTTTACATTTAGATTATTTCATAAATTAGCAAACATTGACATTTTTTAAATTGTGAGTTTATTTGAAGTAGAAAAAATTCTAAACCTCACTAATTTGAACTTTGATGAATAGGCCTCCCCAAATTCAAAATGCTAATACAAAAATTCACCTGGTAAATGCTGATCCTATTGGACCTTTTTTAATCAATCAAATTTAGAGTTTCTCTAATTTTTTTTTTAGCTAGGAATTGTCCAAAAAAACTTTTTAAGAAGGTTTTAGAGGTATTCATATTTTCGGGGGATTGTTCTTTTTGCTTTTTAAATTTGTATCTTTTAATAAATTGTATGATATTTGTGGTTTTAGAAAAAGTGAGTTTAGTCATGGTTTTTAAAACCACTAAAATGAGAATGTTGATACATAGGTCTCCACTTATCCAAAAGTAATCCAGTTATGGTCCAGGGTACATAATTTAAATTAATATATTACTCATATCAATGTCAAGAACAGCTAGACAACTATTTGAGACTATGGGGACAATTTTCTAACAAATTAATTTTGCATTTATTCATGAATCATAAAAAATTGTGGTTTTCTCGGTTTTTAGAAAAGCTCTGTAAATTTGAAATTTATTTAGTGAAAAAACCATTAAAGCATTTAAAGCCAAACTTCCCAGAGAAAAAGTTGCCAATGTGCTATATAAGTCAATGAGAGGAGCACTGATCCTGTTGGATTATTTTTAAATCAGAATGAGGTTTTTGGATTTTTTTGCTACATATTGTCTGAAATCAATGTTATCGGTTCTTGGATTTTTTTAGATTGTTCAGTGCAGTGTTTTAAGAAATTCAATTACAGTCATGTTTTAAATGTTTGTGAGCTTAATCCTAGTTCAGAAAAGTAGTTAAGTTAAGAAAGGGTTAGCTTAGAAACAAAATATATATATATTTTTTTATTATATATCTGGTTTTGAGTGCCACTACTTTTTAAGCCAATATTCATATTCATATCTTTTCTTTAATTTCTCTTATTGACTGCAATGTTTTAAACCAGATCTGGGGAAATACAATATATTTATACATCTTGTAATTATATTTTTCTGTAATTTTTGCCATTAATTCACAAGCAGATAAGATAACACAACTTGTCTAGAAAAAGAACATATAAAGTCAATATCAAATAATGCCTAAATTGCAAGTACAGTACAATCTTTTCATCTCACAAGATGATGGAACATACTATAAATACAATTCTTTTTGGCTACAGAATACACAAGAGCAAAACATTTCTGTATTTGTTTTTACTCCACTGGCCCCCCTTAATATCAGACTGTAGAAAGGAAAGAATACAAGACAATATTGTAGAAAAGTATAGAAGAATATCCACAGTAGTTTAGTAGTAGTTAGTAGTAGTGTAAAAATATTTAAGCAGCATTACCAGTAACCTAAATTAAACTTTTGTGCTCAATAAAATAAAAAAAATCTGCAATTATAACTGTTGCTTATCTTAGTTTTATTTGTCCAGTTTATTACTTTACCCCTTATAAAAGGGGTTTAATCTGGATGTCAGCCCTGGAGTTCTTAAAAGGGCATCTTCTTCACAAATATGTAACTTTCATCAGTTCATTATTCCATCTTTAGTCAACATTTTCCAAAATATTTTCACTCAAAGAATGAGAAATGTACCACATCAAAATGATATTATTTTTTAATTTAAGTGAAAATGATAACATATTGACCTGGACTATAATTAGATCATTGAGAGGCATGTTATTCAGTAGATTGAACTGGAATCATTACACTTTAGTTTTTGAACAGTGAAATGTGGCCATTTACAGTATATGCAGTACTTTATTTATGACAAAATCAGTCAAATCCTATTTTTATCCACCACTATTAATTCCTGTTTGTCTCATTTTCTTTGAACATCTGCATGCTATTAAATTCCCTTTTAGTATTCAGGCAGTCAGTCTTAAGTTGTCATTTCTGAATTACCAGATCAGTTTCTTTGAGTTTTTGTTTATCCATTTGAATGCAATAAGTCCACCAATTAAAATGCACATTCATTCAAAATATTTTAATTTAAAAATTTGACAAAAAAAGCAAGAAAATCTAAACATGTAAACCACCAGAGATTAAGGGGCAAATTTAAAAAAGAGATGGGGAAAGACATTCTTTAACTAAAGGCAATACAACTAAAAATAACTGCAACTAAAAATAATTGGCTCCTATACAGTATACAATGTAATTATTAATACAAAACATTCCAGGTAGTGGTGAAGTTAACAAATAAAACCCACTAATTCGTGCACACAGAGATACCCAGATATATAATAGAAATAATTAAAAATTTGCAGTATGCCCTGAGCAGTGTCTGCGTGGACATATTAGTGTTATTTTTCTATTTTGGAATGCTGACCATTACAATTAAAACCTTTTACTACTGCTTCTCTGCTATGTTTAAATTTTAGCTAACTTGAATTTGCTGTGGGTCTCAGTAATATACACCACAGATGGTCCCATTTTACTCATTGTACTTTTCTCCGGAATCCCTATAGCTGACGGGTAAGTAAGTTAAATGGTGGTCAACTCAACACAAGTTGAGTTGATGTAAATGTTTGTGATAATTGCATAATTTCTGATTTGGTAATGTGATGTTAGCATGTGATTTATTAGTTCATGGTCAGTTAAAGACACAATATTCAAACAGTGCTCTAGATGTTAAATCCAAGGTTCCCTTGTATCCATGTGTTCTGTATAGTACTTTGCACCTGTGTTTTGTGTTATGTATACAGTAGAGTGTGATTTTCTAATTTGCTTTTTTTCAGATTGTCTGTATACTGAATAATTAAATAGAATGCTTCAGTAATTGTTGGTATATGACTGTAACAATTATAAGTATGGGACTGACTATTCATAGCCTATCAATTAAAGGTTTTGCAGTCTCAGCAATTATGACTGTAGTAATGGACTTTCCAGCATTAATTGCAATATTGCTTTGCCTCTGCACAAGTTACTTGAGAGTAATCCCAGTCCACAAAATGCGACCAAATATTGCCATTCCTATGGTCATATGCAGGGTTATTTCATGATTTGTGTATGTATATTGACAAAGACTAATTGTCATCTAAAATACAGATAAATAGACAGTCCTGTCACTTTCAAGTTACAGTAAACCATTTAATAATAAAGTAAAAATAAAAAAAATACAACAGACACAGTAGCTGATAAAGGATAGACAGACAATTATAAGACCCAGGGGGTCATTAATAAAGTCCGCACAGCGCATAATTGTTCGCAAATGGTAGTTTTGCCCATGCTTTTTCCTGAACGCTAAAATATTACACTACTGTGCCCGTCTTTCCGCTTTTTGCGAATTCACATTGTGAATGAAATTTCGCAAACAAGACAGTTCTTTCCGTGAGTACAGGCACTTTGCGAGGTTGTTTTGTGTGAAAATAGCGTTAACGTTAACTTAAATTCGCAATTTGCAAAACAGTATTGCGAATATTTTCTCCGCCACCAAAGTTGTGGTGCAGAGTGTTCGCAATTTGTGATTTTTGCCATATTTAAAAAGCTCCTATAGACATTCGCAATGTGAAAAACAAATTCGCAAATCTGTTTGCACACTCTTATTCAGCTTTATAATATAAACCAGGCGCAGGGCAAATATATTCACTCTGTGAACCAATCCTGCACAAAGTTTATAAATGACCCCCCCCAGTCTTCTGGATTTATGATTTAAGATCAACAACAATGGCAACAATGAAAAGTGATGCAAGGGATTAGGCACCCACATTTGTTACCTGAAAATATACTATTGAACAACGCACACCCGCGGCCCTTCTCAATTTTGACGGAAATAAAAACACAAGGGGATATCCCCTGTTTGATTCATCTTGTCGGTACCTTTTTTTTACTTTTGTAACCTGAAAATATATCCCAGCAAAGGAAAGATAACTTCTATACTGACAAGCTAAATAAATTATATATAATAAATATACATAGAAAAGTTGTAACTGAGCCCTGGTGAGGTGTACATAGAGCGATGGATCAGATCTGCAAATGCCAGACATACAGTAGGTAGATACAAATAAAGATAGATGAAACAGTTTGGTTTTGCACATTATCGATAACATAGTTAACTACTGCTGTTATACTGTTTCATGTGTGAAGCCTATACTTCAGGGATTACATTGATCAATGATATGGAATATGAATTCAGTTTATTGCTGTTTTCTATTTCTACTTAGAATTTCAGTATTAGATCAGTTTGAATTACAACTTAAATTATGAATTGTGGGACTTGAAATGGCAGGGATGTAAAAATATTGTATTATCCTATTTATTTTATTAATATATCCCCAATATAAAATCAGGTATGCATGAGGCTGTGCTTTATTATGTGACCAGCTTACTAAAGATGCATTTTTATACATTGTACAGTATGTAACATAAGTGACAGTGAGGTTTGAACCAGTAGCCATGTTTTGTATAATACATCATGTTACTAAGAAGTCAGAGATATCTTTCTAGGTAGCAGCTCATTATTAAGACACCACAGTTACAGTAATATTTGATCAGCACAAAATGCCTGTGCCAAGTTAAGAATACTTTAATTGCATGGCAGGCACAGATTCCATCTAGAGGTTCTCACAATCTGTATAGATGAGACACAGACTGTTGGATCTCAGTCTTTTTTTACTATAAAGTTCAGAAAAAAGAGCCCAAAGTGTGATCCTGTAACAGCCAGAGCCTGTGGGGAGATGGAGGCTAAGGAAGATCCCTGCCGATTAGGGCTCTGTTACCTTGGTACTGCACATTATGTCAACCCATTGGTTGCTTTAATAGACTGTAAGAGCATCAAGGCAGGGACCTCATCCCAACTGTGTATAAAAAGTCTTGTTCACTGTCCAGTTTATCATAACTGTATCCCTGTTTATGCCCTGCAAAATGTTGCACACATCTGTGTTGATAAAGATGTGAAGGCTCTTCTTTATATGTTTGTGAACATGGCCTTGTCAAAAGTTTTTGTGATAAAATATGTGTCAGCAAGGTTCTTACTAAAAAAAGCAGCCCAAGAAAAGCTCAAGAATTTACCTGAATATTGTCATAGATGACCATATGCCTGATGCTTGCCAAGAGGCCTTCTGTGAAGCTAATGGATTCATGGTATCATCCTTTCCTGGTACTTTAAGGGTTCCTGTATTCTACTCTATTCAACTATTTGTCAAAAGGAATTACATATCTGCCCCCTAATATAATGATTATGATTAACAATATAATTTGCATGCATGTTTATGTTTCCTAAACAAGTTCATAAGGCTTGCACTTAACAAATCTGAATTATCCACAATATTACAATATGGTGATGCAGGAAAATCTAAGATTGGCTAGACAGATTGGCTAGAAAGTGTCTAATAAGCAGATATTTGTAAAAAATCATGTTTAGAGAGGTTGTGTTCTGTTTGTAAAGTTTTGTACAGTTTTAGGTTGTTACCTGAGAATAGATGAGTTATTTGTGTAAGTCCCAGTTTTTCGCAAATTGGCGAGGTAGAGGTCCGGAATTTCTACTTCCAGCATTCTGATAGGTGAGTTTTTTGCTTGGTATGTGGGAATATGTTTGTGTGTCTTCATTGAATTCTAGATTTTTAAAGCTGTCATTGTGATATATAGGGATTTAGTTTTTGTTAGATTTGTTGGTGATTTGGACCACATCAATTGTCTTAGTGTTATAGGATGAGTTTGCTCTTGCTCAATCTCCATCCATTGTTTGTTGTTTACCGGGAGATTTTATAGAGTAAGTTGCTCTAGTATAGAAGCTTTGTAGTAATTTTCTATTTTTGGGACTCCAAATCCTCCTTTTCTTTGACTGAGTTGCATCAGATTTCGTTTGAGTCTTGGTTCCCCCCCCCCCATATCAATATATCTAGGATCTTCTGTGATTGTTGAAGGAATGATTTTGGTACTGCGATTGGAAGACTTCTGAACAGGTATAGCAATTTGGGTAGCAGCATCATCTTGACTGTGACGATTCTTCCCAGCCAGGAGATAACTACATGCCTATCCCCCACCTTCCATTCATGCATACAGTACTATTCCTGAATCAGCTGAGAATCAATTCTTAAAGTGCCAGTATGATTACTTTTGCCTTCTCCTACAATATCTCTAAAACCCAAGCTGGTGAAATTAAATGTATTTTTTCATTGATCTGTGCTATTTCTTGCAATAAATAATTAATAGAATAGAAAGAACACACTCCCTACACAAGCCCTACTTGGTAATTTTATCAGCTTACACCATAACATGATATGTACAAACTGGTTTACTAAATATCTATATAAATTGAATAGGCATTCTGCCTAAATTCTGTATTTATATTCTTGCAGATAAGAAATGTCAGTGAACTGAACCAAGGTTTCTTGAAGATGTGCTATGAAAAAACATTTACTCTTCTATACACATCATGTCTTGTTGTATAAAGAATAATAGGAGCATAACTAGTAGAACTGATATTTGTCATGGGTAATCTTTTCTCAAGATCAGCCAAAGCAAATACTGAAGGGCATCCTCTGTGACAGCATTTTATATTGACATTCCATTGAGGTTTGCTCGAAATTCTGTGTGTTCACGAGAGGCAGTGCCTGAGTTGCCTTGTGGTCAGTTTTTACAGTATAGAAAGCTCATTTATTTCATTTCTGTTGATGTCAGTATGTTTTAGTGCTGTTTAAAAGAAAACTTGCAGAATCAGAATTTCTCAAGAATAACTGGGGATTTACAATGCTATGAGAGGTTTTCAGGCAGGCATCATGTTTGGATCAGATCTAATCTATTTTATAAAGATCAAAGCATAGAATAGTTAAAGGACACCTTTATTTAGTAAACTGCTGGAAACACAAGACCTAATGCATTTCAGGCATTCAGTCCAAAAACATAGGATCACTGACAATAAAAGTCACTAGGTGTAAGTCTAGGTAATCTGGCTGGCCACATGCACCAGCTCCACCAGCAAAGGGACTTATGGCACTCATGTAGATGAGCTCAAAAAATGCAACAGCTACATACAGTATATGGATTTTAATGGGTAGAATTTGCCATTAATTTTGCTACATTATTAAATCAGTCTGCATGTCTCATACCACATCCTCTTTAGCTGGCTTTTAAAGTAGAACTAAAGCTTGACTAAAGAAGTAGCTAGAAATATTTTACATTATGGGGTAGATTCATCAAAGAGTGAAGTTAAGAGTGAAGTTCCGCCACTAGAGTGAAATTCTGCCACTCTCCATTCATTTCTATGGGATTTTCAAAGGCGCATTTATCAAATGGTGAACTTTCACTTCACCGTAGAAATAAATCACACCGGCACACAGGAATTGTAGATGCAGGGAGACCCTTGCAAAAACCTTTTACTGCGGATGTGCAACGTTTCGGAGGACACGCACCCTTTGTCAAGTGCTTGACAAAGGGGGCGTGTCCATGAAACGTTGCACTTCCGCAGTAAAAAGTTTTTGCAAGGGTCTCCCTGCATCTACAATTCCTGTGTGCCGGTGTGATTTATTTCTACGGTGGAGTTGGGAGGGTGCCGCATACTCCAAACACCAGGCACCAGGTGAAACTGTCTATTTTCTTGTAAAGGGTGTGCGAAAGCTTTTGTGGTACGTGAACTTTCACTTCACCCATTGAGGAATTTCCCTCTAGTGGTGGAACTTCACTCTTTGATGAATCTACCCCTATGTTTTGTGCTACGGTTCCAGCCCTTTAGCAGTAAAGACCTGTGTCTCCAAAGATTCCCCAGTTACTCCCCATCTTCTTTTCCACTGATTCACTGCACATGCTCTGTGTTGCTGTCATTTATTGAGTGTAGGGACCCACACAATATACAGTACACATAGAATAGAAATGTCACAATATACGGCCGATTAGTAATTGATACCGATAATTACTACATGACAGCACAGAAACCAGTGCAATTATCATCAAAATATAGTAATGAGACCTGTGGCATCAGCTTATATTATAAACCAATCTCATTTTCTGCTTGATAATTAGCTTAGAAGCTTAGCTTCTCAACAGCAGCTCAGATCCCACTGAGCGTGTCACAGACACTTTCCAAGAAGTCCAAGTTTGAAGTCCTGGATCATTGCTGCTATTGACAAGCTGAAACTTTAGGCTGGTGCAATAAGTTCAGTATATAAAATATGGCAATATTACCCATATGATTTTTTGGGGTTTAGTTCTCCTTTAAGTACTAGAATTTGCATTGAGATGATTGTGATTGCACACCCTTCTGAAAAAGCAAGTTTCTGTATATCACTTCCTTAAATAAATTCCCTCATGGCAGTACTTTCATCTGTATCCTTTCACAGTCCAACTGCAAAGAATGAACAGGGCCAGGCATTAATTAAATAGTTTTTGACAATATGTCTGACACAAACAATTTGTACTGTAATTCTTAGTTACGCTCTTAAAAACAATTTTCTGCCTAACCATATTACAATGCACATTCCTATAATTGGCCACCTCTTTCCTACAGTATAAGTAAATTAAAAGAACAATTCTCCAAAATCAATGTAGGGTTTAATATATGTTTGTAATATTGTTTACTGTTCACCATTTTATGCAGTCTAAGCTCATTTACCATTTCAGTGCTATATATCTATTATTTGTTTATTATTTGTTTGTGCAGTGATATTATTGCAGCTAACAAACCAAATCAAATTGATACAGTATATCTATTGAACACCCACTCAATGTTTTTGCAATTGTGTGTGACATATATTCTAGACAACAAAGCATGTATTGCAGTCTGTTCAGAAAAATATGCTCTGCTGACTACTGCTTTATTCACTTTGGAAATCACATTATGATTTTCTTTTAAGAAAGAGAACATACAGTAACAAACTTTAAAATGAAATTCAAATACCGTTTAAAACATAGTTAGTGACTAAAGTGCATCTATAAAATTTTTAAATGGGCTGAAGAACAGTTTCACACTAGGTAGGGCTATGTCAGTAACTATCAACGTGAGTAGGTGTTTTTACCCCAAACATTTGCCAGCACTTATATTGAATAAGATGTGTCAGTTTCATTTCTCTTTGGATAATTGCTCTCACAGTACTTTGGAATCCATGTATTGAATCGACAATTTATATTCACTATTCATTATAAACATAACATCAGGTAGGAGAGAATTACATTGCACCATGGTCCCTGATCTCATTAATGAACCTACACATGAAATCTACATGTGTTACATTACAGGTGATGTCTTGACAATTGTAAAACAAACTAGTTAACATGTTTTTTGTAAAATGGGACAGATATTGATAAGTATGCATTCAAGGCTTATCAGTAATGATTGATATTTCATATGCTGAAATAATATCCTTTAAGCTAACCACTGGTATGATCTTAATAGTATCTTCAATAATTCAGTGCTCAGTTATTAAGAATATGGACTTTTTAAGGAAGTGAGCACCACTGCATGTCTGCTCTTCCTGTTTTTCTGTATGCAGCTTATGAAAGACTAAACAGAATACCCATAGTGGTATCCATTAACTGCATGAGCAGAAGCTGATCTGCTTTTGTAATGCTTTAACCATGCCCTTGTTTAATTTTAGAAAATGCTTTAGATGGCATATCTTCTACACACAGAACATCATTTGTGTCAAAAATATTAATATTATACTATAGGGCAGGGGTCCCCAACCACCGGTCCGTGGCCCAGAACCTGGCCGCAGACAGTCCTGAACTGGGCTGCCAAAATTAATCCGGTGAGCCCTAATTGGATCAGAATTGGACGCTAGAGTGCCCAAATTGGACACATCCGACCAGGATGCCAACCCCTCAGACCCACCTTCCAACCACCTGATCCCCCTGACCCCCCCTCCTCACTACCCCCCCTCGACCTCCAGGTCCTTACAAAAACTTTTGCCTCTGTACCGGTCCCCGGACCAAAAAAGGTTGGGGACCCCTGCACTAATGCCAAGACTGAATTGTGTGCTGTGCTATAGCTGAAGAGGTGTTCCAATTTAGTTCCTTAATAAGTAATGTAGCATCATGCAGGAGAATTAAAGGTTTAAGATTGGCAATGGAGTCATAAGGGGGTAGTTTGGTAAATGGAAGACGATGTTCAGGAATGTGAAAACATAAATGAAGAGATGTAGTGGTGTGAGGCTTGGGAGCTATTAAAATGTTTTAAATACTGGAGGAGTTGGTGGAGGCAAAATAAGACAACTCTCAGCAGTATTATGGACATGTCCTTAATTGTATAGTTGGTGACACAGAAAGCCTGCAATGAAACCTATACCTATACCAAGCCTCTTTATTATATCTATTAAATATCTAATAACTTACACCTAAATATATTGGGGTTTGGGATATGTCTTTACAAGGCCATCTATGTTTTCTTTCTGTTTCTCTCTGTTTCTGTTTAATTTTCTTACTGAGGTTCTAACTCTCTGTTTATGCTACATAAATAACTTTAGAGTCCAGTTTTAGTTTCTCTAACTCTATAATGCCTCCAGTGGAATTGGCATTGACTTGTAAAAATGAACATTCTTAAATTAGCAAATGTTAGCAAGTAGCTTGAGGCATGCATGTAGCCATTATTGATTTTGTCCCATAAAACAATAGTGCTACATTGTTTCACACCAATTACACATTCATTTTTAGCGTTCACAGTTTCATTGCCTGCTGCCATATTAGATTCTTTCCGGGAATTTTTTTTCTCCCCAGTCACACGTCTTGCATGAATGCTTATGCATTGAAGCATCAACACAATTTCTTACATCGAAAACTGTACTTGCCAAGTCCAGATCCATTTTCAGTAAACTGTTCAAAGAGTTTTTCTAAATCCAAGGTATAGAGACTCTAATAAAGAGAATTAGCCAATAATGAGCAAGTAGTTCTTGATTAAGCTTACATACAGTACATGTGGGACTAAGCAAATCTTTAAACACTGATTCCACAAGAAGCCAATGTTAACAAATATTCAATTGTAGGCCTGATACAAATCAGTACGTTAAGAATTCCCCCACAAATATATATATACAAATACTGTAATATGTTGGTTTTGAATGAATGTAAACCAATTAAATTGGAACCTGTAGTCCATAGACAGATTTTGCCCAAGCAAGAAAAAGAAGAACAGAAGACATTTAGGTGCACATTTACTAATGGTCAAAGTGAATATTCAAATAAAATTTGAATCTAAAAAATTTGAATTTTTAAGTAATTGTGTGCTACTTTGACTATCGAATAGCCCAAAATTCAATTTGAATTGAAAAAATTAGAAAATTCTTTGAATTGACACTTTGCCACCTTAAAGCTGCTGAATTGCCATTGTAGCCTATGGGGGACCTCCTAGAACCTGTCACTGGCCTTTTAAAATCCTTTCAATTGACACTTTGCCACCTTAAAGATGCCGAATTGCCATTATAGCCTATGGGGGACCTGTCCTGAATTTTTTTAAAAGTCCTAGGAATTCGAAGGATTTTGCTCAAAATGCAATTGAATGAGTGAAATGATTTTTATTCAATAGAAAATGTACCTATTCAATCGACATAGGTCCGTTTTCGATTGAAAAAGCCCTTTAAAAAATTCAGTGGTCGAATTTCGACGTTTTTTCATTTTGAAATTCAACCATTAGTAAATCTTCCCCTTACATGTAGTAGTTTGTGATAGAAAATGACCATGTTCGATCAAATTAAAATTCTTTGAATCTAACGATAGCATTGTATAAATAAAAAAAAAATACTTTTTCCAGAAAATTTTACAGGAAAGCTTCCAGGAGGTCCTCCATAAGCTAAAATGCAATTGCAAATGCACCTTTCCATTCCGCAATTTTTGAATTTCTAATATTCTTATTGGGGAAAGGAAAGCCTTCTATTCAGCCCTGCACAAGAAAGAAAAATCACCAAAATAAACCCAAACACAATTTTTATGTGTAATAAAGGAGCATAGTTTGCTCAGTAGCAGCATCTTCACTATAGTTGCATTTTTTTCTATTGAAGACAATTAGGTAACAAAATGTCAAGTTAACAGTCTCATTCCTTATATATACAGTATGTACTTCAGTTGACAACTGACAGCAATAAGGTAAGATGCTATTTCCATAGATGTCCAATTATAGTGTATCTTAAAATTGTGCACTATATAGTAATATGGGAAAATGTAGATTTAGTACTGAATTCATGTAAAAATGTAATTTATCAAAGGTACTTGTAGGGCAGAGTGCAAAATAATTTTTCAGAAGCAAATAACCATGCTTTTTCCCTTTTTAATACTGCAAACTGCCTTCATTTTAAGCTACTGTATTTCAAGAGAATCTCTTGATGATTCTACAGCCTCACTGTCTTCATGGTAAACATTCTTTGTGTTGCCTTATGTGTTTTTCATATCTAAAATGGTAGCTTATTCTGCATTTCTAGGTTAGCAAAATATCCCCTGCTACCTAACTATAGTGTCTTCTAACATATTTGTAAACAATTCATAATGTCCCCTAGAAAGTACATCACCAGAGAATAAAAGAAAACCAATTGCCTTGTAGTTTAATTGTTCCTTTACCAATTTACCTACATACAGTGCCCCTGCACTCTTTCTGGCTCATAATATTCTTCTTTTATCTTCCTAAGGAAAAGGTCTCAACACAACATTGTATGCTCAAGATGAGCTTGAAGAATACATCAAAAAAGCAGATACATTATATGTTTATGTTATGTTATTCACAGCAATGTACATATCTGGAATCTGAGTACCAGATATTATCAGCTGCACATTGGTCTAATAAATCTCAAGAGAAAAAATAACATGTAGGACACACATTACTTACATGTTCTGCTGAGGAACACTGTACAACATTAAAAATAGAAAAGAAGCATATACAGTATAGTAACAAGAGACTCATTTCATTTCAGTTCATTGATACATATTATCTCTAGGTCACTTCTCCCTAAAGGAGACTCTGTGTTGACAGCTGGGGTATTCTGTCTTCCACGTGGGGTCTAACTAACCAATCAGAAGATGCATAGAGCTTTCTTTATTTTTTCATGATATGTATATTTAATATATACATTCAAAATCACACGGACAACAAGATTTTTATGGAAGCTACTGTATAATACAGTATGAATTCTGAAATACACATAACCCTTTTTAGTTAGGATTTTTCAAAGCTCTTCTTTATCCATAATATAAAAGGGGCAATGTACCCCCTTTTTGACATGATCTTGTTCAGTTGAAAGTAAAACTTTCGAAAACAAAGCAAGATACAGTGTTGCACCACATAAGTACTATATTCCTGTGGAGCAAATGAATGTACATCAACAAGATTAAAAATCCACATCTCCCAATGTAATATGGTTCCTTAAACTGTTATTGAATTGCAAATTTTAATTGCGCACACAGAAGTGCTTGAAGGTGTTGTAATCTTTTGGAGCAAGACTTTTTCAGTAAGAAGTTTTATTACATTGACTGCACATTGGCGCAAACTATAAAATTCGCAGCCTTCCACTGTTGGAAGTTGTCACTAAACAGTTTCCAGGTTAGCAAAAGATATATTAAATTCGAGAAAACCTAAATTTCTTTGAACAAAGGCTTAACTTTTCGCATTATGAATAGTTTTTCTGTTACCGACTTTTATCACATTCTCCCTGCAAGTCTCTTGAAGTTGATGCTATAAAGCGTTTTTTCTTTTTTTTTTTTTGCATAGTTCTAATTCTGCTCGTTGTTGTTAAATCTTTTTTGCTTGCACTGATGGATGATTGCTTAATTATCTTAATTATTTAAAGGTAGTAGTGCTTATTGTAAAGTCAGTGTATTAACTTTGAGAATTACATTGCCCAAGTGGTTATTTTATTTTTTTGGTTATTTAATTTTTTTATACACTTTTTCTATCTTTATATAACTAATTTGGTGTTTATTTTATTGATATGTGAGATCAACAATGAAGAGTTTAGTTTTTTCTGGCCTGACATTTTGACAAGGTAGAGAGTTGCTGCCACAAGTAGTCCATAGTAACTGCTGCAGCTGATTCTCCCTCCTTTAATGATTAATGATGGTAATGCCCCTTTGCCTAGACACACAGCAGTATTTCTCCCCCAGTACAGACTAATGGACCTGTTGTGAGCCAATGCAGACTGCAGTACTTTTTTTTTTTAAGACGACTCACTTATCTTTTGGGAATTATTTTCTAGTATTATTTTCTGTTAATTTATAATTATGGAGACATAATGGGTAACATATAAAATATGTCAGTATTTCTCTTGTATACCCATATTAGTGAGATAGCACATTGTTTATATGGAGTTACAATGTTTTTTTTTAATTGCAATATTTATGGTTTAAAAGTATATCTTTGCTATGATAAGATATCTTGTTTGGGTTAATTGGTAGCTAATTCTATGCATTTCTTACTTTGGTCTAATTTATCATTCATGATATCACTCCATGCACTTTCTGGCCATTTGGTGTTTATTAGAAACACAGCAGTAAATGATTTTCACTTTGATAAAGGCTAGAGTGCTAGAGGAAACATCAGTTCTTTTCAATAAATAACCTTTTCACTTTTTAAGACCTGAGAATGTGGATTGTTTTTTCCTTTTTTATAACATAGTTGATTCCACAGATTGGAAGGAAGCCATATAATAATGCCTGTGCTGGAGAGTGATCCAACACCTTCCTCCCCTTGCTTCATGATGAAGTGGCTTTTGGACATGAACTAATTTAGATGGGTTTACATAGAAGAGGAGGTACATTTGTGCCATCAGAATTTCCAGGCTCACAGTATAATGTACCTTGTTCCATTGTGAAGTGATGGATTCTGGGACTTGAAGTGCTTTCCACAGAAGCTGCACACCATCCACTTCTGAAAGTAGAGGGACTTCAGGTCCCAGAATTCAACACTTCACAGTGGATCAAGGTAAGAGAGGGATTGCATTACACAGTGAGCATGAGAGGCTAGTTGGGAAATGGTCTCATGAGCAACATGGGTAATCGCTGACTCAGAATAAGAGTTATGTTTAAATTAGAAGCAGTCTGAAGAAATCTTTGATTAATTAACCAAATTATTATGGGTTTCTAAAAGCCACAGCAAGAACCGGTCAGACTTCCAAGCTAACAAAATGTTCCACTCATTGATCCTCACAGCATAATCATTTAGCAGCATACTACATCAATGTAACCAGCCATTTATCAATGATGGATAATAGTATCTATTTAAAGTAAATTAATTTATCTGTCCATTAGTTTAATATGGTAGTGGTAAAAAAAACTTTAGGAGACATAGCTCTGGACCCCACACTGTTCAGTAAACTATTACAAATTGATTTACTTAAGAATGTTAAAATATTAATAACTCCTCAATAGAGAAGGTCTGACTCTCATTCCCTAAAAGCTTGGATCCCAAAGGTTATTAAATGAGCCCAGTTTAAGGAGATTTCCACTCAGAGACAAGACCTGTTCCCAGGTTTTGGTTATCAAAACCAAGCATAGAATAGTGCGTTATTTGCTGATAGTTGAAAAATTCCGTGACCGTGAGCTACAAATCTCCTGAATAACATCTTCCACAATTTACCCAGATTGCTGCGAGTTCTAAGATTTACTTAAGGTGATTGTGAGGTTATTCAATGGAAAGCATTTTTCAGGAAAATTGTCACCTGCAGTAGTGAAGTTTAAACACATTTTCCCATATGCCAAGGCCCTAAAAGATGCCCTTCCCCCTAAAAAAATCCTTAAAACTCAACTCTACTAATTCTTTTTTTCTCAGTACCTGCAGACAAAGAACTCTCAGTTTAACATTTACTGCTTTTTTTGTACAGCATAATTAAACTGCTCTTATTAAGCACAGAGGCTTTGCCCTTTATAGCAATCACATCATGTGGGCCTTTTGGATGCCCTACTGCTAAGTTTTCTGTAATCCATCATATATTTGTTCCATTTAGGTTTCTTCTAATTCCCCACATCATGCTGAACAATGAACCCTTGCTGTGCCGTGTCAAAATGATTGAATTTGAATTCACATTCTAACACTCTGGCATACTGTGCTTGCTGCTTAACCCTTTTCCCAGGTGCTGATGATCAATATTACTACAGTATGTCAGGCCAGACATTATTCTAACCTGTCCCATCATGAGTAGTGATGGGCGAATTTATTCGCCAGGGGCGAATTCCCGCGATTCGCCGCTGGCGAATAAATTCGTAAAATGGCAGGCAAAATGTTGTAAAAAAAAAAAAGAATCGTGTTTTTGACGCGACGAACACGACGCGGCGCGCGTCGAAAGCGACGCGCCGAAGTTGACGCGGCCCGCGTCAAAATCGTGCCGCGACTCATTTCGCAAATTTTTCATATGTACAACATTGCTGCCCTATGTTCGTTTAGTTTCAGCCCCTCCTTATATAGCACCATTGATCATTTTTGGGCATAAGTTTCAGGTTGAGGTCTACTTGTGGGGCTTTCCATTGCTGTCAATAACACATTTACCCATTTTAATCAGATATTCCTTACCAGATGTTCAAAGGTGTATCTACATTACTGGTACTCCTTATCTGATGGGTGTTATGTTGCTGTAAACCTATATCTTCAGTGGAGTAAAGCACATGCAAATAATACAAATAAATCAAGTAAAGACAGATATTGATAAGCAGATAAAAATAAGGTATACATCAAACGTGTTACCCTCCTTCCCCCCTACATTTCCTAACATATGGCAACACAACTATATTGGGGGCACATGTAGGGCAATAGGACAACTTTATTTAATTTATTAAAGGTTTCCTGGGCTTGTGTAGTGGCTGTAACATATACTTCTATTATAACTTAAAGTTCCCGCAGTATGTAAATTAGGCTTCTCTAGCGCAACAGCACTCTGCCTAGCTAAGTAACACTAGCGCAACTACACTACTGTTCACCAACCTGAGCGTAAATTCGCACTTTAGTGAATTTGCGTAGCGCTGGCGAAAAAAAAAGTGCGGCGAATTTGCCCTTTAGAGTCTGCACTGATGGTTTTTGTGAGTGCCAGGTTGTACACCATGACAGATATAAGGTTTCAAAAAAAGTAATTGAAATTATAGAATTAGAGTATATAGTGACAGTGAATGCTGTTATTTAATTATTTAATCTGTAATTCAATAAAGGATCAGCAATACAAGACTTTTCTGACCCTGTACATTGAAATGGGGGATGGGCAAGAAATGCATTTCAAGTCTTAAACAATTTCTTTGGTATAGTCTGTATTTTGGAAAGGGTATTACTGGTATAAGCAGTGACTTTGATATGCCAGAATAATTGGGAACTGTTTACAATATGTGATAAAAAACAAATATTTGATTTTTCCTTTGGCATTTTTAGACATTATAACGGACTATTTCATTCACCAGAATAAATTGGTTTATGCAGTTTGTGTACCAGTTAAGTGCAATGGATGGATGTTTCCTAAAGATATATAGTGATTATCCATTTTTCAGTTGTACAGATCTTAATCGTTTGTTTCCATGTAAAAAAGGCACAGCCTATATCTGTGTCCAGTGTACTCTACCGTATACGAGTGGCTGATAGATGACATTGCTGCATCTCTCCACAGCTGTGATCAGTCACTAGGAAGAAGAATGATGTGACTGAACTGCTGCTCTTCTCGTGGAATCTAAGGATTACAGTGGGCATTTCACAAAAAAACATAGCGGTGACATCACCATGGTGATGACCCGTCCCACCTTCTTCAAGCACTCACTGTGATAGGAGACATGTAGCTAGTCAACAACAGCCTATAAATAGTGATGGGCGGGTCTGGGCTGTTTCGTTGAAAAATTTACCACAACATTTACGTAAAAAAAATTGCACAATTAAGTCAATTGCTGTCAAAATAATTTTAACGCTACAATTTTCAACTGAGCAACTTGAAAATACAACTATTTTATTCAAATGCATGTAAGTCAATGGGCGTCCAAATAATTATAACGCACAACAATTTTATGCGCGCGACTATTCTGTTGCGTCAGATTTTCTTTTTACTGGCAACAAAACGTTAAAATTTTCAGCAAATTTGTGCCAGTCGAATTTATTCACACATCACTACCTATAAATGCAAAGCCACACTGTTACAGTAAACAATTGATAAAGCTTCTGCTACTGAACTTCTGCTAAAGCAAATGGGACAGGGGATTAAGCATGTAGTTATTATGAATGCAAATTCCAATCCCTTGTAACAGAAACAAACCACCATCTAAAGACACAGGGGTTTATTTATTAAGGCACAATTTTTTCCTGCTGTTCGTTTTGACGCAGAAAAGCATTTTCTTTGCTTTTTATTATGGCCCAATGCTGTTCCAAGCCTGAATCCAAAAATACATCATCTGAAACCTGTCAAATTCATGTAAAAGTCAATGGCAGATGTCCCCGTAACCATTTGAAGGTTTTTTTTAACCCTTACAAAATATTCAGTTCAGTTGAGTTTTCTGAGGTTTAATGCTGGTTTTTCCACAAAAACTCCATAATAGCCCCCTAAAACAGGGACCTGGCATTTTACTTGCTGTACTTGTATTATAATAAGGCATTAGAATATCAATGTTGTCAAAAGCATTGCAAT
>CM044432.1:35466550-35484483 GCA_024363595.1 Xenopus borealis
AAGCAGCGCTACTGCTCAGGTATTGTGGCTCCAACTTCTTATTCAGAAGCATTACTGGGGAATAGCCACTTAAGGTCGCCTGGTTTTATTAGGGAACTGTGTTGCCTTTCAATTACATGTTACTGTTACATGTATTTTCATTTATTATAACAAAAAATAATTTAGAGTCTATTTTTCCATTTTACTCTATTAAAAAAAATATTGAAACGTGTTTTGTGTCTGAGCTTAAAGCAGGCTCTGTGTATACCATGTGCAGCTCAGACTTGTGCCTGATTTGATTGCATGCACATACTGTATAATACTGAAAACAATACATGGACCAGAACGATCAAAAAACAAAGAAAAGTTGACCTTCTGTGGAATCCATCATAATAATACACTGACCTTTTCATTTTGTTAACTGGGCTAGTTTAATTAATTTTTTTCTTGATTAATTGCATGCCTTAGCTGTGGTCTTAGAAAGGCAGTATGATAATCAAACAATAAAGAGTGGGTTTTTGCAGGTAAGGGGAAACAAGTTTTCATAACTAAAATGCTACAACAATATTTTAAACATCCACAGATAAAGGGTTAAGTAAGTAATGTGCAACCTGCAGCCCTGTGTATGAACTATTCACATCTAAGTCTCTTTTAAAAGAAGAGATTCTGAGAGGTGTAGGTCAAACACAGCCGTAGTGCTGCAGATTCTGTGATGTGCTGAAGGGGATTCTGGGAGTTTTAGTTCAGCAGCAGCTGGATGACTTGTGCACTAATGTACAGGTATATGGAGGGAGGGTTGTTTTCCCACTCATTGGACCTTTTGTGAATATGTGTGTGTTGATGCAGAGAAGTCATTTCCATAGGGAAAGTGGCACTGGATGGTATAGACAGGATGGGAGTTCAATCAATATCCAGACACATTTTGATTGTAAAACACTTAGTTAACCATTTTTCCAAGATAACTAATTACACAAGCTCACTTGAATTTAACGAATGGTAAAGAAATTAAATAGTTTGGGGTCAATAGAAGTCAACAGAAAAATTCCTAAGTGATTCATGGCATTTATATGCATTGCTGAGCTTTTATTCTTGTTTGATCTGTGCTGGTTCTGTTTTCTTACTTAAATACTCTACAGTGCGATTGTAAATGACCAATCAGTATAATCAGTTGCTTTGCCTCATTTGTATGGATGGTTGGTAATATATATATATATATGGCTGTATATGCACATATGAATACAATTTTCTATTTGTTTCACTAAAATCCCGGTGTTGTTGGTCTTTTGAATGTTATATATTAATACTCTTTTTTCATTAAGAGTGCATTTTATACAGTACATATATATATATATATATATATTTTTTTTTTTGTATATATGTACTGTATAAAATGCACTCTTAATGAAAAAAGAGTATTAATTGCCCTACACTTATCTCTCTTCCAGTGACTATTTTATATTGTGTTTTTTTAATAACACCATTGGCTCCTGCTCATGAATATATAATAAGCAATGAATTGATGCCCCAGTGGCTTCACAATCTAATTCTGGAGCAGCAGTGAAAAGGCAATAGGCAGATTGGTCAAGGTCATGGAGAGCTTGCAGTATAAAGGCACACTTTCCGGCTCATAATTCTTTAATTTAGCCACAGGGTCAGTTCCAGTATTATCTTTATAAGCAGAGATGGCTTTGCAGGCAAAGGAATGAATGTCACTGTTTCCTCTGCTGAAGTTCTTCAGAATAAAATGCAAAGGTATGTTCTCTTTCAGTCTACAGGTGCATTTATCATAGATTACAGCACATGCCCCACATACTATGTCATTATTAAACATGTAGAACACAGCCTTTACTCAATTTACTACTTAATGTTATCCATGTACTTAACCAGTTATGCACTGCTCTACATCTTACACACGGAGTTGAAACAACAAGAAGAAAATACTCTTATACCTATGCAAAGCTGCTATAACCAGTTTAATGACATCAGTTCGTCCAGAAAACTCACCAGGGAGAAGCCACAAAGATGGATTAAATTGAAATTGGAGAAAGAAATATTATTGAAATGCAAGAACATCTTTACTACATTTTGGAGTAAAATTATTGTTCCAGGATGCCACTGTAGTAAATTTGGATACCTAATATCTCCATACAAAGCTAGAGTACAACTTAATCCAAGTCAAAGTTAGTGTAAGTTTTCTGTTGTTATTAATGACATTTTGCTTCCATTAATAATTATGTCTAATTAAGAATGATGGCATTAGGTCTTATACACAAGCATGCGTTTGGTGTATGTTTGAGCTAAACTGGTCAACTATTCCATTAAATTATGTTTGTGTGTTTGTACCCAGTGTGTGTTCAGAATCAAGTTTTATTGCTGCATTTTTTTACACATCCATAAGGCAGTAGCGTAGAGGGTTACATTTGCATGTAAACATGCATACATTCATTTTTGCACACTCAGCGTGTGTTTGTAAAGACATCTGCTGACCCTGTGCCTCGTGTTGGGATTTTAGGTGCCAAGTGAAAATAGGCATAAGTACTTATTAAATGATCATACACTTTTCAAATGATCCTTGCTTCAAGGATAATTGTAAGTGGCCAATGCCATATTTGTACAGAATATAGTACTTCTACCAAATGCTTAATATGGGGTAATGTACTTGTGATCCACTTGGGTCCATATTGTTAATCAGAGGCTGAAAGAAAGTTGATATATTTAATGACTGTTGATAACCCTGTGAATAGAAATTAATGTGATTGTAATAAACTGTCTGGATTTGACCCAGGGACCTGGGGTTCTTGTGCTGTCTGAACTACAGTACTTCTCCTATATGCCAGCAGACAGCTAAAGCCCTGGTTCACTACTATGCCTATGCTTGGTAATAGCTAGTAAGCATGACTTCTTTCACTTGTTGCCAATTTGGCAACAGGTTAATTGTATAAGCCGTTTGACTGGCTTTAAAACCCCCACTCTGCTCTGACTCATTGCCCAGTATGGGTCTATTTTCCATAGTTCCTGGGTACACTTCTACTTCCGGTATTTAATTTTGATCCTTGTCTTTTCCTGACTTTCCATTTACTGCTGCCTGTACTGACCCCTGCATGTGTTTGACTATTCTTTGGATCCTTTGGTGCTGTGCTTATGATCTGTGTTTGACCTTGGCCTGTGACCTGCACTCTAGGTTTTGGGATACAATATGTTACAGTGTTATTGAGTACAGTGCAAGGTATATCACTGTGTGTGTAAACCATTTTTTTAATGGAACAACAACTTGTCCTTGTGTAGTCTTTCCATCTGTTGAACATTCTGAAGTCTCCTCTACTCTTCCCGTCACCTTAGGGGTGTGTCAGTAAGAGTTAAGGAAAGAGGAAAGGCACCAAAGCAGTGGTGGATTATTCTAATTTGCTTGTATTGTGTCTGCCTGAGGCTCAGAGCAGCATAGAGGCCAAAGGGTCTGCATGCCATGAGAGCTCATGCTTTGCAAATGTTATACTAGTCATGGAGTGACAGATACTTGGCTTCTCTAGTTAATATGCCTGTGCCACCCCTCTCTTCCTCCGTCTATTACAACAGTCACCCCACCACTTCTAACCATTACACTGTGTTCTGGTATACATTAGAAACAGGTGCTACTCTATTGAAATGACAGCTAATGACCTATTATTGGTAGCTGCCACTAAAGCTGGTCACATACAACAAACACATTAACAAAAACATGAAGCTATGCATTCCAAGTGTCATTATGCCTATAGTTGTAATGTTACTGGCATAATTGTGCACCTAGCAAGCTGACAACTGACAACATGCAGGCTTAGAACACAAGCGTTAAGTTAGGATACAGAGGTACAGTTCAATGCAATTGGTGAGTCAGACACATGGTAACTCAATCAATCCTGCTTCATGCTCCTGAGATCTATCCATGCATTAAACCAATTCCATTTAGAGATCAGAGAGTGCCTGAGTTTGCATTTTTTTAGTTTATATTATGGGCATTGTTGCTGCCATTTGGGTCATGCTGTGTACTTTAGGGTCATGCTGTACACTTTAGGGCAATCTATGACAATGTGCTGCGGGAATACTTCTGAATAACAGGCAGAGAACTTTTACTATTGCTATGGTTTAACTGAATTCTCCTTGTGAGTTTGCTCTTCCTGGGGAAGCTGAACAAAGTATGGGCCAGATCTAGCCATTATAAAGGGACCCATTTATGAAAAGTTTACCTTGGGAATCATAATGGATTCCCTGCAGTTCAGGTTTTAGCACATTTAATAACACTTGGCACCTGGCAGGAAAGTGTTTGCATGATTTATCACATTTAGAAATGTGCCCATTTGTCAGAACTGAATCAATATGTTGGAGCTATATAAATACATGTTAAGAATAATACTAACCGGTTGAAGGCAGTCAAATTTAGAAAGCTCTGAGTTACGGAAAGGCTCCATTTTATCCAAATAATCCAAGTATGTAGAAATTATTTCCTTTTTCTCTTTAGTAATAAAACAATACTGTACCTTGTACTTGATCCAAACTAAGATATAATTAATCCATTTTGATAAATGTGTCAGTTAATGAAAACTTTTTCATGACAGTCAAGAATATTTTATGGAAATTCTAGGACTGTGACTTTAATCTTTGATACAGAAATATGCAGCTACTGTATGATTTTTTAAAAAGTGTGCATCTAATAGGAACAATATACTTTTGATTTTGTAATTCAAGGGATACTATAGGAAAACTTTTTTTTTCAAAATGCATCCGTTAATAGTGCTGCTCGAGCAGAATTCTGCACTGAAATCCATTTCTGAAAAGAGCAAACAGATTTTTTTCATTTCATTTTGAAATCTGACATAGGGCTAGACATATTGTCAATTTCCCAGCTGCCCCAACTCATGTGAATTGTGCTCTGATAAACTACTCACTCTTTACTGCTGAACTGCAAGTTGGAGTGATATCACTAAATGTATTAGCCCCATGTCAGATTTCATAATTGAATATAAAAAATCTGTTTGTTCTTTTGATAAATGGACTTCAGTGCAGAAGTCTGCTGGAGTAGCACTATTAACTGAAACTATTTGGAAAAATGTTTTCCAATGACAGCATCCCTTTAAAACTCTTAATTTGCCATTGTTGGGGATGCTATAAAATACATTAAGGTTACAACCTTATAATTCCAGCCACTTATGACAGTTGCAGGACAGTTTAGAGTGCAGGATGCATCTGTTCTGTTTATTACTTATTAGCTCTTTAACGTATGTGCTTAATATCTGGATGATGGTAAATTGATAAGACATCTATCTTATACGTATGTGTTTTTTACTATAACTTCCCCCCTAGTAGTTCAGTTTAAATGCACTAATTAAAACATGCGTTCCTTACAGATTGAAATCTGTGCAAAGGGTTTACCAGTTAATTTGTTTATTTACCAATACTTATGTGCACAATGCTACTTGTATTATATGGCAAACATTATAAGTGTATATTATTATTATTTTTAATATTATTATTAACATGTATTTCTATAGTGCCAACATATTTTGTAGCACTGCAAAGTAAATGGGATTATACAACTAAATCACAAATTACATACATAGAACATATGGAGTTACATACATCACAATAAATATGGAGTTACATACATCACAATAAATACCGGTACAGAAGATGAGGAAGGCCCTGTGCAGAAAAAGCTTACAATCTAAAGGGAAGGGAATAATACACAAGGTGTGGGAGTGGTTAAGATAAGAGTTAAGTGGGTGAGATGTGGTACTGTAAGTGGTATTGCATTGGGTAGTTAAGAGTGAGGGTAGGCTTCTCTAAATAAGTGCGTTTTAAGAGATTTCTTGAAAGCATAAAGGTTGGGAGAAAGTTGAACAGATCGTGGTAGAAAATTCAAGAGGAGGGGTGCAGCCCTTGCAAAGTCTTGAATGCGAGCATGTGAGGAGGTAAAGCGGTTGGGTGAGTATATAGAGAGGAGTTCAGAGATGTAAGGAGGGGCGGAGTTATGAAGTGCTTTAAATGTCAGGGTCATTAACTCGAATTTAATTCTGAAGGCAGTGGAAGCCAGTGCAGGGATTGGCTGAATGGTATGGCAGAGGAGGAGCGGTTGTTGAGGTGTGGCGGCAGCGTTCATTATGGACTGGACAGTCTCTGGCGGGGAAGGCCAATTAAAAGAAAGTTACAATAGTCTAGACGTGATATGACAAGAAAGTGAATAAGAATGCAAGCATCTTGGGTGATAAATGATCATATTTTGGATATGTTCCGTAGGTGGAAGTGAAAGTGACACAATTTAACAAGTGACTGGATGTGAGGAGTGATCGACAGGGCAAAATCTAGGAAAACCCCAAGGCACCGGGCCTGGGGAGACAGGGTGATAGTGGAATTGTTAACTACCGTATGATGGATACTTCCAGGATGTTACTAGTGTTGGGTGGAGGAAAGAGAACCATTTCCATTTTGGAGAGGTTTAATTTAATGTTGTGTTATGACATCCAATTAGAGATAGTGGACAGGCAGGAGGAGACACAAGTTAGGAGTTCTGGTTTGAGATCAGGAGAGGAGAGATAGATCTGAGTATCGTCAGCGTAGAGGTGGTAGTGGAACCCATGCGAGCTGGTTAATTTGCCGAGGGAGGAAGTATATAGGGAAACTAATAAGGGTCCCAGGACAGAGCCTTGAGGAACCCCAACAGAGAAAGGTAGGGGAGAAGATGCTACTCCCTTGTAAGAGACACTAAAGGAACAATTGGTGAGGTAAGAAGAGAGCCAGGAGAGGGCTGTGTCACAAAGGCCATGCGAATGGAGGGACTGGAGGAGGAGAGGGTGATCTACAGTGTCAAATGCAGGTGAGAGATCAAGCAGTATTAGAAGTGAGAAATTTTTGTTGGCTTTAGCTGTTAAAAGATCATTAGTTAGCCGGGTCAGGGCAGTTTCAGTGGAGTGTTGTGGTTTAAAACCAGATTGTTTGTTTGGCTTGGTAAAGGCTGGTGTTGCAGGAGTGCAGGGCAGATTTGTAGCTCCAAAATTCTGATTAGGATTTGCGCCAGCGAAGCTCAAGTGCAAGTGAAAGTGCACATTGCAAGTCATGGTAGGTACATGTTTGGGGATTAGCATGGGGTGAGGAGGGAGTTAGTGAGTGTTGAAATGTGAGTATATTGTGATCAGAGAGGGGAAATGGCGAGTTAGTAAAATCTGTGGTTGAACAGAGTCTGGTAAATATGAAGATCCATAGCGTTACCATTGGTGTGAGAGGGGGAGTCTGAGTACAAGGATAAGCCTAGAGAGGATGTTAGCAAAAGAAGTTTAGAGACAGAAGGGCTATTGATGTATAAAGCTTGTCTGTAAGTAAAACAATGCTATCATCATATGTGTCAACAAGGAAAGAGAAATATATTATTCAAATCTTGGAACTACAGTATCTGCAAGAGTTTGCATTTTCTTTCCCTCTGGGTATAGATTCCTCCCACACATACATGAAGTTAAACTGGCTGTGATTTGCACCTTAGATTATAAACTCCACTGGGGCAGGGCCTGACCTGAATAATGTGCAATTTCTTGAATGTCCTGTAGAATATGATAACTATATAAATTAATGTTAATAAAATTACTATTTGGTCCACTACTGGTCTATTGATATCCCTCCACACATGGTACATCTAGATGGAAGACAACTGGAAAACAAGAGGAAAGGTTTGGAGAAGGAAGTTTTTCTATACCCAACAAAGTTATACTAGATCAGAGGATAGTCAAAGTTGTTATCTAAATTAATAGCTCAGTATTTCCATATAATACTTTCCCTAAAATGTGAGCATGTGATTAGTGATGGTCGAATCTCCTGAGTTTCGTTTCGCCGAAAAATTAGCGAATTTCCAGAGAAATGCGCAAATTGGCGAAAAATTTGCGAAACGTCGCACAGTTTTAGGCGCGTCGCGTCATTTTCGCCACGTTGCGTCGTTTTTGTCGCGTCGCGTCAAAAACGACGCGCAACTCGTTTTTCCAGCAAATTTTTGCTAAGCGAAATTTCGCGGGCGATTCGCAAATTTATTCGCCAGTGGCGAATCGCGGGAATTCGCTGCGAATTCGCCCCTGGCGAATAAATTCGCCCATCACTACATGTGATTAATTGCTTGGTAAATAAAATATGTAAGGCTATGGTGTGTTTATTTGTATAAACAAAGTCTACTAGTGATGTTTTTTCATCATGTTTTCCTGCAAATAAACACCCATTGGCTCACTGAAAGGGAGAAAAAAAAAGTTTGTGAAGTTACCCGTTTCACAAATTTTTGCCAAACAAAACAGGATACCTTTGCTCATCACTGAAGTCTACATCTCTTTTACAGGGCCTAGTTGTGGGACTTGTGAGTGCCTGCTGCATCTTTATTGGTATATGATTCTCTCCAACAAATATGGGTTTAGGTATAGGTTTGCCTGATTGTTAGCAGATAAGTGGATCTTATTATAAAAGGGTATGCCAGAAAAAAGTTATGTCGCATAGCCTTTTCGAGGTCTGCTCTTGGGTAATTTCATTGATCCGAAGTTACCTCCATTGCCCAACTTGCTGGGTCATTTGATCTTTTAGTGTATGGTCAGCTTTCATCAGACAATAGCAGGAGAATGCAGATGAAATAGCTGCAGACTGTGAGGATACTGCCCAAGCAATCCTAATCCCCTTTAGGACATACAGTATAAATAAAGGTTTATCATGAAAATAAGAGTTTTGCCCATGGCAGGAGAATGCTGGTAAGAAGGACCTGGCTGCTGTGTTTGCAAACAGCTATGTAACTGCCTATGTAATAAAAATTAAAGTTTTTTTTGGTGAGGATAAGCACTTTTATTGGATGAATATTTGTAATGCAAATGATGGAGACAAAAAGTGAAAGTGTCTTCAAAAGTAGCCATATCAGTTATGCAGTGTAGGACTACCATCTTATCTTGGTAGCGAGGCTACTGCTCCAGTCAAGCCTCAATATTGTTTTACTAATGTGATGCTGGTCAAAAGCAGAAAATTAATTGCGTGTTCCAACTGATCGTATCTATTGATCACATTCATGAGCAAGACAACAAAGAGTTGTCAAGAAGCAAACCTTTAACTCTTTTAAAATAAATGACATCAATAAGCCATCCACAGCAAACACCATCCTCACTGGGTTAAATTAATGGAAGCACAATACATTTATCAAAGTCTTTATAGTAAACATGTCAATAAGGTTTGTTCTCTTAAAGAGACTAATGAAGAGTTTGGAAAAAAGGAGAAATTGTAAAACAATCTCTACTCTACACAGGTTAAGCATCCCCAGGCCAAGCTGACCGGGCACCTTAGGCAACCAAGGTGGCTACCTCAAAACCACCCCCCACGTGCATGCACAAATAAGCATTTTGTTTGAGAATGCACATGCATTGACTCAAAGGGATTACCAACAATCAGGCTTTGGGGGGACAAGGGCATAAACTAGGGGTAGGTGACATGCCCAGTGCCCCCCTCCCCTTTTTTAAGACATACAATAAAAAATAAAAGCCAACCTATTTTACAGCTATAAAGTGCGCATAGCAACAATTTCCTTTGGAAAACCTTTGAAGATAGAAACAATGGACTCATGAAGACACAAAGTGGAGTATTTGTCAGCGACTTGTGGCTTTATTAGATTGAAGTCTGGACCACGGAGGAAGCTTGTGTGCAGACTGGCAGAAAATAGTCCAATTCATGGTACACAAAGGATTAAGAAGATCACGGTTGGTATCCAGGCAGAAAAGTCTGGGCTTGCAGCGAAACAGTGTAGTCTATAACAAGCCGAAGGTGTTGGAAACAAGGTCTTGGCCATTTATTTAGAATTTTCTAGCCAGACAGTGATGTGATGACATCAAACTGTGCATTGATGTCACAATGGGTCCATGATTGCCTCCATTTCAGTTCTCCAGACAAGTATAAATTAATGTTTGCAGATAAAACAAGACATAACATGGTATAATATCTAAGATGGAAACTTTCATGTAACGAGATATAAAGGGCTATATGTGCTATGAAATAACCAAAAAAGACATGAGGGCTACCAAAATAATAAATATGCATTTAAAGGAAAACTGTACCCCAAAATGAATACTTAGCCAACACATAATTTATGTCAAATTAGGGGGCCGATTTACAAATTTCACATGAATAGATCCTACGATCAAATAGTCCATATCGAATTCGATGGAATATTTGATCGTAGGATCTATTTGATTGGTCGAATATGCAAATTAGGCATATTTGATCATCGAATAGTTTTTTGCCGTGTCGCGTCATTTTGGACATGTGTCTCGTTTTTTTTATGCCAGTGAATTTTCGCTGGCGTTTCATGAATTTATTCGACCGGCGGCGAATCGCGGGACTTCGCGCCTGGCGAATAAATTCGGCCAACACTATTGGGCAAATTTACTAAAATTCACCCAAAATCCTACGAATTTATTAGTAATTCGATAAGCATTCGATAAGCATTCGACTATCGAATGCTTATCGAGTGGTTTTAGGCTATCATTTTGCTTGATATTCGATTTCTTGATGAAATCCTATGATCGAATACTGATCGTTCGATTTCACAAAAAAATTGTGAAATTTCTTTCGAGCCTCCGAAAAATTTGTACGGATGGTATTCGAGCAGGACTCAGGGGCATGTTTACTAAGATCGGAGATAAATCGCTGGAGATGTTGCCCATAGCAACCAATCAGATCTTTGCTAACTTATAGGTGGCTGTTTAAATCTAATTGCTGATTGGTTGCTATGGGCAACATCTCCAGAAATCTCTCCAAATATTTATCTCCAATCTTAGTAAACATGCCCCTTAGCCTCAGAAGCCTATGGGCAGCTTCCCATAGGCTTCTATTACAATTTGGTAGGTTCAATCTGGTGAAGAAGGCAGTCGAATAACTTTAAAATATTGATTCCTTCGATCAAATCGACAAAAGGACAAATTTTACTTTACGATTTCATGAAAAATTTGCACGATCTTATTCAATCAATTCGATCGAACTTCGATCATTTCACGTGAATTTTGTAAATTGGCCCCTTAGTCAAAGAAGCCTATGGGGGGTTCCCATAGGAACCATATGTCCTACTGAATGAGCTCATGAAAAAAGGGAGGGTAGAATTTTCTTAAAACATGAGCAACGAATTTAAAATTTTGCTATGAACATCCATTTACAAAATAACAGAATCCTTTTAGAGATCAGTACACTTTAATGGTTAAGTACTGTGTAGATTGAGGAAGTGGTTGAAATTTTTGCACAAGGGGCAAATTTCCAAAATTCACGTGAAATGATCGAAGTTCGATCGAATTCGATCGAATTCTGATCGTAGGATTAATTAGATTGGTCGAATATGCAAATTAGGCTTATTTGATCGAAAAGCGAACAATTGATTGATCGAATAGATTCGAATGATCGAATATTCGATCATTTGATAATTCAATCAGCGAAGAACTTAAAATTTTATAATTATTTGATTGCCTACTTCGCCAGATTGGACCTACTGAATTGTAATAGAAGCCTATGGGAGCCCTCCCATAGGCTTCTGAGGCTAAGTGCTTATAGAATAGGATTTGTAGGATCGAAGTCTTCGATCGTTCGAATCGGTATCCGATCGTACGAATTCATCGAGAAATTGGATATCGAGTAAAATGATAGCCAACAATTCAAATGCTTATCAAATTTCGAGTAGGATCGAGGGAATTTTGGGGAATAATAGTAAATTTGCCCCTAAGAATTGCTATACTAGCTTTGCAGTAGTCCCGGTATATAAGCGATGAGCACAGATGGATCTGTCAGAATGATTTATTAATTGATTGATCGAGAATTGTTAATTAGAGTATATTCTAAAAATCTGCACTGCATGTGGCAACATCTGAGAACTAGCCCAAGGTGCTATTCTGCCTTTTGCAGCACTTTATATCTTCCTATTCTTAGCAAATGTTCAAATGATCTTAATTTTTATATTTATGCTTTATTTGCCTTCCTATCCTATGTTGCCAGTGTTACAAATTGTAAATTGTAATTTTATTATTCATTTTACTGTTTATTGATTATTGTTCGAGAGATCAGTTCAATAATTGTGCTGAAATATAGTTATGTGTTTCAGAGCTTCAGTGCTGGAGTATTTATTTTCCTAGCACTTGTTTTAGGGGCAAATTTACTATTATTCCCCCAAAAAAATTCGAATTCACTCGATATTCGATTAGCATATTTTTTATTCAATCTTCGATCATTCGATGATCGAATAATGATCGAATATTCATCTTTCGACCATTCGAACGAATTATTCGATCATTCGAATGATTCGTACGATTCGAACGATCGATGATGGAAGGAATCAGAATTTTAAAGTTATTCGACTGCCTACTTCGCCAGATTGAACCTAACAAATTGTAATAGAAGCCTATGGGAAGCTCCCCATAGGCTTCTGAGGCTAAGGGGCAAATTTACTATTATTCCCAATAATTAGCTCGACCAAATTCGATATTCGATTAGCATTTGATAGCTTCGGATATTTTTGGATTTTGATAAATAACCCCCCTAAAAGTTAAATTTAAAGGTGAGCGACCCTGTCTAGCAACAGCATTAAATCAACATTTTTTTCACACCATCCACACCCACTGACATTTCTCTTCTTAGAACTATTTGTCGTGTCCAACCTCAGAAATTCCATTGCTGAATTCCTCTATAGGGAATCCTCTCTCAGCTAATTTAGGAAGAAATACAGATCTATCTGGTCCAGCACTGGCACTTGGGGGTCAATGCCCAACATTTTTGAACTTTTGGCCTCCTATTTGCACCTTTATGTTAACCACACATTTAGGGGCAAATTAACAAACTTCACGTGAAGGATTCGAAGTTCGATCGAATGAGATCGGATAACGATCGTACGATTTTTTCGTATATTCGAATATGTAAATTTTGGTTCCCCTTTGTTCAGAATGAGTTCAGTGTATAGAGCTTGTGTCAAACATAATTTCTTTCTGCTATTTTTTGTATTTCTTCATTTAAAGAGTGCAGAAAATGATATTGCAACAACTTTCATTTTGCATCTCCTTGGTTCTTCAGAGCAATTGTGGAAGGAGTAGAAGGTAGATAATCATATTATTCCTGCAAGTTAAATTCCCTGTATAATGAATCCCTCCTTATCTGTAAACCTGACACGGGGAGGCACATTTATCAAGGGTAGAATTTCTAATTCATGTGAGTTTTTTTTTAACTCCTTTAAATTCAAATGAATTCGAAAATCGACCTGGCAACATTTATTAATAAAATCAAATTATTAAAACTTGGATGAATTTAAAAGACCCAAATTCAATTCAAATTTGATCACACTCAATTTGAGGTTTTTTTTTAAAAAAAAAACTTGAATATCAGAAAGGTTTTAAACATCTCCAAATTGATCCCTGGACCTCTCCCATTGACTTAAACAGTAATTCAGCCAGTTTTAGGTGGCAAATAGTCAAATATGATTTCTTAAAGGGCCAGAGTATGATCAATCTCGAAAAAAAAAAACTCAAATCAAGTTTGGATAATTCCCTAGTCTAATTTGACAGTTTTGACCATAAAAAAAATAGAATTTTCAATTTGACCCTTAATAAATATGCCCCTTAGTCTGCAGCAGACAGACGGAAGGGGCTAGTGTAAGACTTAAATTATGAGGGTAGACTGTCCAGGTTGGGGTTGTTTTCTCTGGAAAAAAGGCGCTTGCGAGTGATTACACTTTACAAATACATTAGAGGACATTATAGACAAATATCAGGGGACCTTTTTACCCATAAAGAGGATCACCGCACCAGAGGCCACCCCTTCAGACTAGTAGCAGCATAGGTGGTTCTTCAAAATCCGGACAGTGAGGTTGTGGAATGCACTACCGGGTGATGTTGTGATGGCTGATTCTGTTGATGCTTTTAAGAGGGGCCTGGATGATTTTTTGGACAGACATAATATCAAAGGCTATTTTGATACTAAACTCTATGGTTAGTATAGCTATGGGCATATATGGTTTGTGTGAAAGAGTGGAGATGTGTGTGTGTGGATGCTGGGTTTTAATTTGGAGGGGTTGAACTTGATAGACTTTGTCTTTTTTCAACCCAATTTCACTATGTAACTATGTGTAGACAAAGTCCGTTATCTCTTTAAACAGTCTGATTGGGAGGTATTATGGGGAAAAAAACAAAAAAGATAATCTTGTGATTTTTAGTAGCGAATAGTGATGGGCGAATCTACTCCATTTCGCTTCGCCAAAAAATTCTCGAATTTCCAGTCGCGTTTTTTTTTTTTTACGCCAGCGAATTCGACGCAAATTCGCCCATCACTAGTAGCGAAAATACAGCACATAATAAAAAACAAATATCTAAATCTATCTATATCTATCTATTTATCTAAAAAAGAGAAGCTTTGATCAAATTAATTTCAATTATTCTAAATAAATGTATTTAGTTCTGTATATGAAAAGTCTGACAGAGTAGTTCTGCTAGTTTAATATAATTACAATCTATCCGTTTCATTGGTAGTGTGGCCTTGCCATCGCTACTGTTGTTTAAAATTACCCTGTTTTTTACACAAACAAAATAGGCTTTTATTTCTATCTATCTATATCTATATATATATATACAATATAGGTTATATATAACAAACAAGGAAAAGTTGTGCTCAACACTAATTTTTAAAACCATTAGGCGGGGGTGCAATGAGGAGTGCAGAGGACCTCTTGTATTTGTCTATATATATATCTATCTATCTATCTAGATATGTATATATATATATATATATATATATACATATCGAGATAGATAGATAGATAGATATAATTAAAAGACATCTATTTTGCTTGTGTAAAACACAGGGTAATTTTAAACTACAGTAGAGATGGCAAGGCCACACTACCAATGAAAAAGATAGATTGTAATTATATTAAACTAGCAGAACTACTCTGTGAGACTTCAAAACATTTCATATACAAAACTAAATACATTTATTTAGAGTAATTGAAATTAATTTGATCAAAGCTTCTCTTTTACACACACAGAATTATAAGGATTTGTGGGGATTTGCTGAAGTCACTGGGTATTTAGTGAACTCTGTCTGATACACATTCTGCCATTCCCTGGAGATATCTCTTCCTTCCCAAGATTTTCATCTTGCCTGGCTAATCCCTACTATAGTCGTGCATCATGGGGGTTGTATGAGATAAGATGACAGACATCTGTCCAGAGAAAAAGAATGTTAAATGAATACACTTTTTCTGTTCCCTATCATTTCTGACTGCTGTCATCTTGAGAAAGAGCACTCAGTAATATTTAAAATATTTCGACCGAGAAGAAATAAAATGTGTAATTTTCATATTATGTTTGATCCAAGTCATAAAATATGTTTGTCATTTGCATTTGTTTAAAATTGTTTTGATTGGATGGACATTGTAAATGTGAGAGGGTAAATTTAATGTCAGATATTCTGGTCACAACATAAGAAGAATCTTATAGAAAAAGCATCCACATGCAGTGTCTTATTGGGTTAAACTGTTTAACCCAATAAGACACTGCATGTGGACTTACTGATGCACTTCACTCAGACTAGCATGGTGACTGGGAGGAAAACATAAATTACATCACAGTTTTATTTCCCATAAACTGCACAAAATATAGGAAGAGAGGGACAGCCACACTTTTTGTAGCCTGTGGGGGGTACATATACCAGACACATGTATATTGGTATATTAGTTAGAATTTAAAGTTTTCTTACTTCTTTTCTTATTTTCAAGGGAGCCATGGTCCTTTGATTGGTTTATGTATACAGCTGTAGGATCGGTTATCTTAAAATCCATTATCCAGAAAGCACTGAATTACGAAAGGGTCTTCTCCCATAGACTTAGGGGCAAATTTACTATTATTCCCCATAATTAGCTCGACCAAATTCGCAATTCGAGTATTTGACCATCGAATGCTTATCAAATTGTTTTAGGCAGAGACGACCGTTCCACAGGGCTTCTCATAAACAAGACTGAATAGAAGGGAAAAGAATAAAATTGAAACATTACGTTAATACATTATTTCCCCACTGGAATATTACAAATCTATATTCTTCACTTTTTATAACTTCAAACTAAGTTCTCAGAGGTACAAGGGAATCAACTGTGATTATCTTCATGTTTAATTAAGGAAACAGTATGTTTGAGTGACTTCTTTAGCAACCATGTAGTCTCGGTGCATGTTTTCATGTGGAAATGATAGAATCCTTTGCCAAGAGCTTTTGCAGTAAAAGTACAGACAGACTAGGGTAACTAGTCTCTTTGCCTTTGATTTTATACCACACTGTTCACCAGTAGTGTACAAAAATCAAATCACCTTTTAGCTACAGCATCATGTAGAATCTCATTGAACCTCTTCACCTGCTGCTTTGGCTGACAGCCTCAATATATACATTCTGTATTGTTGTCAGTATAATGATGTGAATCCTATATTCCACCTTTAGATACACTGTCCAAAAGATATTTCCACTATAATTCTCTCTTTAGATGAAAGTTATTATATTTATCCTTCTGTGTATCATTGAAACTTTATAATTTGTACTATGTCAGTGTATTTGTACTATATGTCAGTTGGCATTCAGCTTAAAAAGTAGCTTTTTTAATGGAACAGAATGCAGGAGAGCAAAATCTGAAATGTACAGTGAAAATAAACATTGATATTTTCATTGCACATCTTTCTACCTTGTTCCTGCTATAATCTTGCTATAACTCAAAATAGGGAATGCTTAATAACACTTTCCTATCTGCCAAGAGAAGTTTTCTGACACTCAAATGTATTCAGATTGCTCACAAGAAATATTTTTTTTCAGTTAATTTCAATTTGTGACCTTTTTTCTCATATTGAAGTTTCACTTTGCACTTTCTTATGTTTCTTTGGAGATTCTCATTCATTCTTCACTGCAAATCGTAATACTGTACTATAAGTTTGTGCCAGCATGGTTTTATGTGTAACCGATCTTTCCAAACAAATGTAATTGCCTTTATGAGCAGGAACCTCGACTCTGCAATGGCAGTGGATGTAATCTACTTGGACTATGCTGAAGCTTTCAATTCAGTACCACACAGATGGTAAACGATTAAGTTAAGGATTATTGCCCTGGAACATAGTATTTGGATAGAGAAATGGACAGACTACAAAGAGTCGTGGTAAACTGAGCATTTTCTAATTGGATCAGTGTTGCAGTGCTCTGTACTTGGTCCTTTGCGTTTCAACTTGTTTATTTATGACCTGGAGGTGGGTATTGAAAGTACTGTTTTTATTTTTGCTGCATGGATAAAGTGAGTTTTGAATAGATTAGAAAACTGTGCATCAAACTGGAAAATGAGGTTCAATGTTGATAAATGCGAGGTTATGCGCTTTGGCAGAAATAATAGAAATGCAAATTATATACTAAAGGGGTTATTTATAAAAGGCTGAATTTCGAATTTATGTGAATTTGTTTTACTCTAATAAATTCAAATTCACAAATTGAATGGGAGGTTATTTATGAAAAAAACTCGAACATCTAATATTCAATCAAATAGTCCTGACCCAAAAAGTTTAATCAAATTAGAATTGAATTAGAATTGAGTTTTCCTCTGAAAAAAAAAAAAAACCTTGAATGTCAGGAATACAATTAACTTATTCAAATCGTTCAATAGACCTCTGCCATTGACTTGTGAATGAACTCAGCAGGTTTTAGGTGGCGAATATTTGAATTAGAACTGTTTCTATGGCCACGGTGTGATACAGCTCACATCTGAATTTTCATTTGAATTGGTGCTTTTAAATTCGAATTTGTGAGTTTTCACACAAAAAAACTGAATTCAAATTTACCATTTACCAAATCTGCCCCTAAATAACAATTTGTTGGGGGTTTCCTTACTTGAGAAGGATCTAGGGGGTTTTGTAGACAAGTTTTCTAATTCCAGGAAGTGGCTA
>CM044432.1:35512001-35522173 GCA_024363595.1 Xenopus borealis
ACTAGCACAACACATCTAATTTGTTGTATTGTAATTTAACTAAGTAAGTCAAACTCCATTGTGGAACTCAAAAAAGGCTTTCCATCCACACTTTTGTTTTTCCAAAGCAGTATGCCTGCTGTATCCAGTTTGTTGACCCTACAGGGGAAGTATATGAGTTATTGATTAGACAGAATTATAGTAAATCATAAAATGACGGGGATTTATCATGGGGGCAGCTAGTACTGAAATATATTACTAGTCCTGGTCTTCCATTGACATAGGTTTATATACTGTACTTCTGAAGAATTACTTTAATCTCACATAAAACATTACTTTTTAAAAGCAGTTTCAATTATGACTTTTTTGAAGGGATATTCAAAACTGTGCTGTAAAAAACGTTATATTTATAAGAATTTTAAGAGCCAAGACTGAGGAATCTTGGCACTTGACAATAAGGGGCAGATTTACAAAGGGTGAAAATTCGAATAAAATTCGAATTTAAAAAATTCGAATTTCGAAGTAATTTTGGGTTACTTCAACTATCGAATAGCCCAAAATTCTATTTGAATTGAAAAAATTAGAAAATTCAAATTTCGAAGTACTGACCCAAATCCTTCGAAGTCGACTATTCATCACCTTAAATCTGTCGAATTGCCATTTTAGCCTATAGGAGACCTCCTAAAAATGTCCTGAAAATTTTTCTAAGTCCTAGGAATTTGAAGGATTTTGCGCAAAATCATTTGAATCGTTAGATGCGATCGATACGAAAACAGGCATATTTGATCGAAAATTAGCCCCCCAAAAAATTAGATGGTCCAATTCTGAAGTTTTTTCACTTCAATCTGACCCTATGTTACTATTAACTCTAAGTTACTCTTAAGTTAACTTAGTTAAGTTATGCTAAATATATATTGAAAATAACGGGGCAAATATCTCCTGTGCCATACCCGTTGTTAACTCTTGGTGTAACATGTACTTTTTGTGTGGGGGGGAAACCTTTGGTGAAATCACATGATGCAGAGAGCTGTAGTCAAACACGTTCTCTTTATATGTCACAGCCTTTAAAGGAACAGCAGCACATTCACAGGGCTCAATCTCCCAGTCTTTTACAGAATATTGCCAGTCCCAGCACACACTATCAGGCACCCCTTTTGTGCCCCGTCTGGCTCAATCCGGATTTTCTTCTTAAGCCTAGCACATAGCTGCTCATTCTAGTTACCTCTCTAACTTACACTTCATAGAGTGTACTATTACGCCACTATGCCTCACACTATCGAGGCGCACTAACTCTTACAGGAGATGACTCTACTGCTGCAGTGCCTTCTGCTCATCTCTCTTCCTATGACACATCTCCAAAAATCACTTCCTGAAACCTTCCCTTTTATAATTTACTTACAAAATCGGCGTCAAAAACGTGCCGCGACTCGTTTCGCGAATTTTTCGCCAATGCACGAATTTCGATGGAAATCTGCAAATTTTTTCGGCAAAGCGAAATGGGATAGATTTGCCCATCACTGATCTTAAGTATCTATTCTGGGCTCTCTGCCCGGAGCCAATTAAATTAGACACATTGTGCCTTTTTTATGGCTGTTCAGTGCAACTTTCTAGTTCAGGGCAGAGAAGTCTGGACTTTTCCGCCAAGGGGATTAGCCAGCCCACACTGCCATCTAGTGACTGAAATTGATAACAATAAACTAAGAAAAAAACATTTTAAGCCCTCTAAAACCTCTGTTTTTTAATATAACAACATCCTTATTGTTAAATATAAACAAGCATACACTTACGGGCATATTTTTTATACTGTGTAAAAAAAAACAGTGGGATGATACACCACACTCTGCCAATTCCAACAAAGCAGCCAGTCTCCACCCAGGATATGTAGTGAAGCTGTTATGTCGTCTACAGTTACATGTTGTGCCACTAAGTGAATCACACATAGTATTACTGCTAATACTGATGAAAAAAATTGTTCTTTTCTCATAAATAATGCCTTTTAAGCCTCTGGTATCATTTAATAAAATTAATTATCATGAACTCACACAACAAATGTAAAGACATGAGATGATCTATTCCCTATTAAATCTGATCTGGTAAAATGGAGAATATGCTACTGCATTTTGCAGCATATAGGACAAGTCAGTGTAATGTCTCCTAGAGCAGATACAAAGCTTGCCAATATACTCCCATGCAGGTTTTTATACAATGGCAATTGAAGTCAATACTAATTATTATTACTCTCTATTCTTTGCGGTTCCAACAGCAATATGCTGAATAGAGATTATCTGCAACATGGTTTGTAAAATACAGCAGGACTCCTCACAACCTTATAACTAAATGGCAAATAATCATGCAGAAGGAATCTGAAGCTGGCTTTACAAGGAGCTTGGTGGTTGGCCATTCTGATGTGTTGGGTTTGTGGGGGGTGGGTAGGGGGAAACTGGTCTCTTGAATAACAAGAATGACAACTGTGCATTCTAGATAATCCATACTGTACCTCTGTGGAAGGTCATTGGGCAACAGGATTTCACAGAACTCGTCACTATCCTGTAAAATCCAATCTAAGTGCTGTAATCTTACCATCTGTAAATGTGGCCAAGTGTAACCTAATCGCAATATTGTATTGATTTTAGCTTTTATTAGACTAGGATAAAGAAGTTATGGACAATCCATTAATAACCTGATAGATACCTACAGTACTGTATATAAACCGTCAGAATCTCCTTCAGTATAGACAGCAGGAAGAATGGAATTGAGTACATACAATCCAAAATTTGATAAACTAAGAATAGACAACAGATTTACATAATACCATGTACCTTCAGCAGTGTCACATCCAGTGTTGTCATCTCCATGATAATGTGGGCTGTCCTGCAGGTGCACTTGACTTAATAGAAACTGAAGAAAAGCAGGAATCTGCACAAGAGCTGCATAAACCAAATGAACAAGTTGTAAAACACTGGTCCAAATCATTTTTTCTCAGACAGTAAACTATTGGTGCTAAAAGTACATTTTACATGAAAAAGAAAGATCTGGAAATGTACATGTGAAAGTATGATCGCCTTGGTATTTTAATGACTTTATAGTTCTTCTATGTTGTCACCTTCACCAAGATAATTTAACACTATAGATTGGCCATTGATTAAGGTTTCCACCTATCCCCGTTTCCCGGGGACAGTCCCTGTTTCAAAACCATGGAAAATCTACCCCATGAAATGTCCCCACCAGCTGTCTTTCATAAACGCCATCTCAACACTGCTCTTATTGCATGCATAAAGGCTACTGAAATAAGTACTTCATGATCTGTGCATTCCAGTTGGCTTACATTTTGAATGGATGTTTAAATGGTTGCTGGGAAATCGATGATTACATTAGTATATCAAGGGGAGGGTGTTCAGTTGCATGGAATGGCAGGATGTAGGTTGGATAGAGCAAGCAACCATAGCAAATAGTATGCTACCGATATTATGAGAAGTGCTTCATCTATGACTCAAATGGTACTTTGTTTCACTCACAGGAGATTATGTATAGTTTGCCTGGGTTGGTCTCTTTAGAATTGCACTGAGAAACTGGCAGTGGAGGTGGTGATTGGGCAATCAGATGGCAAGTGAGTGAACTTGTTAGTCTTTTTCTTTTTTTTCTTTTGCCTGCCCTGTGGAGAAAGCAGTGGTCTGTGCTGAAACTATTTTGCTGCCACAATATTATAATGCCCTATCCTCAATCAGTATCAGCCATGTCCCAGTAGTTCATATTGAAAGAGTGCAGTGTCGCTTTTTAAAGGCACACTGAAACTCTCCTGATAAATGTATAAAGTATCACCATGCCTTTAAATGGAATTAGTATTCTTTACAGTAGAAACATTGTGCTGTCTCCCAGCTCAGTATCAATCCAAAATAGAGTATAAATTGGGAGTCAGAGTTTTATAATTTTTGTATTAAAAAACATGTATCAGAATCCCTTTTATGAATGTCCCTGTAATTCTCTTTGCGTCACATATGAATAGGTTATCTATCCATAAGTGCAGTGAAATAATACAGTAATTAGGATTGAATATATTCTTTCAATTACTACAACATTGCCTTAAAAACAATACAACTAATAGACATACCCCTATGGCTCTTTTTTATATTTGAATACAGTGATGACAGCTGATATTCTTTTACAATGATTGCTGATAGTATAGTATTATATTATTATATAACAAATCAATTTCAAGTCTACAAAATATTTTTTTTCAAAACAATTTTTCATTAGCAGATTTCAATTACTGGTAAACAGTCAAAGAGAAATGACAGGTATCTAACCATGTTCTCTTATTCCAGTAAGTAACTATGACACAAGAAATTATTTTCTGCTGAAATATGGTAATAGATCTTCCTATGCAGATATATCAATATGCATGTATTCCATAAATTCCTCAGTCTGTAAGACAGAAGTGTTTGAGTAAATATAAATGCATGGCTGCATCCAATAATGTCAGGTCTCAGAAATAATGAACTACAGAAATTTGATAAAAGTGCATTGTTTATATTGGGTTGTGTGCAAGTTAAATAATTATTTAACCAAATATCTGTTGAGCAGGCAAGTCTTCCAGAAGGCAGATAAAGGCAAGTGAAGTCTTTATTCATGTCATAGATAAGCAGCCTCATGCATTTTGTGTTACAAAAACTTTATTTTAAACTTTAAAACTTTATTTATTTATTTATCAAAATCTGAAAAGTTCTCATTATTTTCAACTATTCCAACAAAATCTGCATGGTCTTCCCCCCTATTTATCAATAAATTTTCCCAAATTTTCTTGTGCAGAAAAAGTCAGAATAAAATCATAAAAGAATCTGAATCCTAGGATTTTTTGGATTATGCTCTGAAAACCTAAATTTTTTTGTAAAGTCGCATGAAAGCTACCATTTTTTCAGAAACCCATTGCTGCTCGGAAAATTGTTAATGGGACATCTGCCATTGACTTTTACATGTTCTCAACAGGTCTGAGTTGGAGTATTTTTTTCATCTGACTTATAACACTAACAATCAGACTTCAAGTAATCCTGAAAAGAAACGTTTTTTTTCTCCAAAAAATTGTATTTTCCCCTTTAAATTAATTGTTTAGTGTAAAAATAAAAACTACTTAAATAGGCTGTACAAAATAAAAATGTTTCTAATATAGTTAGCTAGACAAAAATGTAATTCATAAAGGCTGGAGCAGAGGTAGACGGGCCAAAAGGTGGCAACCCTGGGCACAGAGCAACATGATTTTGCATAAAGGGTTGTATCTGTTTACTGTATATATGCAGTGCTTGGTGTTGATCCTTACTGCAAAGATAACATGTGAGAGGGACATAGGTATCCTACTCAACATGACATTCCGGCACTGTTGAACCATGAACTTACTTTACGCAAAAGGCTGTATTAAAGTATAGTTCCATAGAGTATATGCATTTTGTTCAGGAACTTGCACCTGCCATTGGTACAGGCACAGGTTGTTTTTCTGTGGAGGATACCTTATCTCTCCCGCACTTGTGTTTTTGCCCGTGATAAATGTTAAATACACACACATGAACACATTTTGCAAACTTCATAAAAACATAACCTTGTTGAGGTTGTATTCTAGGTATCAGCACTCAACAACTGCAGTTAAAACAGTACAGGAATCTAACATTTTGCAGGTCACAGTTCCCCTGGTTTCAGTGGGCTCTGATCATTATCTATAAAATTAAATCAATTTTCAGCTTTAAAATATTTCTTACAAGCACTGCATGTTCAGTTTCTGCCCTCTAAGTTCCATACAATGTGATTATCACTTACTGATAGACAACAGTTGCATTTGGCCTATGTTTGGTTAAGAAAAGAATTGCATGGTAGCATATAAAACATATAATATCCTCTGCATCTTCATTTTTGTCCTGCTGGATTTATTTTTTTTAAAAAGACTCTTCAGCCATTCTTTACTCCCACATGATTTGTTGTCTGTTTCTTAGACATTTTTTTTCCCATATGCCTCTATTTATGCCCAGACATGTAAGTTATTGTAGCCTTCTTTGGTGTGTGTTTCTAGCAGTTGGATAGTAAGGAACGTGCACTTTATATAATTTTTTCAACTAACAAATTTAAACATAAAACACTGCTTTAAAAAGTATATATATTTCTTAAGTTGTTTTAAATAAGCATGCAACATTTTTATTTTCTGTATACTGTTAATATACTGTTTATACATTCCTCTTTGTTTCTCTTTCTGCTCTAGTAGAAAATCACTTTTCACTTTATTAGAGCCATTGAATTGATCTGCCTTTTCTGATGTTATCAGCATGTGTTACTTGTTAAGTTCATGATTGCAAAGTGTAGCTTTGACTTCAGGATGGGGGAGAGGAAATTCACTATTTCACAATGTATGTCTTTATCCTATTTTTTTTTTTTAAACATACTAGTAATTTATACAGTAGAACCCCCATTTTATGTTGTTCAGGGGGCCAGGAAAAATTATATAAAATGTGATAAATTAACTTTTTCTTCAAGTACTGAAAAGATAAAAGCACAGTTTGTTGTAATTTGAGATACAATGGTTACAGTGTTAATAACAATGGTGAAGCATTGCAGTATTAATGTTACACTATGGGGGCAAGTGCAATGCCTCTCTATCAGTCACATACACAACCTAAAGCAATAAGTGATTGGTGCAGGACTGCAGGGGCAGATTAATTGGAATTGACCATTTACAGGCAGAACCATGGCAAAATATACATCTTTTTAGTATTTTAAGCCTCTTAAAAACTTAAAATCAGGGCACTTAAAAGTGTGGGTTCACTGTAAATAAATATATTCACATATCAATGCTTAAATTATTAGCAATATCAGACCATAGATCACTTTTATCATAATTCTCTTGGATAAAATAAACTCAATTATCCTAATGTTTGTAATAATGAATAAAGCCAAGTATACTTAATTTTATCTGTACCAAAGATAATGCTGTGTTAATTGTTAATTATTAAAACCATCAATATTACTATAATTCTATATAGGTAACACGGATACAGCCATCCCCATTGTATTACTAGCCATATCTTTTTATCTCGTAATACTAACACAAATATCTTTTTTTTTCGGTAGGATTACAGACTGAATATATTTTTACGTCAGAAGTGGAATGACCCTCGCCTCGCATACAGTGAATATCCAGATGATTCTTTAGATTTGGATCCATCTATGTTGGACTCTATTTGGAAACCGGATTTGTTTTTTGCAAATGAAAAGGGGGCAAATTTTCATGAAGTCACTACAGACAACAAGCTTCTCAGGATTTTCAAAGATGGAAATGTTCTGTACTCCATAAGGTATGCAAAATTACATTTTCATAATTGAACATATGTGTGAACGCACTTGTCAGGTCTGTAAAGGCCATCAGGAATGATTAGTAGAGAAGACCAGCTCATTCATTATCAAATGGTGCCCTCGGTGGGTAAAGACATCTGTAGAATTTATTGATATGCTTTGCACTAAGCACTTTTTGGAGACAGGAGTGCCTTTTGGTGGGGTCACTGATGCCATTTAGGAAATAGCTGGTGCATGACAGAGAATTTAGAATTTTAATTACTATTTAAGATTGGATGAGTTTTGACTTTCTGCTTTCCAAATACTCTGATAATTAATTCTGTTAATTTGTTATTGACCCAGTTTAAATGATATACTTTTCCTGTTCTATTCTTTCTGCCCCCTACACCTCTTTCTGTTACTGACCTTTTAGATGATGATTTGCTATACTGTCAACTAGTTCTAAGCTGTGATGAGCTCTCCAGCAACTACAGCCTCCTGTATACAATTTCTTCCCTTTTGGTCTATTTTCCTAGGGTTTAGTAACCTCCATCCAAATGGTTTTGAAATACAGAGCTGCCAATGTCCCTCTCTGAACAAACTGAGGTGTCCATTCTCTACCTAAGATACCCCCTTACTGGATCTAAACCAATGTTACTGGTAAACATTTAGGTTTTTTTTCCTTTAATTTCAAGTTTATTAAATTAATAGATGAATAGTTTAACTGTAAATTTTATATAGCAACTTTATGGTGGAGTTACAGCAATAAAACACCCATTGATATCTAATTTTTATGGCATATTTACTCAGGGTGAAAACCAACATGTCTATTGTACCCTGCACCCCTCCCTATTACTAGCTCCTGTGCTTTCCTAATGAAGTGCTGCCTTTTTTTGGCAAGGTATGCAGGCATACCCATCCCCTAAACCAGGGGTGTCCAAAAGGTACAGTAGATCAGGATCTACTAGTAGACCTTTAGCTGGTGATCAGTAGACACTGTCAACAAACAGCTTGTCTTAATCATCCTTCTGTGTCATGTTTTTCATTCAGAAATCTTTTAAACTAAGGTTATGCATGAATTAGATGTTTACCAACCACAATATACACTTTCTCAGAAATTAATATTCAAGTAATATTTCCCATGAGACAAAATGCTAACAATGCATTTATGGATGTAGATCATGCTGAACAACATCACTAAAAGTGGACCTTGCATTAGCACCTGCCCTAAACTGTGCATTATTTATTAATCCATTATGAGATGCAAATTGCATACCTGGACTAAGGGGTAAAAATATTAACCTTCCAGTGTGCAATTTTGAGATCAGGTTTAATATTCCCTTTCTAGTGCCTTTAACTGGAGTGCTCAATGTACAGCTACTTCCCACCAATGTGTAGCATATACATTACCTTCTGGATTAAGGCTTTAAAGTGATTTCATATTAGGCAATAATTGGAAGAAGATGATAATGAAACCCCTGATCATCTGAGCAGATAAATTGTATTCAATAAATATGTGTAATTCCCATTCCAGCAATTGCAAATTGCCCCAAATTTATAGTTTAACAAAAGCAGTTGGTTGAACATATGCACACTTTTAAAAAAACAACCCTTTCCTAAATTACTCTAATCACTAATTAGCTGGGCCCATACAATCTAATATTAATCAATACAACTGATCATAAAAAAATATAAAAAAAAACGTATTTCTAAAAAAACTTGGATTTTTAGAGGTTTTAGAGGTTTTTTATGTTTTAGCAAATGGTGCAGCATTTTTCCCATTCATACTTTTTATTTTTGGATCTGTTATTAGATTTCATGGCATTTGTGGTTACAGAAAAAAACCATTAGAATTTGACCTTTAATAAATAGGTCACCAATTGTATTCCACAAATTTGTAATTGCTTATTATTTTCTGTTTTTACTGGTTTTCTAAAAAAAAAAAAAAAGTTAAATGTGAATTACGCACATATAAGCTAATTGTAGCTTGTTGACCTTCCAAACTATTACAGATGCACTATGGAAAACTAGAGTAAAGCTCAGGGGGGATTCTTTTAAGGTACTGAAGCTTAAACTGCTGCTGAGCAATGTTTTTACATTTGTTTTAGTAATATTTTAACAGAAATCTGGCTTGAAGCTGTACATTTAGTATGTCTGGAAATATCTATCAAGAATTAATCATACAGTGTATCCCACAGGCCTTGGTTTGATAAAATTATACATTATAACTGAGACATATATATATATAGCTCAAAAAAATACCGCACTCCAAGGACTTATATTAAATGCAAAAGTTGTAGTTTATTCTCTACGTTTCGGCTTCCATACTGGAGCCGTCTTCAGGAGTAAAAAGGAGATATCAAACAAGTGAAACATTCTAATAAAGGTGAATTTGGCGCCAAACCAGAGCAACAGTGACGTCATCAAACAGTGTCAATGTGTTAAATATAGTAAATTCACAATACTTGTACTTAATAAATATCATATAAAAACAAAGTGTACGTAAAATGCTTATAAAGGACATTGCTGTCTCCCGCAGCTAAGTCCGCCATACTGGCATAATGACAATTAATTAGTGTGTGAAGCTGTGAATACAAGCTACGTGCAAACAGTGTATAATGCGGCTAATCGCCGCCGGAGTAAGGCCACAGCATGGGATCAACCATCGTCCTCTTGCTCGCTTCCTTACCAACCAAAGGTAGAGGTGAACACCTGTTCCTACATCAACACATCTCACATCGCCACCGCGGGTCCTATACTAGGTGCAGTTGCGCTACTGGTGTGCACCTCTCCTACTGCACACCAGTAGCGCAACTGCACCTAGTATGCTTTATAAGCATTTTACGTACACTTTGTTTTTATATGATATTTATTAAGTACAAGTATTG
>CM044432.1:35531559-35545332 GCA_024363595.1 Xenopus borealis
TCTTTTAATTAAAGTATATTGGAGATGGGTTTCTTTTTCATTAAAGAAAGTAAAAATGGGGTTTTATTTATTTGCCTTTCCTTGTCCTTTAAACATTATGAATGCTAATGACCAAAGTGACTGTTATTAGAACAAAAAGCCTTGATCCAGCCCAAGACATTTACATTTTTAAGAATAGGTCATTAAATTTTATTCTGTGAAGGCTGCCAAGCAGAATAACTCTGAATGGACAACATGATTGACACTAGGGAAGGAGGCTCTTGTATTACAGAGATCTTCTCAGAATTAAGTGAGGTTAAACTCATGGTGTGTGTCAAATTCATATATTTCATGAACTGCTTTCCCACAACTTTATGGCAAAGTTTTATTCATAATCATAAAAACATTTATGACAACATTTACAAGTTTGGTTTTTATATAAAAGCTAATATATAATTATAATTTGAGGTATAATTAGATTATTCAGCCTAAATATAAAAAGTGTAGTCATCCAAATGCTTTTCTTAAAATAACCATTACATTTAATATAAGAAAGATAAGAAGGGATACATTTTACAAGTTCAGAATTTCTAAACAGCAATGAACAACACTAGTTACCCCCAAAATGTTATTGTGTAATACTGTTGGTTGTACCTCTTTATTGTGTATATTAGTTTAAGGCAACATACAGAGTCTCACAGTACAACAGTTCTTATTATATATTACAAATGTTTTGTTGCTTTACAGTCTTATATCTAGATTAGGAATTATAATAATATAAACATTGCATAATCAGATAATGCACTAAAATGTATTAACATACCAAAATGTATTGAAAACAAGATATAGAAGTGGTGTGTGAGTGGTGATAGTATTGACTATGAGAAATGTTAAAAGGGTGTTTCACCTTTACTGTATGTACATTTTTTATGTTAAAGTATAACTGATTTTAAGCAATTTTTAATTTGTTATTTTTTTTTTTAATAGTTCATAAATGATTTGCCGCCTTCTGACTCTTTCCCTCTTTCAAATTGGGGTCACTGATCCCATATAAAAAATGCTCTGCAAATCTACACATTTATTGTTAGTGCTACTTTTTAAAACTCATCTTTCGAGTTTGGCCCTCTCCTAGTCATATTCCAGTCTCCTGTTCAAATCTATGCATATATGCTAAAAAAAATGTGGGCCCTATCAACCAGATTGTAGAACGTGCAAACTGGAATGCTGCTGAATACAAAGTATTATTACTCAAAAACTACAAAATGGAAATTAACTGCAAATTGTCTTAAAATGTCCGTCTATGCTAAAGGTTAATTTAAAATTAACATTAAAATATGTGCAGGTATGGGACCTATTTTCCAGAATGCTCAGGACCTGGTGTTTTCTGGATAACAGATCTTTCTGTAATTTGGGTCTTCATACCGTAAGTTGACTAGAAAAATTAACACATTAAATCATGTACAAGCTACTGTTTTATTATTAAAGAGAACAAGGAAATCATTTTAAAAAATTGATTATTTGATTATAATTATATGGGAGACAGCCTTTCCATTCGGTGCTTTCTGGATAATGGTTTTCTAGATAATGGATCCCATACCTGTATACATCCTAAAGATCCAGTTGAATAAGAATGCATTTATTATTATAAAAATGGTGAGATATGTCATAAAATACCTAAGCTGCTAATATGGTTTTTTTGATAGTGGAAGGAAATCAGAGGAAAAAAAAGCCCATTCAGCCAGAGGAAGAACATGTACATTTGAGTGTTGTGTACACTTCTGTATTACACTTACAAATGATTGCCAAAAGTATGAACATCTATCTATCCAACATTTATTTGTATAAACAGAGATATTAATATGAAGTTTGCCCTCTTTTTGCTGTTGAAACTGTATTTACTGTACTTACATTCCACAAGATAGTAAAACATTGCTGATGGGATTTGCTACCATGTAGATCATGTGACATTGTGAAATCAAACCTGTCTTGCATTCATTTCATCCCACATGTGTGCAGTTGGGTTCGGGTCAGGGCTCTGTGTAGGTCAGCCAAACTTTTCTACTCCTATCTTTGCAAACCAATCATGTATGAACCTTAATTTGTGCATGAGTGATTTATCATGTGGAAATAGGAAATTCCAAAAAAGTAGGAAGTGTGGAATTGTCAAGGATGTCTATTTTCTTTAAGTCATATACTTTACAAGTAGTGAAGAGCATTTTTTTTTCTTTTCGCCAGCCAAGGTTTTGCCATCAGCAACTTTTTTTCATGAAACCCTGGCAAAAATTTGCTGCATCAAACAAATTGCTGAGAAAAGCACCAATAAGAAAAAAACGTCCATTGACTTTAATGCATTTGTTCAAAAAGAATTGCCATAAGAAAAATATGCCCATTGAATTTAATTTATGTGGACAAAAAAGTCGCCATAAGAAAAAATACCCATTGACTTTAAGGCATTTGCACAAAAAAAGTCGCCATAAGAAAAAACACCCCTTTGACTTACAGTAAATGCATTTTGAGTGAGAAAAATTGTCGCATGCATAAAAAATTGTCATACTGTATGTAAAAAAAATTTCATGCCCATTGACTTCAATGTGTTTTGCAATTTTTTTCTCAGTTTTGCAAATATTTTGATGAAGCAAAACAAGCCAGAATCGCTTATCACTATTTACAAGCCACTATACGAGATTTTTTTTACAAACACAAAACTTGTTTAAAAACACTTGAATGTTTTTTTTAGATAGGTGACACCAGGTGACTGAGTTGGACAAACAGAAAAGCTTCACTAATGAGTGCAACTTAAATGAAGGAATTAAATGGAAGAATTACATTCTGACTCAACAGTTGCTTCTTGTCAGTTCAATGACTTTGAATTTGGGATATTTCTTCTGGCAATAAATGACACGCTTCACATGATAATCAGTTTCTCCCACAGCTATTTTTCAGTTGAGCGCTTGCTCTGCTATTGAGTAGCAAAGTGTTTTGACTTGGAGGTCTTCTTGCTATATATGTGGGTTTCTATTCAAGGTTCAGTGACTCACAGCTCAGTTACAGATTCTATTGCTTAAAAATACAGTACAGTACAGAATCCCAAGCAGCTAATATTGCATTTTTTTTATTTGTTATTCAAAACATTGCAGAGATCATAAACTGCAATTAATGATGGGTGAATCGGCGTGAATTTCTAGAGAAAACCATGAAACGCTGCCATATCTCATTTTCGGATGCACGCGTCCGTTTTTGGATGCTTGTGCCCATTGCCAGCGTCGAAATAAAAACCCGACGTGTGCGTCCAAAACGAGAGGCCGCCAAATTTTAGCCAGGGTGAAAAGTTAGCCAGGCGAAATTTAGCATGCGTTTTGCGAATTTATTCGCCTTTGGCGAATTGCTGGAATTCACCGCTAATTCGCCACAGGCGAATGAATTCACCCATCACTAACTACAATTTCTTCCAGATACTAATCCATTTATTTATTATTACTTATTGCATAACACTACTTTTAATTTATTTCCCTTTGATTTGTTGTAATGTCTTTTGCCTTTAGAGTTTGTCTCTGCTTTTACAATATGCACACTTGCTTTGGTAAAGAACACAAAATCACTGCCAATGTTTTGTGGGTTTTTTTGTTAAACATTCTAGAATCTCCACCAAATCAGAACTGTAATTATATAAGGTGTTTAGATGGACAGGGAAAACAATTCTTTAATAAAATATCCCTAAGGGTTTAGTAAAATGACACCTATGATTTACAGACATTAAAAGTATAAGTATAATGATTGATAAGAGCATAATGATTACTAACAGTATACTGATTTGTACATTCATTTATGACATGATTAATTTGTTCATTAATTAGGAAAGGGTGGTACACTAGGGGGCCGATGTACTAAATTCACGTGAATAGATTGAAGTTCGATCTAATTCGATCAAATTTCGATCGTAGGATTTATTCGTTTGGTCGAATATGCAAATTTTGGCATATTCGATCATCGAATAGCGAATGGTCGAATGATCGAATACATTCGAATAGATTCGATCAGCGAAGGATTTAAATTTTAAAGTTTATTCGATTGCTTACTTCACCAGATTGGACCTACCGAATTGCAATAGAAGCCTATGGGAGCACTCCCATAGGCTTCTGAGGCTAAGTCCTGATCGAATAGGATTCGAATAGGATCGAAGTCTTCGATCGTTCGAATCGTACAAATTATTTGAATGATCGAATGATTTATTCGACTGATCAAATAAATTATTCGACTGATCGAATAAATTTGTATTCGATCATCGAATGATCGAATATCGAATAAAAGGTAGCCTGAAACTATTCGATTAGCATTCGACGATCGAATGCTAATCGAATATCGAATTTGGTCGAGCTAATTATGGGGAATAATAGTAAATTTGCCCCTAGGGGTGCAAATATGTTAGGCCCCCCCAGTGTATTAAATCAAACCTAATCTAACTTTATTTTCTCTCCTGAAAGTCCTGTATTTTCCATTTAAGAGTATCCAAATCCTGAATTTATATGCTTCTTCCAGTTGGATACACCATGAATGATCTCATTTTTGAATGGCAAGAAAATGGACCAGTCCAAATTGCAGATGGACTTACCTTGCCTCAGTTTGTTCTGAAAGAGGAGAAGGATTTACGTTACTGTACCAAACACTATAACACAGGTAAGTAATCCAGTACATTTCTTGATATGATTAAGTTTTATTGTTGTATTATAATATTTTATTAATAATGTATTCATGAGTGTTGTCTTTTCTAAAACAGTTTAATTCAATGTAACTTAGGGTAATAATAATAGCTAATACAAAGTAATAAATGAACTCAAATGACCATGTTACAGTATTATTTTTTCTGCATAAGGGAAGAAAATGTAAATAAATTTACTTCTTTACAGGTCTGGTAATCACTTGACTTCCGAAACATTATATCAAAAGTCAGAACCAGCAGTAGAGTAAAGGGATGGGGACAGACAAATGTTGCTTTTAGTACCCAAAATGGTTATAACCCAACTTGGGTACAATTGCCCTTTTAGCCATGTTATCTTAGAACTACAGTATATATAAGAAATGATCCATGGATTGTTCTCTTTTGCAAAAGTTAGGATCTCATTTCTTCAGTGTAGTAAATAATGCAGAGGTCCATTCAGTGTAATTTGATTAGTGCTGTACTACTTTTTAATGCAGTGGGTTTATTAATCGAAGTCTATAGGGAACTTGAGCAAACTGGAGGACTGTGAGAATCTTTTGGAGCGCCACATTTGTTATATGTTAGAAAATGCTTCAGTAAGTAAGTATACACAAAGGGACAGTTGTGGTTAACGTGTTCTTTTGAGAGACTAGTAAGAAAGTAAGCAATTATTTAGTGGATGCATGGATGGCAGAAAGGTCATTGGAGTAGTAATCATCTTTGATCATGAATATAATGTAAAACATGAGGAAGTACTGTAGTAAGACAATAGTTGACAGGCAAAGTTTGTACTTTGGCTGAAAGTAATGGAAAATGGTACTGCACCGACATTTAACCATACTATAGGCACTTTTACAGTCAGCAATATACTTATAGTTTATGTAAGAGCATATTCTGCTTAAAAAAAAATTTTTTTTCAGTCTTGTAAAAGATGCAATTCAGAAATGTTTGCCATATAGTATATCTTATTAATAAATAGTCTCTGTGTTTTGTTACTGCTGCTCATGTAAATATTTTAATTCTGTTTTCTCCATTAAGGAAAATTTACCTGCATAGAAGTGAGATTTCATCTTGAAAGACAGATGGGATACTACCTAATTCAGATGTATATTCCTAGTCTTTTGATTGTCATTTTATCATGGGTATCATTTTGGATTAATATGGATGCAGCGCCTGCAAGAGTTGCCCTGGGCATCACAACTGTACTAACTATGACAACACAAAGCTCAGGTTCCCGAGCATCCCTTCCTAAGGTAAGACCTTAGAAGAAAATATTCCTGATTCTGTGTTTACTTGTGGTGTCTTAACTCTTTTTTTCCAGTTTGTTAGTATACATTTTTATAGGCTACTACGACTTTGACTGGAAGTAAAAATCTTTTGAAAATTCGACTATTTGATTATCGAAGTACTGTCTCTTTAAAAAAACTTTGACTTCAATACTTCGCCAAATTAAACCTGCCGATGTCCTATGTTAGCCTTTGGGGACCCTCTAGAGTTTTTGTTTAGTCAAAGTAAAATCGTCGATTGTATGCAAAAATCTGTTTGATCGAACGATTTTACTTCGACTGCAGGATAGCCAAATTTTTTAAAAATATTTCGACATTTTCCACTTCAAAATTCAACCCTTAGTAAATCATCCCCTTAATATGCCTTATAGGATTTATGTGACTTGAAATGATACATTGCATTTTTTTCTTGTGCCTCTTATGGCCAATCCACCAATTTAGTATAAGAGAGGTGGGGTAATAAATTGCACGTTTAAACAAGATTGAGAACCAAACCCATAACACTTAAAATATCTTTTTTTGCAGACCCTATAAATTCACACAACAAAGTTGCCAGCGCCTGTTTCAATGATATGCTCAATGATGGGTGTAGGTCACACCATGGCCATGTCCCTCTGCATATCTAACACATTGTTAATAGACTGTGCCACCAAAATAAATCTTCTTAAAAGCCTTTATTGGATTAAGGGTTTCAAACCCAGTACCAGCAAATGGTCTTTTATTAAGCTATAAAAAGCAGCATGTGCTCAAACATTTACATGTTATCCATCTATTGGCAAAACACCATATTAAACCATTATACAAATACAACAAAAAACTTAAAATTTTAAAGTGCAACAGATCAAAATATACAATTGCAATATTTGCAATTATCTGTTACTTTAGTGTGTAGTCCCATCTCCAACTATCAAAAGTAAATTTTCTATATAAATTACATGATAGAAAAAACAAATGAAATACTGTGTTTATCAAAATTTATATTTTATATAAATAAATCTCATTAGCTACTGCTTGTCTCAGTATGTCTGTATGTCACTTCTTGATCATTAATATGTTGGAGCCCTATTAGTAAAATATAACTATGTAATCTCATTAATCCACAGTGGAAACAAAGCACTGAAGATGTTTTTCTGTATATTGAGTTATGAAATCCAACAAATAGTGATACAACAAATACAAATACAACAAATAGGGGCAGATTTACTAAATTCACATATATTCATATGAGGGATTTGAATATGTAATCGAATTTTCAAAAAGATTTGAATTTCGAATATGCAAATTAGGCAAATTCGACCAAATTCGACCATCAAATATTCGAATTCGAATGAATTGAATATTCAAATTTAATTTTACTCGAATATTCGAGTATTCGATGGTCAAATACTTACTTAAATTTAAATTCAATCACCTACTTCACCAGATTAAACCTACCGAAATGGGGATCATTCCTTAAGATCGAATAAGAAAAATACGATTGATCGCTTAAAAATCGTTAGAATATTCGATTCGATTTGAATTCAATCGATTCAATCGAATTTTCCTATTCGATAGTTCGATCGAATTGTGCCAAAAAATTCAACCCTTAGTAAATCTGCCCCATAGTGATGGACGAATTTATTCACAGCGAATTCCTGAGATTCGCCACAGGTGAACAAATTTGCTCAACGCCAGGAAAATTCAAGGTTTCCTAAATAAGCTTCCTGTTGTTGCTATTTTGATATTTGAATATTAGGATTCATATATAAAATTTTAATATAAATAAATATGTTTTATATAACAAGTAGGTTAAATGTTATATAAATCAACAAATGTACTATTTACCATATTATGTAAGAAAGCTGAAGCACAAAATATCTGAGAACAGTTTTATTCCCAGTCTCTAGACTTTAATTAAGTTTAAGCTCTGATGACTTTGAGCTCTATGTAAAAGATTCATAGTTCCCATTTGCAGAATCCTCGTTAGAAGATCTAAATACGTTGTCTCCAATGAATTATTATAGCTGTTGCATGTGTTTAGAATGGGTTCAGTCTGTTCTAAAAAGTAGAATGTATAAGTGTTTGGAAATTAGAGGTACGTAGAAGAATTTTGGGTCAAACCCAAAATGGTTGTAGACTAATGTAATATATACAATAGTCAAAAAGTATGTGCAGCACAACCCTATTCATTCAACTCATGTTGAACAAGGGGTATACCTTTCCTTTATGTTTGGTTAATCTCTGGATAGGTATTTGAATCACATCAAAATGGGTATATGGACATGTTACTATATGGTGTATTTTATGGCACTAAATAAAGCATGGCACTGTGCCATGGATCATGAAATGGTCATTATATTTTTTTGCTGCAATTCAACATAAATGACCATTAAAATATATCTTATTTATCTTATACCATATGTGAATATACACAATACCTGGTTCTAAAACTGGTGACCACTGCTAATGTTGAATATAAAAATAAATATGAATGGCATGAGCATGCAATGGCAGATTTTTGAGGTTTTAAAATGCACAATTTAACCTTATTTTATAAAAGTCAGTTAAAACAAAAAGAATTATCTCTGTAGTTGCATCCTAGGGTTGCACATGATGCAATAATGCTTAAAACTATGGATTCACTCTATGTACTGTATGTACAGTATGTGCTTTTGCATGGATAAATTTGCATTGCCTTGCGTCAACTGTGTGTAAATAAAAATGTGTTCAAGAAAAACTTTACTTTAGATACTCTGTATGTGTTTGTTTTAATCACAGGTATCTTATGTAAAAGCTATCGATATCTGGATGGCAGTGTGTCTACTCTTTGTCTTTTCTGCCCTTTTGGAATATGCAGCAGTAAATTTTGTATCAAGGCAACACAAAGAACTTCTAAGGTTTCGACGAAAGAGAAAGAAGGATAGGGTATGCCAAATCCATCATATCATTTTCTCAAATCTAGAATCAAGTACAAGATAAATGGAGATGTTATTCCAATGTGCAGGAACATTTTTGTTCAAGTACATTGAACAAACTACTGCAATACTAGTTCAAACAGATTTATATATATATATATATATATATATATTTATTTGGTTTTTTTGAAGAGCATATGACAATTTATTAAAATTGCTATTATACGTGTGGTGGCTTTATATTGTCTTGTGTTTGAATTTGTCAGCTCCTCAAATATTCTAGAGGTACATTCAATGTGCAAGGTTTGTTAAATCCTTTGTTGTAACATTGAGCAATATTGAGTAAATAATAATAAGCATAGGGCAAAATTAGTCCTATTTAGAAATCTGAAGAATAGACCTGCATATAAACATCCATGCTGCATTATATATACATATATATATATATATATATATATATATATATATATATATATATATATATATATATATATATATATATATTCTAGCAACAATGTCAGCACTCTCAGGTCTTAAAAAGTAAAAAGGTTAGTTATTGAAAAGAACTAGCCTCTAGCCTTGATTAAAGCTAGAGTGCTAGCCGAAACATCAGTTCTTTTCAATAAATAACCATTTTACTTTTTAAGACCTGAGAGTTCGGACATTGTTGCTCGATTATTCTATACTTTATGACTGCACCCAGGCACTTAGGATTTATTGTAATGTGCTAACTTTGATGTTATATTAAATATGTGTATGGGATCCATTATCTGGAAAGCCATTATCCAGAAAGCTCCGAACTACAGAAAGGGCTGTCTTGCAAAGATTCCATTAGAATCAAATAATTGTGTTTAATAATTGTTTAGCTAATGAAAATATTACAGCAGCTCAAATGTAAATTTGAAAAAAGAGAATACTGTACATGCACCAAAGTTGGAATGGAGAAGGCATATTTATCAAAATTTTGATTTATTTAAAAAAACTCACAATTTTAAAAACTTGAATGTTTGGTTGCTTATTAAAATATCAGAATATAAACACATTTTGAAAAACATGTGAATGCTTTAAATTTGTTGTCTAATTATTATTTTCAAAAGTTCTACAAACTTTAAAAATCATTTATAAAAATCTGAAAAAACAAAAAAAATTTAAATAATACTTGCATTTTTGTGCTATTTGAACTTAAATACCTAAAATTTGAGTTTTTAAAAATAATTAAAATTCATGATTTTTAGCATTGAAAAAATTAGTAAACTAAGAATGAATCAGTTCACCTTCGGTCTTACCATTTGGAATGTCTTGCTGGAGGCATATCTTTTTTATATATCACTTTAGGCATAGCTGTGGGATTTCTAACTACAGGAATGGGACCTGTCATCCAGAATGCTGTGAATTTTATGGGGTTTTCTGGATAAGGGGTCTTTCTGGAATTTGAAGCATAATACATTAAGGGGCACATTTATCAAGGTTTGAATTTCAAGCTCATGGGAGTTTGTATAAACTCCCATGAACTTGAAATTTGAGTTAAAAAATACCAATCCAAATTCGAATTCAATTCGAGTTTTAAAATTCGAAAAAACCTCAAATTTCAGGAGTCCACAAAACAACTAAAAATAAATTCCAGGAGCCCACCATAACTAAAACAGCAATTTGGCCAGTTTAAAGTGGTGAATAGTTGAATTTGAATTCTTAAAGGGCCAGTAAATGATACATATTAAAAAAATTTAATTAACATTTTTTAAGGACTTTAATCAAAATTTGACTATTCCCTAGTCAAATTTCACAAAAAATTTGAAAATCTGAATTAAAAAATTCAAAATACAAATTTCCAATTCAACTCTTGATAAGTCTGCCCCTTAGGGGCAGATTTACTAAGGGGTCGAAGTGAAAATTTAAAAAAAAAAATCTAATTTCCAAGTAATTTTTGGGTACTTTGACTATAGAATAGGCCAAAGTTTGAGTTGAATTGAAAAAAATTTGAGTCGAATTTAAAAATTTGACCATTCAAAAATCTAAGTACTGTCTCTTTAAAAGAATTTGAATTCGACTCTTTACCACCTGAAACCTGCTGAATTGCTATTTTAGCCTATGGGGGACCTCGTGAAACCTTTAAGGCAGTGATCCTCAAACTTGGCCCTCCAGCTGTTAAGGAACTACAAGTCCCACAATGCAATGAAGGAGTCTGACAGCCACAGTCAGGCAAATGAATTGTGGGACTTGTAGTTTCTTAGCAGCTGGAGGGCCAAGTTTGAGGATCACTGCTTTAAGGAGTGCTTTTGGAATTTTTAGAAAATCAAATTTTTTTTGGGCAAAAACGATGCATTCAATGATTCAAGCAATTTTTTATACGATCGAAAATGGTCCATTTTTGATTTTAAAAAAAACAATAAAAATTTGATGGTCGAATTTCAGAGTTTTTTTAATTTCAAAATTCGACCCTTAGTAAATTTGTCCCTTAGTGTGCTAAAAAATTATGTAAACAAATAAACCCAATATTATTGTTTTCCCACCAATAAAGAATAGTTATGTCTTGGTAAGGTTCAAATACAGGGTACTGTTTTCTTATAAAAGAGAAAAAGGAAATATATTTTAAAATTTTGAAATATTTAATTAAAATGGAGTCTATGGTAGATGACCTTCTGTAATTTGGAGCTTTCTTCATAATGGGTTTATAGAAAATTGATCCTGTACTGGATTATGTGCAGGCTGCATAGCACAAATTATATAAACTAAAGTTTATTTTTTTTTTGTTTTTTTTTGTGTTCTTTTTTGCAGGATGATGATGTAAGAGAAAGTCGTTTTAGTTTTACAGCCTATGGAATGGGACCTTGTCTACAGGCAAAGGATGGCGTGAATCCAGTGGGAACCCTAAATCCTCCTCCTGCGCCAAAAACACATGAAGAGATGAGGAAGGTATTTATCGACAGAGCAAAGAAGATAGACACACTTTCTCGAGCTTGTTTTCCCCTAGCCTTTTTAATTTTTAATATATTCTACTGGGTCATATATAAAATTCTCAGACATGAGGACATTCACCAACAGCAAGACTAAAGGACTAAATGTTCTCTTGTAACAGATAATACATTCAGTCATGACAGCTTTTAAGAGTTATACTATGAAATCTTGCACCCATGGAATATAATGACCTCGTTTATATCCTACCTGCTAAATGTGAAACACTTTTCTAAATAGGCCTGTGTTACAGCTAAACTATACTGCCAGTCATGTCTTCACAGTTCTACTAAATAGGATCAAATCACTCATTATTTTGTAGAGTAATTGTATTCTTGCATCTATTGTACAAAGCAGGACCAAACTAATCTATTATAATTATGACTACAAAATGCTAACTTTTTTTACATTTTTAAGTCTTATGAAAGCAATGACTTCCTTTTATCAAGAAACAAATTGTAATATGTCCGTTTTTTTTTTTTGTTAAGATCAATGTGATATTTTGTACAAGGCACAATTGTAGTCAGTCTTATACACAATTCAGCTGGGAATGTGTTTCTTAGCAAACTTTATACATAATTATTCAGGGGAGTCTAATACTGGTCACAAATTAGACTGCAGAATGGGATACACTAGAACTCCAAGGAAGGACAGCACTCCGATAAGGGAAACAGGTTTTATTTCTGTTTAGGGATGCTAGGCCCTACGCGTTTCGGGAAAAAAATCCCTTAATCATAGGAATTGATTCCCGAAACGCGTAGGGCCTAGCATCCCTAAACAGAAATAAAACCTGTTTCCCTTATCGGAGAGCCGTCCTTCCTTGGAGTTCTAGTGTATCATAGCAGAGGGATGCTGCGGACTGAGCATCCGACAGGAAGTTGTGGAGCAGATAAGAGGAGTGAGCTCTGAGCGGTCTTTTTTTGTTCGCATGCAGAATGGGATAGCCCAAAGACAGGATCTGTAGCCGGTTCAGCCATGCATCACAGAGACCAAATTATCTAATAATGGCACTGAGCCAGTTATTTGGTTGTCAGAAAAATCAGAACACTGCCGTTGACCACATACACAGCCTGATACAGTCAGTTGGACAAAATAATATATCACCATGTCCAAATGAAACCTTCTGTTTCCAGTTCTCATTGGAAAGTTTGGTCAATTTGATTATAAATGCCAATAGCTGCTTACACTATGAACCTTTATGTGCCCATTTTTAGCTCTGTTCATTTGAACATACATTCCGATGTCCTTGTGCTCTATGGCATGGACAATATCAGATTCTAAAAAAATAATTACAGGTGAATTAACTCAACTATGGTATGTTTTAATGTAAACTATTCCTAAATGTATATCTTTTTTTATCTGTGATTGATAATCATTGAAAAGTGACACTCTTTATATTATCAAATCTGAGTTTTTTAATTAAAAAAATGCAAACGTGTAATTTTATCAATATATGTTTACAGGAAACAAAATGTAATAATCTGCATGCGCGAAATGACAATTTCACAGCATTAGATATTCATGGGCAGAGACACGTTAATATAAGAAAATGCATATAAATTCTTAGATTCCATTTTTTCATTTCACAAACAAAAAAACTTTAGACGGGCCCCTTTTATTTATTATTCCTTTTTCAAGATGTTCACTATAATTACAGTATCTGTTTTGACAGAGCTTTTATGAACACATGAATCACTGTATAAAAAGTTAATGGTGTAAATGTGAAGTAAAAGTACTTTTGCACAAGTTCAGGAGAATTTCTGGTGGAAAAAAATTTTCCTTTAATGTTTTCTTTAATGTACTAAAGAGCTTTGTATACTTTTTGTTTTGATATGTGTCTGAATAATTGTTTCCAATAAAATTGCAAATATATGTTTAAAGCTATCCTAACTATAACATATATATAAAATATATAGTCTTGAAAAAGACCCTAATGAGGGTCGAAACGTCGGATGAGCGATAATAA
>CM044432.1:35550281-35574408 GCA_024363595.1 Xenopus borealis
TTTTTTAAATTGTGAAGTTGTTTGAAGTAGAAAAAAAAATACAATTACTCAAATCCCAATTTTGATAAACACTGTAAACATTCCCATGTGACAGGTACAAACATTTATATAATTTTCCAATTGATTTAGTTAATCTATATTAATTTCTCTTTCATGCACGCTCAGATATATGATATAATATGTATTTTTCCGGTAAAATAATGTTTCAACTAGGCAGAATGTAAAGTAAAACGAAAACACGACAAGAAAGGTTGGCAGCCAGCCTAGACGAATTCCTTTAAAAAATAAAATTAGCTGAATCAGCTGTCTTTTCTTCAATGGTTAGATAAGGAAAGTCCTTAAAAAAGGCCATAAATTCTAATTTATACAGCACAAATTTCCAAGCCTTTGAAGCAAAATGGATTATTTTTAAGATGAGAGGCAGAGTGGATGCTCTCTTTAGCTAAATTCAAGCAACAAATGAGTTTCTCCAGCAAGTTTTTCTAAACTTCAGGGTTTCTGTGACCCATTAAAACCAATAAACATCAGCATTGATTTGAACTGAACCATATAATTTCATCCAAAAATTATTCATTTCTGCGGAATTCCCCATAGACTTACAGTATATTGGCACAGAAAATGATAAATGTGAGAAACAGAACCTGGAGTTTTTTTGTATAAGTCTTTTTTTACTGTGAACTCACCACATACCTTGAATTGTTTCACATAAAGAATAAATAGCATTTCAGGGATTTGTACATTTGGAGTGTTCTGCAATGTCTGACATTTTCTGGAAAAATTTGTGAAAACCTGACATTTCACGAAAAATCAGGACCCGTGTACAAGCTGACACTGGCATCATATGTATAAATGATATGTAAATTACATACACATTGTATATAATTTAGAAGTGAACAAGCCCTTTAACCCTATTGTTGTTTTGGCTGGGTTTTGGCTGTTTTTTTTTTGTGTGTGGTGTAATGTATAGAATGGTAAGGCACACACCTGACCTGAAGTGTACAATCTACAGAACATACAGATTTGGATATTACGGCATTTCAGAAGTAGAGGCATCATTATGTAGTCCTTCCCTTCACCAGTTTCTATAAACTGCATCCAGAGAATAAATAGAAATATTCTATTTTCCTTAGAAGTAATACTTTGTTTGTCTCTGCTTTTCTGTTGATGATTTATGAATGGTCTTTAGCCATTGCTCCCATTGATATTATTTTAAGGTTTAAGGAGAGACATGTCTAGACATTGGGATAGCACACAAAGGCATAACTCCATAATAACAAGCCAGTAATGTTTGCATTGCTACATCCATAAATCACCTAAAACTTAAGGTACAGACAATGAAAAACTATCACTATGTGATATGGCTCATTTACTCCAAATCTTGAGAAATGAATAGAATCATATCATTTGCTTATAATGCTTGAATTTTATTGCACTTATTCACTTACATTGTCTGCAAATATATGCAAGAAATAAAAAAAGAAATAAAAAAAAACATTGCTGACATTTGTATTTTCAGAATTATGCATTATATATATATATATATATATATATATATACATACAGTGTATATATATATAGTATACAAGTATACAAGTAGAAGATGGTGTTATTTAAAAGGATTACTACTGTAACTGTTATTTCTGATTCCAGTTTGTGTGCTGTAAAAGCAAATGTGCCAAAAGATGTAATCATTGACAGAAAAAAAAAGAAAACGTGGAATCATCTTCCAAACTATTTTCAAATCTGTAGAGGAAAAAATATGTAAGAATTGTCTTTTTTAACTATGTCTTTAATTTCAGATTCTCAAATTCTGATGCGCCATTGAAGCTTATGTCAAATCAAGTGTACCTTCCATCCAAATCATTATGTAAATATTTGTATTTAAAAAAATTAAAGGATTTTTTGTTTGTTGTTTACTGTTGTTTAAATTTTCATTTACTTGAAGATGAAAAGTACTGTTTCATGAAGAAGGCAGAGATTAAACTATTTTACAGTATTATCACTGAAAAAATTACACAGTCAGAAAGAAACAACTTCCAGGGGTATGATAATTCATTAACTCCTATGGCAAACCTACAGTGTAGGAAAGTACAATTGTCAATGGACTGGTGTACATGTCCTCTAAAACATAATCTCTAAAAGACCCCCTGTATCACTTATTTGCCAGCAACCTTGTCAGCTGATGGTAGTGGCAGTACAACGGCAAGTTCCCTTGTTTTTTTTGTAGAAATAAAGCATATAATTGAGTGCAAAGACAAAGGGGGTTATTTATTAAACTTGAAAAACTTGAAAAATTGGAGCTTTTTAACTATAAAATACACATTTTTAGTGGATGGAAAAAGTTTAAATACAAAAATTCAACATCTCAGGCTTATTGAGGTTGTATATAAGTCATGGGAGAGGTCTCTCCTATTTGGAAGTTTCTGTGGTCTGCTGTGAAATTAACACAGAATTCTGAAGAAATTAAAATGCTTGACAAAGGGGCGGGAGCTCCGAAACGTCGTGTTTGTTTGCACACTGCCAGAATCTGGTAAAAAAAAATTTCACCTTCATGTGTGGTCTGGAGTTTTTTGTTGATTGAGCTATTCCTGTTTGGAGGCCCTGGGTAAGAGATTGTGCTCCATATGAAAAACATGCAGAACACTGAAGCAAAATGTGCACTGGGTCAGCATTTGAAACCAGGATAGGAGTAAAAACTTTTGGAGTACCCCCCACCCAACAGTACTGAAGCCCATGACTTAATTAATTACATTAAAGGGGTTCACCTTTAAATTACATTATAGTTTTGGAATAATTCTATCAGCGTTTTCATAATCAAATAGTCATAATATAAAGTAATACATAAACAGAACTGCCAGTCATATTTCAGTGGTATGTCGCATTATAAGGCCACATGCAGTTGTCAAGTTGTAGAGAACATTTTATTTTAGACACGTTGTTCATAAACATGCTGCTTTTTCAAGCCACAAGCTTTCATGACAACACACTTTCCATTTACAATTCTACCAATATGCAATAGTAAGTCAATGTTTCAGTATATTTATATAATACACAAAAGCTGTGAATATCTTGTAAATGATATCCTTATAAACGGTGAGTTCTGATGTCATCAGTTATAAACGGTGAGTTCTGATGTAATTTCTGTCACATGACTCACTCAAACTTGTGTATTATAATAAATAAAGTACCCCCAGTTGCAAAATATGAGGATATTAGAAGTTACCTCGGAGTTCCATGACCTGTATAAAAACACTCGGCCTTCGGCCTCGTGTTTTTATATGGCCATGAAACTCCTCGGTATCTTATAATATCCTTATATTTTACAAGAGGGGTTACTTTATTCACTATATAAAATTATATATAGTATCTGTGCTCAGAATAGAACTGTATGCAATTGTATTTTATTGTAAATATTATTGTATGCAACTTTTTTTTTCTTTACCTCTGAAGAGTTATTTAAGGTTATATAGATTTTGGATATATTACTTTTTTTTAAAGAATATCTATAGCAGAGTACGTGGAAGAGAAATGAAGTTCTTTTTTGCCATCTGTGATTTGTTGTTTGGACAGCTTAGTTGCCTGAATTGATTTTCAAAAATGTCTTGTGAAAGTTTGTTCTTAGCTAGGAATGCAAGGCTATTTTACAGGTTATCACCTGACAAATAATGATATGTCTTGGGGGTTATGCATTACATGGCACAAACATCCTTTATAAACAGGAGCATATATCAGTTTATCATGCATGGATGCCTTGAAGTTTCCAGTCACATATAGAAGCAACTGCTGTACGTACAAAGTACTTTCATCAAAGCAGTTGGTTCCTTGGCAGCACTGCATCTGTTCAAGTGTTCATCATTTCAAGGTTGCTTCTGCAGGTTTCATTAATAAACATGGCATATAATACTTCAAAACACAAACCCGCAGCTCAGCACTTGGCAGCAATGATGCTGGACTTTTGAGAAAAATGCTACATCATGAGTAATAACATGGCAAATTGCATCCAATATTGCACTTGGGGAGTCCTAAAATATGTTTGTATTTTATTAAGATAGAGCCATATGAGTCTCACAAAAGTTAGGATACAAAGCCAGCTTAAGAAGTGTAGCAAAAAGGTGCATGTTTTCAAAGTAAAAGTTGCCAATGCAGACCATTTTGTGTGGCAACATCAAGAACAGGACAGTATATTTTACAGGTATATGTTTAATGTGATCTCCTCTTAAATGCATTGGGCTGCAGTGCTGCATGAATCATGGTTTTTGCAGGCACAACAATAACATTCTGGTTAAAAAAAATAATAATCTTTTGCTAAGGGCATATTGCGCAGATTTCAGTTGACTCATGGAAACTATTTCCCAATGCACCATAGGCTCACTGAGTCATACAATGTCCCACTCCCCAGCTTGTTCCATGTGATGGATTCTGGAACTTGAAGTCCCTGTGCACACCCACTATTAATCAGGAGGACACACACAAAACAGAAGAAAATTGCTAAACCCTTTCATTTTCATAGGCTAAATATAGTAGCAGTTGATGCATAACATTTTGTATTGTGCATACTGGATTCTGTTATTGGTATAGTCATTTAGCTTAAAGATAATTTACTTTGTGCTGTGGTGCATGCGAAAGCATATAAGGGATGCAAAACTTTACCTCTTACAACTCATACATAAAGTAACATATTGTTTCTATGATTATTACCCCTGGTGTGTGTGGCTATCTTAAATATTTGGATTTGGAAAGAAAATATTACAGCATGGCCATATGGTTTTATACAAACTTGATCAGCACAATCCAATAGCCATAAATGCAAATCTACAAAGGATCCTTAGAACAGGCATTGCAGTTGGGGTAGATATGGCTAACAATTTGGGTACGATAGAGTACACAATGCTATTGTATTTTAAAGAATATTAGTTAGCTCTTTGCAGTTGGATTACAAACCTGGAGAAGAAATGAAGAGTATAGAGAGCTAAGAGTATAGATTAGTTGTTAATAGAGTCTAGTGCCTCTATTCCTATTCTACTATAGTCTTCTATATTCTGTGTCCAAAAATAGGCTCTAAATACATTTTCAGAATAAACTATTGGGTGCTCATGTTGATTATCACTGTCCCTTGAGGATTGCTCCCTAATTTCTTTCTTTTAAGGCTTGTGGCACAAGGCAAGATTCTGGGTGATTTTGGTGACTTGGTGACTAATCGCCTCTTCTTCTGGGCAACAATCTCCCTGAATTGCCTTTCTGTGCCATACCACTGGCTATAATGAAAAGTTGCTAGCGGTATAGCACTGGCGGTGCTTCGTTTTCTGAAGTCACCTGAAACGAGGAATCTTCAGGTGACTTCGGAATGGCATACCACTAGCGACTTTTCATCCAAGCCGGCGGTAGGCTCAGGAAGGCAGTTCAGGGAGATTGTCACCCAGAAGAAGAGGCGATTAGTCGCCAGACCACTAAATCTCCCCATATCTGCCTGTGTGTCACTACCATAAGAGTCAATATGATGTGTATAGCAGGAGCATATGAATATCTTATGTTTTAAAACTGCTATTACTATATTTAATTGGCCGACCATCTGCACTATTAATCAGTCACTATGGGTTGTTCTGTGAGCAGCTTATTGCTTGAATATAACCATACATCAGTGCCAAATGAGTTTGGCAAAAAACAAACTACCTGTAAATAATAACAGTATATTTAATATTTTCAGAACTGCATTGATTTGTTTTCAACACTACAGCTAAAAGAACAATGTTGAACCTTCATTATCCTTATATAAGAATATCAAAAATTAAGTTGCAAAATCTTTCATGAAATACATTTATAACAGTGGCAGAGTGTTACCATGCCTGAAAAAGAAGCCTGAAAGGAATTGTTCAGTATAAAAATAAGAACTTGGTAAATAGATAGGCAGTGCAAAATAAAAAATGTTTCTAATATAGTTAGTCAAAAATGTAATGTATAAAGGCTGAAGTGAGTGGATGTCTAACAAAATAGCTGACTGGTTACCCTGGTGACCAGGCAGTAACCAATAAGTGACTTGAGGGGGGGCCACACAGGCCATAACTGTTGCTTTTGAATCTGAGCTGAATGCTGAGAATAAATTACAAACTCACTGAACAGTTATGCCCCATGTGGCCCCCCTTCAAGTTGCTGACTAACTCAAAGTTAAAGAGCTGAAAAGCAAGAAGTTGGATTCTAGCTGTGAAATTATCCAGTCACTCCAGCTTTGCATTTTTCCCTGACTAACTATATTGAAAACATTTTTTATTTTGCACAGCCTATCTATTAATCCAGTTTTTGTTTTTACACTGAACTGTTCCTTTAAGCATTTCTAAGAGCTTGCATTTTGTAAATTTGCCAGTATCACTTTTTTCCCTCTCATAATTGTATCAAGTGTATGTTCTTCCAGAAACACACAGGGGATTAGGAAAGCATATTGTATTCTACAGATAAGGGGGCATTTACTAAACTGAAGTTTTTCAGGTTGGCTTTTTATTGCCAAGAAAAGTAGTGTGCCAACATAACCCAGGTGCTAGCCACATGCAAGAACTATTTATTACTGGTAAGAGATCCATTATCTGGAAACCTGTTATCCAGATAGCTCTGAATTATGGGAGGGCTGTCTCCCATAAACTCCAATTTAATTAAATAATTCAAAGTTATAATTATTATTACAATATTAGTTTTTTTGGGTTTAATTCAAGTTTAAATTATATTTTTAGTAGACTTAAGATGGTCAGCCAAATTAGAGAAAGAGCCTTTATCTAGGAAATCCTAGGTCTTGAGCATTCTGGACAACTGGTCCTATATCTGTACTGTAATTGCTTCTAAATTGATGGGTTACAGTTTAATCGTGGATAAAGCATGAAGCTTAGCTGAATTAAAATTGTCATTCTACAAATGATATTTTACTTTCTGCTCTGTGCATTGTTATGTTATGAGACTGACGGCAGCTCAGAGCAGAACAGATGAGGGGGAGCTACAGGGGGATTATAGGAGGCACAGATCTTGTGCCTTTGGGCTCGTAAAAAAGATGAAAACATTGGGTATAGAAAGTATTTCTTAATGTAATGGTTTGTTAGACTTTAGTTTTCATTTCTTCTTCTGGAGTCCATTTACACCAAATATAATGTGTCAGCTTTGCCATTGTATTAAATAATTAAGGAAACAGTTTATCAGCAATGCTGCCTGTATTCATTCTGCCTTTTTCCTGCTTTGTACCTTGTTGGGTTATGTACATTACATTCAGCTACAAGAATCCACAGGATGTTAGTGAGATATCTTCACGTATATGTTTCAACTATTTACTGTGCTACTGCTGTCAATAGCAGCTGTCATAGCACATAATGTAGGATTTTTAATTACCTGGACTCAGCATATTCCCAGTTGATTCTCTTTTTATTATGGTATGTCTTTTATTTAATTTAATTTAATCAGGCTTGATCTTGTTCCCTGACAAGGCTGAAACGGTTTCATTTTGATTTGTGTTTATTCAAGCTTGCTAGGCTTAAAGCTTTAACTGAGGATTTGTTCAATCCCACTTGCTCAAAAAGCCATCCTAAAGTTTATCCAATCAGAACCTTTAGTTTATAGAAAGTTAATTGGGCCTGACATGGTGAAACATAGGTCAGTTGATGATTGTACTGTATATGCCTGTACCATATAAACAGTAATGCATCAGGACTATCCAAAGCATGGGTAGTGTCCAGCCACTGAATCGATGTACCGGTACCAGTGAACAAACGGAAATTAACATTTTTTTGGAAAATGCACCTACTCCCAAATTCAGTTTGGGATTTGGCAGTGCATACAAAACCCCCATCCTGGGCCCCCTGTCCAGCCATGAGGTCCACTCAGCACCACAACCCTCCTCCGCACACTCGTCCCAAGTGTTTACCTTGTCACATACCTTGGTCTCTATTTTTGCAGCAATGATAAGGAACGGGGGTCAGGGAGCAGAACCACGAGAGCTGGTTAGGGTTAGCGGGACCCAGCAGACCCTGGCGAAATGTCCAGATCTTATGGAGCATGTGGTCAGTTTCATGTGAAGAATGCAGTGGGAAAAAGATTAAGCTACACAGAAAGGTGATTCTGGGTGTTAAATATCTGGATGGTTGCTGCTGTTGTTTTATGTCATATTTGTTGATAAGAATGTTATCTTGGATAAAATTAAATAAATAAAATTATTTGTAGTAATTTGTTAGTACCAGTGATTTATTGTTTGGGTATGTTTTGTTTTGTTTTTTATAGCCTTGATAAATGGCTCTCACATTTCCATCTAAATAGAGTACAGATTTCTTATAGGAATAATGCAATCCCTGCCTTAACCATCTTCGTCTTTTATTTCTTGCTTTTATTGTTGATTCTCAGTGAAATTAGAATGCTATGCCAAGAATTTCTTCTCTGTCATCACAGCTCTTTTTTTTTCTTCAGAATATTTAGCTGGGCTTAGCTTGTGATAATGTTTTCTCCGATGGTGCTATGTCAGACTGGCTGTTTCCTGCACTTCATCACTTTACCTGGATCCAGATTTCTCAAGAAGTCAGGGTTACAAATCGGAAAAGCCCAACTGTAACTTTTTATTACTTACAGAATACTCTACAGTGGTGAAAGAAAAAATGGAATAAAAACAAATTTTTCTATATTTGGTATTTGACCAGGCTATTTAAAGTGTTAAGTTAAAATTTGTTTTAGGATTTTTCAGAGACTCCAGGGCACTTGAGACTTAAAGGAACAGTAACACTAAAAAAATATGTACTGTAATGAAAATATATGTACTGTTGTGCTCTGATGGTAAAATTGGTGAGTTTACTTCAGAAACAGAACTATAGCTTATATAAAAAAACTGCATGGCAGCAGCCATTCAAGCACAGGAAACACAGTAGATAACAGATAACAGAAATTGCATTTATGCTACAGAGCTTATCTATTATCTTCTGTGTATCCTGTGACCTTTCTACCTTTTCAGCTACGAATGGCTCTCTCTGTGGCAGCAGCAGCTTTGCTGTATTTCTACAATATATGCAAAAACATGAGTTATATGAGCTATGTTTGGCAAATAAATGATTGAAAATGTCAGTCTTTTGTTTAATTTTAAGAAGCTCTATTTTGTAAACAGTTACTAAAGTATTGTATATTCTGTGTTTATTAATCAATATTCATTTCAATGTGACAAATCATCTGAAACAAAATCCAACCAATCCACAAATATGTCTTTCTTCTGTGAACCTTTTAAACTTACAGTATATCATTCAATGGACATGCAATAGGAACATTGATTAACAATTCAACTATAAAACCTTCTTCCATAGATACCAAGAAGATTATTCCTCCCATTGATCCTACACACGGTTGATAATTTTTTCTAGTGATGATAAAGTAAGAAAGCTCAGATTGAATATGGCCAGTGCACCTGGCTCCTATATGTTTATAGTGTTTTTACAGTACATGGTTGTACATTATTGGATTAAATATATGCATTTACCAGATATTCATTGTTTCAATGATGCTATTGCACATCAGAGCATTTCATTGTGTTTTTTTTATCATCAAAGCCTCAGACTGTTATCATGGTCAGCACTTGGTGGCTCACCCATCTGAAACATTGTCTAGCTTTCAAATCTCTCCCATGTCATTACTGTTTACACAGAGAAAGACTGCATCACTGCCCAACACCCACTCACAATTACTCAGTTAAACCAAAACAGAACACATATTAAGTTTAATATCTTTCCTTGAAGTTCATAACTATGAACACATAAGTTATAGGGCTAAGGGTTGTTACCACATATCCATCTATGTGACAGGCCAAAAAGTTGTCTAACAGACATATTGCCTCAAATAAATTACTGTGCAGACACCTTAGCCCATTGCCCCAGTGAGAGACTGGCAACTCCTGGCAATTTATATAAAACAGAACTGCTAGATATTGGGCCATACAACTTTCTGCACACTTTTTGGGGTGTAAAATCTTAGAATGTAATAGAACTGAGAAGCGGTCGCAAGGATGCAAGTGAATATTTCATAAAAAGCCATTAAAGTTCTAGTAATCATTTATAGAAACCCAGGAAGTTGGTAAAATTGCATAAGATAAGTAACTTTGCCAAGTCCATTGATATAATTTTGCATAAATTAAATTATAACTTTGGCATGGACACTTTTATAAACAATAAAACCTGACTGAACCTTTGTATACAGAATTTATGCCAAAGCAGAAGCTTGGAATTAAATGCGGCAGTTTAAGAAATGTTTATTTAATTTTTTGTCATGTTTTTTAGGCATTTATTCAGTGCAGATTTTAAAAAGAGGCTCAATTAAAGTTGCACTTTTCTAACTATTAGGGTAGCAAACATCCTTCTCTATCAAGGATTTACTTAAAGGAACAGTTCAATGTAAGACAAAAACTGGGTAAATAGACAGTGCCAAATAAAAAATGTTTTCATTATAGTTAGCCAAAAATGTCATCTGTAAAGCCTGGAGTGTATGGGTGTCTACTGTTATAGCCATAACACTAAACACTTAATTCTTTTTATCTCTCTTACATGTCAGTGACTTGAAAGGGGCAGGCCACATGCGATAACTGGTCAATGCGTTTGCTTTAATCTAAGCACACAGGTCAGATTCGAACTAGTTAAACAGTTATGTCCAATGAAGCCTCCATCAAGTCACTGACTTGACATCACTCAATCTCCATAAAATAGTTTATGTTCAGTCATTTGCTATATCCAACATAAAAGCCATAAGGGCTCATTTACAAAGACAGGGTCGACCTTCATAAAACAGGAACAATTTTTGTGTTTCGTCAGTAATGTCAATCGTGAACAATGCTTATGGAAATGAACCCGGTTTCATTTTAAAAGCATATTACATTTTTTTTTTGTTTAATGACAAATGTTTAGATGAATTCTGAACCTTCCAAATATTACAAAACTTTTAAATGTTGCAACACACCCTTTAGTATGACAGCACACATTTACCCACAGGCAATTTTCACACTGTAACAACATGCTAAGTGATCTTATCGGAAGTAGTGATGGGCGAATTTATTCGCCAGGGGCGAATTCCCGGCGAATTCCTGCGATTCGCCGCTGGCGAATAAATTTGCGAATTGCCAGCGAAATTTCGCTTGGCGAAAATTCACACGAAAAACGAGTCGCGCATCGTTTTTGACGCAACGCGCCGAAAACGACGCGGCGCGTGTCAAAAGCGTCCCGCGACTCGTTTCGCGAATTTTTCGCCAATTTGAGAATTTCTCTGGAAATTCATTAATTTTTCGGCGAAACGAATCTCGGGAGATTCGCCCATCACTAATCGGAAGTAAAAAATTATAAAAGATATTTAATTTGTTAAGCAGAAGTTCCAAAGGAAGCTTTTGGTATATGATGTAAGTTTAAATAGACTTTCCATCACTTTGCAAAGTATTTTTATTTTTAATCCCATAAAAACAAATATGCCATTTGAATTCTTGTAATTCTTCACGTGAATATTTCACAGCTCTTTATTAGTATGGCATTTTTAGTTTGGCATTTTTTATGGCATTTCTTTTCCACAGATATGACATAAAACATGCAGCAACCATTTCGAATTGAAAAACAAGTTAGAAATTTTTTAAGGGCTTTTTCAATCGAAAATTTACCTTTTTCGTTCAAAGTTTCGATCGAATAAAAATCGTTCGATTCGTTCAAACGATTTGAATAATTTTGGCCAAAATCCTTTGATTTTCAAAAAAGTTTCTAAAACACTTCCTAAAGGTTCTAGGAGGTCCCCCATAGGCTAAAATAGGTTTAAGGTAGTGAAGTGTCGAATTAAAAATTTTTAAAGAGACAGTACTTCGATTTTCGAATGCTCGAATTTTGGCCTATTAGATAGTTGAAGTAGCCAAAAATTACTTCGAAATTTGAATTTTTTTAATTTTGAATTTTCACTTCGACCCTTTATGCCCATAAATATACCCCTAAAAATCCCATTTAAAATCCCATAAAAGTGTATATAGGACCATGGAATTTCCCTCTAGCACACTGATGAGTTCTATTTCTATTCTATTTGTATGAGTCTAAACTCCTTACAAAGGGTCCTGGGTGTGCTTATGTAACTTTCGCCAGTACAATCTTTCACTCTGACTTCTATTTAGCTACTGTACATTTATTTTTGGCTTGAATGTGATTTTCCTGATGTCTCCTATATTTCTCTCTATACTTCCTCTCTCGGCAAACTAATCAATTAATATGGTTTCCAATACCACCTCTATGCTGACAATACTCAGATCTCTCTCTCTCTTCTCCTCCTGATCTCAACCCAAAGCTCTTAACTCGGGCCTCTTCCTGTCTGTCTGCTATATCTACCTGTATGTCACAACACTACCTTAAATTAAACCTCTCTAAAACAGAAATGGTTCTCTTTCCCCCAAGACCCATAACATCCCAGAAGCATATATCATAGCTAGCAATTCCACGATCACCCCATCTCCTCAGGCCCAGTGCCTTGGGTTATCCTAGATTCTGCCCTTTCCTTCATTCCTCATATTCAGCCACTTACTAAATAATGTCACTTTCACGTTAGGAACATATCCAAAATACGATACTGCCAAAATTCTCATTCACTCTCTCATCATATCACGTCTAGACTACTGTAACTCTCTTTTAATTGACCTTCCCCGACTGACAGGTGGACTGGAGGTCACCTCTCCAGTCTACAATGAACACTGCTGCCAAGGTTTATGCACCTCAGCAACTGCTCCTCCTCTACCATGCCACTCTGCAAATCCCCTGCACTGGTTTCCTCTATCTTTCAGAATAAAATTCAAACTTATGACTATGACATTCAAAGCAATTCATAACTCTGACCCACCCTACATCTCTGAACTCATCTGAAGATTAGTGATGGGCGAATCTATCCCGTTTCACCGAAACGACTCCCATTTTCGGCGTGTGTTCCTTTTTTTTTTTTACGCCAGTGAATTTTTGACAGGCAAATTTTCACTGGTGTTTCGAAAATGTATTCGCCGGAGGCGAATGGCGGGAATTCGTTGCGGATTTGCACCTGCCGAATAAATTCACCCATCACTACTGAAGATACTCGCCTAACAGCTTACTATGTTCCTCTACTGACCTACTCCTCAACTCTTCCCTTCACATGCTCATATTCAAGACTTTGCAAGGGCTGCACCCCCTCCTCTGGAATTCTCTCACACAATCTGTCTGACTTTTTCCCAACCTTTCTGCTTTCAAAAGATCTCTTAAAACACACTTATATAGAGAAGCCTACCCTCTTTTACCCTCTGTTTAACTGTCAAAGCATATGATATTCCTTTCACATTGATTATTTATGATCTTGTCCCTTCATCTTCAACTCCTTCCCCTTTTAGATTGTAAGCTCTTTTGCACAAGGTTTTTGTATTGGTTACTGGTCACTATGTATGTAATTCTGTATGCTCTATTTATGTAATTCTGTATGTTCTTTATACAGATAGAGTCACTTGGATTTGTAAATTAAATGCGTCATGACTCAGGACTAATTGAAGAAACTGTGTTATCTAAAGTTATCTTAACTCATTTAATGCATTTAACCTTTTCATTAGCATACCAAAGCCCCATTGTTTTCAATGGTGAACTCTTTAATTGGATGGGATGCTGTGACACAATATTCTGTGCTAAGTGGGATAAATGAGTTAGATGAGTTAAGTCACGACGCATTAAATTTACAATCCAAAGTGACTGCATCTGTATACATTTTTTTACAGAGTTACAAAATATATTGGCACTAAAAAATACATGTTAATAATAATAATAATAATATTTGTGCCATAATTCCTGATTATCCAAGAGCCAAAAATAAATGCTGTCTTTCAGGGACTTTCCTCTTATAAAGTTAGAAGCTCATAGTGATGAAGAACTTTGTTTATCTAATGAATAGTTGCATTTTGTTAAACATCCTTAATGAGCATAAATAATTGCAAGGTCAGTACAGAGAGTATAATGCAAGCAACAACAGCCTTCAATATGGAAGTGGACGATAAGAAATTTGAGCAATGGCATTTGAAAAGGCATAATGTTGTGGAATTCACTGCCTAAGGGCAATGTAATGAGTGATTCATGTGTGCGTTCAGGAAATTACTGATGTTTTTGGATGGTGAAGTTGTTTACATTTACATTATGTGATATAGGAGGCAAGACCAGAAATTCTACCCTCATCATATAATTCCTAATTGCAGTTTATTTTTGTTTGCTGTCCCCTGGCTTATTATACAGTAAGTAGGGTCCATGTATGCAATGTAAAATTTGATAGTAGGACCTAATAATGTGCTGAAATAAATTAATGATATTATGTGAAAACTTAACTAAAGAATAAGGGCAGAAAAGTTGTACATATTTTAGCTTTCTGTACCAGCCCAAGGCAACCACAAGCTTTTAGAAGTAAAGATCTGTGTCTCCAAAGATGCCCCAGTAGCTCCCCATCTTCTTTTCTACTGATTCACTGATTCACATGCTCTGTGCTGCTGTCACTTGTCTGAGCACAGGGACCAGCACACAATATACTGTACATGTATAAATGTCACATATTAGGCTAATCGGTACATCATTCAGATTATTGCTCAGAATTTCATAATCAGCCTTGTAGCATAAGCTTATATGACAAACCTAATTTTCTGCTTGATGATTTTAGACAACCCCCAAGCCTAGCTACTCAAGAGATGTTCCGAGCCCACTGAGCATGTCGCAGACACTCCTAACAAAATGGGAAACTCCTGTAACAACTTGAAAGGCCTGGATCATTGCTATAGAGATGTTAAACCTTTAGGCTGGGGCAATACATTCAGTTTATAAAATATGGCATTTATAGCCATATTTGTTTTTAGGTTTTATTTCTCCTTTAATAAACAATCCTTTAACAACAATCCACCTAATGAAAAGTATAGTTATATATTTATATATAGTTTATATATATTATAGCTAGTTGTTTTGGAGGAAGGCGATAAAAAAAAATCTTAATCCTCTCTAGTTTGCTTCTGAAGGGGAGAAAAAATCATTTCCACCCAACCGTTTCTCAAAGCTATCCACGTATTTGCCACTACAACCACTACAGAGAGACAATTGCAAAACTTCAAATATGTAATTGTAACAAACCCATTTTAAGATGTTTTTGTTTCTTCTAATGGATACTTTTGTGTCTGCTGGAAGGATCTTGTAAATAAACATCGGAGACTTTATTATCTGGTCCCCTTATATACTGTATGTATACATCGTTATCATATCTCCCCTTAAGTACCTTTTCTCAAGCGTAAACAACCCCAGTCTTTCTTCATAACTGAGACATTTCATACTCTTTACCATGGTTAAAGGCCAAGGAAAGTCTAAAACAGAATTAGGCTAGAAATGGTGTATTTTGTATACTAAACATAATCATGAACTTACTGCACCACAAACCTGATCAAACAAATGATTTATGCTTTCAAAGTTGGCCACGGGGGGCTGTCATCTTGTAACTTTGTTATACATCTTTGCAAGACTAGACTACGTGCACATGCTTAGTGTGGTCTGGGCATCTTAGGGATCGTCATAAATGATCAAAAAACAAAGCTGCTTCAGTTCTGCATGGCTTGTAAGTAAGGCAGGGGCTCCCCCTGCTGTTCATAAGTATGATTGTTTCCCTGCCAAAAGTTAGGGACTGTCTGACAATTAATATCCACAGCACTAAATGAAGGGAGAATTTCACTTGCTACAGTCAGGTTTCTTATAAAAATGGTACACGTTTTTTAATTTAAGTATATTGGAGATAGATTTCTTTTTCATTAAAGAAAGTAAAAATGGGATTTTATGTCTTTGCCTTTCCTTGCCCTTTAAGAACATTTATTTTACCAAAACCACATTGTGCTTTGTAAAGGACCCTCTCATCCTGTTAATTTATACTCCTTTTAAGACAGTTCAAATCCTTATTGGCCCTTACTGTTGCAGGTCATTTTATTACTGTTGTCCATCAAGGACGTGTCTAACATCCTCCCATTGAAAGTACAAGTAGCTTGGATATTTTAAAATCCCAATGCATATTACAGGTCCCTTCATTGACTCATACAGTATGTGCCAGTTGGCTGACTAGACTAGCAGTTAGCCCAGTAATGTAACTTGAACTTCATGGGACAAATTTGAACCCAAGTCCTGTTTAGCACCATCATTCTACTCCTTGCAGCACTGCAGATCCACAGACTCCATTCTGGTGGGCTCCAGTGAAGGGCACAGACTTTGGTGCAATTCTATCACTAAATTTATTGAGATCCTTACTGACTGACTGTATGCTGCATCCTGGATTAAATGAATTGGCCTGCAAACTTTCAAATACCAATATATTTTGCTTACAATGCCTTCTTAAAAAAAAAAAAAATGACCCAATCCAGAATCCAGTAGCACTCCACAAAGAACCTTTCTGCAATTAAAATACCCTCTGCACATGATCTGTTTATTTTTATTCATCTACTAAATTAGAAAGAGCAACCTTAGTATAGAAATCAGTTGTTTATGTCCGATGATTGTATGTATGTTTTTATTTGTAAAGCACTCCTTGAGGGAAAAAGCACTGTACAGCAACAATAAATTAGTAGTGTGCCACTGTATCATAAGCTTTAGCTCTACAACTACTGCAACCCCACTATCCAATGTCTTACTACCTTCAACATAAAAACGCAATTCAATTTAACACAATCTAAACACATAAAGCCATGCTTATTTCTAATAATACCATTCTTCACTGCATAATCTTGAATGTGATCCCTTAACAAACTTTAAATTAACTTGCCCACCACAAGTTATAGGTCCCACATATTTAGGGGCCCATAACTGCCAAGCTTAGATCATAATTACATTTCTAAATATTGCGACTACAAGGGAGGTCCATTTATCGCTTTAAAACACTCTAATATCAAAAGCACAAACGGAAAAAAATATCCAAATACTCATATGAAAAGCCCAAATACTCAATTTCATAAGAATATTCATGTAAATGCAAGCATCAAAAAACAAGAAAACTTTTCAGCAGTAAAAAATATGGTTCCGAGAAATAAAATAAAAACCCCAAACATTTGTAAATTGGCCCCAAAGTTTTCTCCAATCATCAGGTACTAGGCCTTATGAAAGTGAGTCTGAGAAAAAGCAGCCTAGCTAAAACTAAACTAAGAATCATTGCTCATCACTACCTAATACAGATTGGGTTCTGAAACCCTGGCTCCTTTATTGTGTACATTGTAAGCATATTTGTTTTAGAACAATATATTCTAAAACATATTAAACTACAGGGAATAACGATGGGCAAATCTGAACTGTTTCCATTTGCCAAAAATTAGTGAAATGGCAAAAATTTGCTGAAATGCATTACAGTCTATGGGTGAAAAACATTTTTTGACACGCAACAAATTGCACGTCAAATTTTTGATGCGCAACAATTTTTTTTCACCCGTCTATGGGCGTAATTTTTGGGTGAAACTTGGCAAAGAACTTTGCTCATCCTCTGGTTCCCTAACTGGGATGGATGCCAGTACATCGGAGTCTGACTGATAAATCAAAGCTTCAAATAGCAGACTGACCAGATATTTTATACTTAACTGTACCAAGGATCATAACTTCAAGTTTATTTTAAGAAGAAAGAGCATGGTTCATAATTTAATCAGATTAATAGCCTTGACAAAGAAAACCCACCATGTCATTTGCTTTCTACAGCTCAACTTTCCTATTCCTTTCTCTAATTTAATGGAATCAAAATATCCTATAAAAATGGTTAGCAGTGTCAATAATTTAACCCTGCCATTATCTAAATTAAATATTAAGCATTCAGTGACCTGCAAAATATTTAATGAGACACAGAGGGAATATGTCATTATCTATGCAGTGTACTTAAATGACATTCAGAGAAGAAACAATTGAGAAATGAAAGCAAACTTTTATTTGTAAAGTGATGCCTATCATTTGGTTGAAGTATGTCAGTGATATAGACACTATAATTATATTGCACAAACATGTTAGAGCTCTACATTGGGCAAGTTATTTGTTTATAAGGTGACCAGACCTGCCTATTTTGGTATGGCCTTATCCAGCCCTATACATACATTTTGGTCGCAAATGGGACCTGCACAAGACATAACATGAACTTCTTTCATCTTCACAGATGAAATGTAAAGATATTAATGGCTTTATTATAAAATGGCTAAATACAAACCAATAAAATATAGTCACCTGTGTATTTTACAAATAATATACTATTTTTGTCATTTTGTAACTAAATTATGCAACATTCTATAAAACAATAAATTAAATAATGAGAGTGATACTTTGCAATGAGTAACCACATTTTTCCAACAATTAAGCTTTGTGTGACTCATGATTCCCAACTCTCCACTGATCACTGCCTGATTTACCAGTATGGCAGGGCTTTGTTTTGATGCTGTTCATATTGAAATGTCTAGTTTCACTTGAAATACAGCATGTTACCTTTAATGAGGGTACCATTGAAACTACTGTGTGCTAATTGCATGACTCATATGGGCTCATCTCTTGCTGTGCTAAAAATAAGGATCTCTTAAGAAACTCATAGAGGCAGATTTATCAAGGGTCCAATTTAGAGTTTAGAATTGACAAAAATTTCACCAACTGCAATTTATTATGAAACTCGTATTTTTCAAACTCGGTTGAATGGGATCGATCCACAAACTCGAATAAAAAATTTTTTTTCAGGAAGGCTGTATGCATCAGTATCAACATGGCTCTGGTGAATTGCTGTGGTGTAAATTTTGCAATTTGGCTGCACCCCTGTCACATTCTAGTTAAAGGAATTGTTCAGTATAAAAATAAAAACTGGGTAAATAGATAGGCAGTGCAAAATAAAAAATGTTTCTAATATATAATAGCCAGAATGCAACTTCCTGCTTTTTCAGCTCTCTGGGACTGGTTACCCTGGTGACCAGGCAGTAACCAATCAATTGGTTACTCAATTGAGGGAGGGCCACACGGACCATAACTTTTGCTTTTGAATCTGAGCGGAATGCTGAGGATCAATTGCAGGTTCACTGAAGCGTTATGTCCCATGTGGCCCCCCTTTACCCAGTTTCCATTTTTAAACTGAACTATTCCTTAAGAGATAAATTAGTCTGCACATTAAAAGTATCAGCATAGTTTCCAGAAAGCATGAAGATTTTGATAAATTAAGTAGGCTGTCTAGTAGTGGTTGTAGTGCTTTTGGGGACAGTTTGTAAGATTGTATTTGCTCCACTGAATACAATAAAGAGGGTTTTAGTTCTCAATGTACAATGTACTGTTGCCCTAATAATCAGTGCATACCATAACAAACTGTTATTAGCTTTTGACACTGTTAAAATCTGAATCTGTCAAACCTATATTGGTTTTGTTCTCTGTGACATTAATGGGACATGATTTCTATGGTGTAGTTTTTATTTCTAAATTACACTGGTTATTCACATGTAAAAGGTCATTCCTAACCCAACAAGTGTATTTTTTTCTAATTATAATATTGGTGTGTAGGCAGCCATCTCAGGTTTTTGCTTGGTCATGTGCCAGTGCTGCCCTATAAAACTGCTTTATGACAGGCTATTGTTTCTCCTACTCAATGTAACTGAATGTGATGCAGTGGGACCTGGATTTTTACTATTTAGTGCTGTTCTTATATCTACCAGGGAGCTGTTTTCTAGTTACCTTGCTATTGTTTTGCTGATGGGATACTGGGGGGTGGGGTCAGGAGGGTGATATTACTCCAACTTGCTGTATAGCATTAAAGTGCGACTGGAGTTTTTTAGAGTCATATGATTGAGGCACCTGGGAAACTGACAATATGTCTAGCCCTATCTCAGATTTCAAAATTAAATGTTAAAAATCTGTTTGGTCTTTTGAAAAAAAACAGTGGATATCTGATGGAGCAGCACTATTATATGATACATTGAAAAAAAAAAACATGTTTTCCCTTGACAGTCTCTTATTTTCACCATATTACTTAATTTACCCCGGGTTTCACTAACACAATATTAAATTTGCACCCCCGCAGGCTGTTTAACAAGTATTCCCTAGACTTGGTGATCGTTTTAGGTATTCAGAGACTTATTTACTAACACCGGTAATAAATTGCACCAGTGATGTAACCTATAGCAATTAATCAGATGTTTTCTATCTGGTAGCTAATTGGTTGCTACTGGCCACTGCAGTGATGCAATTGTGCACCCATGTTAGGAAATGAGCCTCTCTGCCCCTTAAACCTCATCTCACCTCGACAACAATCAATTTTCTCAACATTTCCTGAGGCGTCCGGAACAGTTCCTAAATACATGAATTGGGACAGTCAGGTTGGCAAAATAGTCAGGTTTAGGAACTTCAACTAACAATTACTTACAAAAATGTACAGTATTCTAATAAAGTATTGCTGTTTTTTCTACTTGAGTGCCCTGCTACTACTAGTCTATAAACCTGTCATAGGTACTATCGCTAAACTTAGCTGTTCCTCTGTAAGACTGGGCTGATGTAAATAATGGGATGTTCATAATTTTCTTGCATCTTGGTGTTTCATCACAGAGTTCTTATTATTCATATAGGCTTTGGTGCCCATTCAATTTACTGTGGATGTATGTGCATGTGCAGCCATGAGAATAAAGAAGAAACCAGAAGAGGACCTGGGGTTTCAGGTAAATAGATATACACTCACTTGAGGGTGCCTAACATTTGGCATCCCCAAGTGGAACAAGACTTTCCTTCTCCTTTAAACAGACCAAAAAACAAAAACAGAAGGACTTAATCTAATCTTGTCTCATTCAGAGAGAATACTGCGTTTGGAAAAGTTAAAAATAAATATTTTCATCAGTAAATTATGTGACCATCTGTTGGGCCAGAGATGGTAGCTTGAACTCATAAAGTTAAAGGCAGATTTATTGCACATAGACAGGTAAAATGATCTGATCTGATCTGACTGTATATAAAACTATAGTGCTGTTTCCCTAATATAATAACATCAAGGAAGAAAGTTCAATATAAAATAACTGGCATAGCCAAGAAGTCAGTTTTTGTCAGCTTGGCTCTTGGATTTGTGTATGGAGAATACTGGCCCCAACTGCTCTCGGCTGTCATGGATGATCAGAACTGGAAACAGATAAAAGAAAAAATGAAAAGGGGACGTGTTTGTGCAGGAAATCCAAATATGTCAAATATTAATGAACAAAGAAATATCAGAATAAATCATTTACGTGTTAGAACACAGACAGGGACAGGACATAAACATTAGCAAGACAAAAAAATAAGGAATGAAGGAACAAAAGTCAAATGAGTTAGCAATGAATTGGTAGTTCAGGAGGATAAACACCAAGCAGTTATAGTGTCATTGGACAACAGTGATGGAATAGTTAAAGGGCAGGTAAGGTAGTGGCTGCTGTACCTATAGCCAGTGTGAATCATTCAGCACAGTTCATTCCCGCCCACTTCTAGAGTGAGTGCAGGAAAGGAAAACAGACAGATAACACACACACTACTAGCTCCAGGAAGGGGGGAAGAACAAACACAAAAAGCTCAGAGACGAGGCTTGGTCACACACACACACACAGCTTGGAAAGTGACAGCAGAAACCCAAACAGCATCCTCCCTTCTGGGCTGTACTTGAAGCCTGGGACCTTGTATCAAACAGGGAGAACACATTGAGCCAGAGCCATCAGTAGGATCAGCTATCATGTATGCCAACGGAAAAGTGGCTCTGGTGACTGGAGCAGCACAGGGTATTGGCAAAGCTATGGTGGAAGAACTTCTGCAGAAAGGGGCTGTGGTAAGTCTTTACCTTGTGCAGAAGATCCTATTGGCTTCTAATGATACTGTGCAGTGATATTGATTGCAAAGGCATTCCAGTGCAGCAGTGTGTGTACAAAAACTACAAATCCAGGACGGCTGTGCACAACTGTGTATATATTTCTCTATACTACCAACTTGTCTGCTTTGCTTTTGATTATGTATTCATAGCTGTCATATATAACACATTATATATATATATATAGACAAATACCAAAGGTCTTCTGCACTCAACCCATTATCAATATATTTAGGACATTGAGACATTTTGTGCCTTAAGCTACCAAAAAATTCCTTACCCTTTAAACAAAACAGGGATTGTTTGTCCATATATTGTAATATATTTAAGTTGGCCAACTACGTCACAGTCTTCCCCGGTCTGGCCAGTCCTACTCTCAAATTGCATCTGATTCATTAAGAATTCTATTGCTTCATTATACATTTTACACAGGGACTAAGTTTTACCTGCAACTTACTTGCTGCTTTCAAGGTTAAGTGTAGAACTACACAATCTTTATCGTTGGATCGATGCTTATCAACAAAACGCAGGCGACAAAACGTCACGCATCAAAATATAATTGGACTAAATGAAGTTGCAGGTAACAACTACATGGTCTGACTGACGGATGAAGACACTGCTTACTGGGTCCACATCCGACAGTCATGTTGGGTCTAATGTAGTTCTTACCTGTCACTTTTCATTCAGTCCAATTAGAATTCTGACGCCTGTGTCGCCATCTGATTTGTCGCCTGCTTTTTGTCACCTGGTGTCGATCCGATGAAAAATGCTCAAATTCAACCCTAAAACTCCCAAACGTGGTTGCCTTTTTATTGGCCACCACTGGGATCACCTGACTATAGCTGGAAAGGGTTGGAGCTACAACAAGGAGCTGGCCACTGCTCCTGTACAAACTATAACAAACAAGGGAAAGTTGTGCTCACCACTAATTTTTAAAACCATTAAGCGGGGTGCAGTGAGACTGCAAATACATATAGAGAAATAGAAGAGGTATATTGTATTTTAATATCTCATTAAGATTGTTCAATCTGCAGCCCTGCAGCTGTTGTTGAACTTGAATTCCCAGCTCTCCCACCAGCTTTTTTCTGCCGAGGCTTGCTAGGAGTTGTACTATAGTTCAGCAACAACTGGAGCTCTTCTCAGATGTGAATAAATAATAAAAAACTTCTCAAGTGTAATGCAGCCAGGCTGCCCAGCTTTGTTATCACATTTTGTGCTGTTACTTAAGTGGGTAGCAGCTGTGCCTGTTTATCATAGCAACAGATAGTCATGTTCTAATCAGATGGCAGTGGTACATGTAACTCGTGGCACATTTTGTGCTGCTATTACATCACACCCAACTGCAGTGTCATTAATACTGTAGCTTTAATAATATCCATTCTGCTAGCATGATCTGATATTGTGTGCTGCTGCTGCTCAGTTGGGGCGTAAATGATGGGATAGAGTGAGGTAGTGGCATGCTGCATTCCTAACTAGTCAAAACAGTGCTGGAGAGAAGGATTAGCCCTCACACAAGGTGGCCAGACTGAAACTCCAACCTGATAGTAAAAATATCCTGCTCACTATTAACTCTTCAAAAAGGCTCTTTCATTCCCTCTCCACAGGCACTCACACCCCTTCCTTTCATTCAGAGCAAAATGCCAGGCCAGCTTACAACAAATGGAATTTTGATTACACAAAGGATCATACAGCTTGTACCACATTACTATATACAGAAAGACTGCCCACTCCCACAGCCTGAAATGACTCTTTGAAGTCAAAGGGCCACTTTAATTGACAACAATAACAATTTGTTTTCCTGTAAAAGGTTTGCAGCTTCACATGCCAAGTGGGGTTCCAGCAAAACCACTCCAAGTTTAAATTAGCCTCGCCAACCTTACAATATATTATTCTGCTTTTTCATGGCTGCGAGTGACTCTACTGCACCGCCTGTACATGTAAAACCCCCAGTAACCTCCCCACTCAGGTTGCCCATTCCACATAACCATTTAGTTTAGCCCCTTAACTTGGTAACATGAGCAGCTAATACCAACCACATTCATGTTTCATGTACCTAACATGCCATTTTCCCAAGTGCTTTCACCCCTCCTTGCTACATTCCTTCTTGTTTTGGCTGTTGTTTGCAAACCCTTTTATACTTGTGCATATTTAGCTACATGTTTCTATTTGTATATTTATCAAGCAGTTATCACCCCCCTCCATCACTTGCTTGTAGTGAATCTTAATGCACACTGCATCGTAGCAACTGCTGCCCTGGATTTCTTGCAAAGCACTTTTCCTCCTCCTAGTGATCTCAGCAGCA
>CM044432.1:35611492-35623821 GCA_024363595.1 Xenopus borealis
GAAGGGTCACCATGCCTATATCATATTTATCATTGTTTATTATATGCTTAAATGCCTTAATTCAAGGAAATTCCCTTTCACTGTGATGGCCTTAAAAGATAATCTGTGTTTCCTTTTCTGATACTCCTTTTATACAAATTGCAAAATCAATGCATTATTTAAAGTGAGCAAAAAAATCACTTGAGCACAAAATGAGAAATAGAGTGCACGCCAGTTATAGAAAGCAACAAGTGCCACTATGCACATAGCAACATTAATCTGCAAGAGATGGCATCTTCTCTACTACTGATATTTATAAGCAATAATAATTGAATGAAATAATCTAGATTCATGAGGCCTACACACAGCTGCTTATGCCAATAACTTCTAGATTGCCCAGCATATTAAACCATAAAATGATTATACTGTAGACTCCATTTTAAGCAAATAATTCTAATATATAAATATATATAAAAGTAATGGACAGCACTTCTATTGCTCAAAAAGACTTGTATTAAAGTGGACCCGTCACCCCAAAAAAATATAAAAAATCATATTTTATCACATTATTTAACCAAAATAAACATTAATTAAATTATATAAATTATTTTAATCTTGTTTTCTTCAGTCTGGGAATTCATAATTATAGCTATTGGGCAGGAGCCATTTTGTGGACACTGTTATTAAGGCAAGCCTTGCATCATCTCAGAATTTTGTTTGTGCACCAGAATGGGGGACCCGATGTCTATCCCCATGTCCTTGCTACACAATTAAATGGTTAAGAGAACTGGGGGAATGTGTGGGGAGCAGTGGCATCTAGGAAGTGCTGAATGGAAAGTGAAAGTAATTATCTGCCCCGCCTCTATGCCTAAGGAGCTGAACTTAATTAATTCTTATTGGAGGTAAAACAATCCCATGGGTTTAATTATTTCTTCAATTATCTTTTAGTTTACTCAGTCAACCCTTTCCCCAGAAAACCCCAGGTACCAAGCATTTTGGTACAGGTCCCATACCTGTACCTTCCAACTATTTACTTTATACAAAATACCGAAATGAAAGTTTTAAAAAACTTTCAAAGAATATCCTATCAGTCCCAAAAGTGTCAACAGGAAAACAGCGTTTCTTTCACCAACTATATAATTATTTTCAGAGCTCTCTCTCTAGCCAAGATAATGCTCATAGGAAGCATACAACATATAGGCAAGCATCAAAGAGCCGAATGATGGTATGAAATGTTTAGATTCATCTGGGTCATCTTAAATGTGAATAAAAAAAAACAATGTCTTAATTATGTTTTTATGTTTTTTTTTTAGTCCTTCACTTATTGCCAAAGGAATGATACATCTTATAGAAGATGATGAGTCCAATGGGGCCGTAATGAAAATTACAACTTCCCTGGGGATTCACTTTGAAGAATTTGGGGTCCAACAAAAGACAAAAGTATGAATGAAACAAACTACACTGACATTGTCTAAAAGTTCTCCTTCTTATTAAATCTAAGCTTTTCTACAATGCAATCAGCCGGTGCTGAGGAATTTTGTAATTTTCAACTTAATAATACATGAGCAGTGATTTTGTATTTGTTCAATTTGATTCACAAATGTAATCTATTCATGTGTCTCTGGTAAAGGTCTCTCTGAAGGGTGGTCCCATATTGTCACATCAAATTGCCAAGACGATGTGAGGGAGCACCCTAGTGCTTTCTTCCTTCCCCCTAGAATCACTGGTTGCTCTTGAAAAAGACAGAGAGGCAAATTAGGGCCCCATACAAGTTACAAGTTATGCATTAGTTTAATGCAAGTTTTTATCTTTTAAGTGTTCAAGAACTAATTAGCTCAATTAATTAGTACACTGTACCCAATATAGCAGATCATCCGTATACTGTACAATAGACAGTGCTATAGGTATACAGTATGATCTTAGTTGAGGAATGACTCCACAAGACAGCAAATGGGTCCTATCTTCCAGAATGAGTGGCACTCTTGTAAAACAATGGCTGTTAGAATATTACAGGGCTATGTTCAACATTGTACAGTATAGTGAAGCCAATTTTGTACAGTTATTTAAATGTTATTCTTGTAAAATACATTATTGTGTGATTTAATTTTACTGTTTAGATTTGAGTCCTTCTAAATATGTTCTTCTAATTTAAAAAAGTGTCCTTATATTCTTATTTGTACAAATGTTAATACACACAATAGAATCAAAATCCTTAAAAAATAACATTTCTTGAAATACATATTTTTTTCAAATAAATACGAAAGTTGTGTACATGCTTACGTATTCTTGTTGCTGTGATTTTTCTTTTTGAAGAAGATCATTTATTTCTGAGAACAAGAAAATCAATAAATATTTAGCTCAATCACCATCAGGCTGCTGTGGGAAATTACAGTGCAATGGCAGTTAGTATGATATATCGAAAAAGAAATTACCTTCATCTTTATCTTAATTACAGAAAGATAAAGGTTGTGTTTGTGATATCTAGGTCTGACACAAGGCACTAAAATGGACACAGAATTGTGCCTAGAAAAATAAAAAATACAATACTTGTATGTACTTATGGCCATTATGTTAATCTGTACTCATACCTAGCATGGCAACTGCTTTTGGGAAACAAATTACAAAATCTGTTCAGTACTTAAAGTGGTATGCGGTGCTACAAATAAAATGCAAGTAATTAATTATTACAGTTAAACTGTTAACTACATTGCAAGTGCACAAAACATACCTCCCAGTGGGCCTGTATTATGGGAAAGTGGGCAGAGTTTGTGTGGGGGTCATTGTCCATTTGTAAGTCATAACTTGGCATGTTTAAGGTGGAATGTGGGTGTGGTCTAATTTCTGCCTCATTTTTTGATAAAAATTGTGGAAGGTATGGCATAGAACATTGGTTGGAAAACACACCTCCAACAAGTTTAATCTCAATTAGGGGAATGTAATTAAAGTTGCAAAGAGAAAAATTATTTGCACCAATAAGAATTAAAATGCACATCTTGCAATGTAATATTGTTCCTTAAACTGTTATTGCATTGCAAATTTTAATTGCTCACTGCGAATTTTAATTGTGCACTCTTAAGAAGTGCTTGAAGGTCTCGTAATCTTTTGGAGCAAACATAACTTTTTCAGTAAGAATTTTTATTACAATGACTGTGCATTGACGCAAGCTATAAAATTCACAAACGGAAGTGGTCGCTAAACAGTTTCTGGGTTTGCAAAAGCTATTTTAAATTCGCACAAAGCTAAATTTGTTTGCGCAGAGGCATAACTTTTCACATTGTGAATAGCTTTTCCGTTACCGACTTTATTACATTAACCCAAATGTCTATTAAATCTTACCTCACTTCTAGATGATTGAGAGAAAGCAAATTCTGTATCTAAGAATAGTTCCATTTTGTCCTCCCCCACTCAGTGTATGAATGGTGGGTCACCTCCAAGAAGGAGGAAGTGACAACTCATGCATACAATTGCTTAGTCTCTGCTAACAAGTTAGTGCAATACAAAACCTATCACCATCTATATACTGTATAACCCCTGTCAGACAAATGGTAGCACACACACCCCTCCATCAAGGCCTGGCTCCAGATGGTAAATGCTGTGGTCCCCCTCTATAAACTCACATATGAGACTAGAGGATCTGCTGATAAATTTGATAAGGTATGGGGGCCCTGGTGTGATTTTATCCTAAAGGCCCTCCAATCACTGGATCCCTGAAATCTCCCTCCCTACATTATTGGCTCACTCACCATGGTCAAGGAGAAAAATAAAATGTTGTGACTTTTAAATGTGGAAACCTTACTCTGAAATGCTGGATGTAAACAAGAAGCTTATACACTGACCCATTCCTAGTTTTGTGTAAGTGCCTTTGACAACATTGCCAACCTGACAAATTTTACTGTTATTATTAGTGATGGGCGAATTTATTCGCCAGGGGCGAATTCGCGGCAAATTCCCGCAATTCACCGCTGGCAAATAAATTCACGAAACGCCAGCAAAATTTTGCCTGGCGTAAATTCGCCGAACAAACTAGTTGCGCCGACGCGGCACGTACCAAAAACGACGCGACGCACAAGGAAAATGACGTGACACGTCGAAGTTGACGCGATGTGCGTCAAAAGCGTTTCAAAAACTCGTTTCTCAAATTTTTCGCCAATTTGCAAATTTCTCGCCAATTTGCAAATTTTTCTGGAAATTCGCAAATTTTTCGGCGAAGTGAAACTGGAGAGATTCGCCCATCACTAGTTATTATATTTTATTTGGGCCTGTATAATAAATGACACAAAGTTTGCAAAGGAGCAGTACCCCAATGCAACCGATCAGCAGATAGCATCTAAAAGTCACCTGTTTAAAAGGAAACATTTTATTTGTTGTTATAGGTTCTCCCTCTTGGGCAAACCTAGGGGCATATTTATTATGCTGTGTAAAAAACTGTTTGATGATGCACCACACGTTGCCAGGCATTGCCGTGTAATAAAACTGCATATGGCTTACAATAATGGCATCAAATCTGGTGTTCACGTAGCATAAAATTACACACACCTTAATACATTTGCTATTTATTTTACACAGCTTTTAAAATTTTTGTTTTTCATAGCATAATAAATATCTCCCTTAATGTCTTTTATTATATAAACCAATAAGAATATCAGCAGGAACCTTATATTTTCTCACTTCTCACCCATACAACCCAGCTATCTAATGTTTCTGCCATTGTACCTGTTTTGGGGAGATAATTCCAAAGAGTCACAGCTCTCCTTGTAAAAAAATATTTTTGTACCTTAAGATGGATACTCTTCCTGTCATTGGGTCTATTCAATCAGCCTCAAAGAGCCAAATCATCTATAAAAAGCCAATTTTTTCTCTCAGTCATAACTATTTATTTAGCCTCGTACATACCTCATAAATCTTTTTCTGACATTTTGACTGACTAGTGTGTGTTTTAGATATTAATCTTACGTTTATTGTTGTTATGGTCACACCCACCTACATTCAACAATTTACAATAGGCAGCTATTTGTATCCAGCCAGCAAATCATGAAATGTTCATCTGTATTGAGATTTCATGCCTTGGTGCTGATGCACATCCATTCTGCATATTATCTCCAGGGGAGTCCAAATACTGTTCATATAGGTCTATATGTCATCTAAGCTCCAAATATTTATTTTTCAGGACCATCTGTGTAAATTACACAAAACAAAAATACTAAGAAAACCTCCCATTGCTAAATTCTTTTGTAGCCTTAATGAAACATGAGTTGCTTTTACATTTGTACATCTGGGACACATTATTTTATTGGCAGCACTTAGAATAGCACAGCAATCAGTGAATGCATATCATACTCCTTCGCATTTGTATTTTTTTTTTATCTATGGACAATTTAACAGTTTTGCTACCTAAAAGAGAGTCTGAAATATGAAGAATCATTTTAAATGCAGATTATTGAGCAAACAACACTTTTCAAACAGAAACATTTTTAACTCACAATGGAATGTTTTTCAGAATGAATTCCAGGGTAGTTCAAGATAGTTGTGAGCACCTTAAATGTCATGCTTTTGCATTCTACACCAATAATGAGACAAAGGTAGCATCCATCACTCCCCTGTAGTTGTGTTAAAATGGGGTAAATTTTGGCACACAGCATAAATATAAATAATGCCATAAATATCTGGTTCACTTTGCCAAGTCAGTAGTGGAGACACTAGTGAACTAGTTCTGCTAGTAGCTATCTCAACCTGGTACCACTACCATGCCCATTCTAGAGGTTATTCTGTCAGATTTATGTCCCCTTTAAAAGCTTGTCACTTAAAGGATCCTAAAGAATAGTGGAGAATATTATATTGCTCAGTTTCATCACACACTAATCAATAATCACTTGATTTTGACAGTTTGGAAAAGGTCATCCTGAGATGAACATTAAAAACATTAAGTGGGAGTGCAATGAGGCTGTAACCACAAAACCCATAGAGACAAATGCAAACAGTCTAAGTTTTAACCTTGAAAGTAGCAAGTAAGCTCCAGGTAAAACTTAGTCCCTGTGTAAAATGTATAATGAAGCTATAGAATTCTTTATGAATCAGAGGCAAGTTGAGTGTAGGACTGACCTTACCAGGGATGACTGTGATGTAGTTGGCCAGCTTAAATATATTGCAATATGTGGACAAACAATACCTGCTTTGTTTAATGTGTAAGACATCTTTTGGTAGTTTAAGGTACAAAATATCTCAATGTCTTAATATTGTTTGTGGGTTGAGTGCAGAGGACTAGTGATGGGCGAATCTACCCCGTTTTGCCGAAAAATTATCGAAATTCGCGAATTGGCGAAAAAAATAGCGAAACGAGCTACGGCACATTTTTGAGGCGAGCCGCGTTGACTTCGAGGCACGTCACGTCATCTTCGACGTACATCGCATCATATTCTGCGTGTCGCATCGTTTTCGCCCATCACTACAGAGGACGTGTTGTATTTGGCCATCTCATTGTAGTCAGTCCTTCACAGGAGAACATTTGGGTGCCTTCACTTACCAAGAAGAAGTGAGCAAAGGACAATTTCAAGAACAATCACCATGTTTTTCTTGCAATACACCGTGTCTGCTAAAATTTCCATCATTGTGGACATAAACCACCAATTCTCTAGACATAGTTGCACTGCACCTAATGCAATTGCATGCAGTTTTTGAAACAGCAGCAACTGTTTATACATTTCATTGCAAATCAAACTCAATGACACCAAGCATCATTTCCTGTTTTCAGCATGCAAGTGACATCTCCATCCGATTCCTATTGAAGCTAGATGCAAAGGGTACCACTTGGCCAGGAGGTGGTCATAGTTCCAGGGCTCCCCTGCGTCAATAGGAGTACTAGTACCTGATTCAGAATTGGAGACAGGACACTGTGGGTGACTGCAAGTACAAAGGGTTCATTTTTACCCAAGTAGAAAGTGGTTTGACATGCACTGCAGGGCGAAAGGGCAAGATGCCCGCTGTACTCGCTGACATAAATTAGCCTTGTCTATAATATTGTTGTCTCCTATTGTTGTGCAGATGTAGTTTGTAGCCTCACGAGGAAACTTTGGGCTACTTTGGAAAATGAAGTGCTGCGTGTGTTTAGCGCAGGCGACTTTTCATTATGGCAGAAACACACAAAGGCAGTTCGGGGAGATCGCCCAGAAGAACAGGCGAGCATCGTAATTTATGATAAACATAGTTCAGCGTGCAATTTCCTGAATCAGTTCACAATTATTTTTACCTACAATTTTTTACCTTTCTGCAGTTTCAGCACTGTTATGGCCAAGGGCTGATTGGCGCTTGATGCAATCTCGGCCAGTGTGGTTACATGAAAGCAACTGCACATGAATATGTAATGCCTATTGAAACAACCATCTATGGGAACCTTAAAGTTACTTCTACATTCATGTCAGCAACAGTGCCAGGGTTCCCCATCGTACATGTGCACGCAGATTTACATGGTGGAACAGCAATTGATTGTCTTGATTTATATGAGTAATTATAGGAAGTAGACCTGTACTGTATGTTTGAGTGTCTGCACTAAGATCCTTTCGTCATCCATTAATCCTGAGATTAGGAGGTTTAAGTATTAACATGCATTTGTTTCTATAACTGAAACTTGGAATTTTCTAAACTTAAGCTTAAGCAATAAAAAATATATTGAAAACAAAATAACTTCACCACCTTAAACCTGGGGGCACATTTACTAATGGTCAAATTTCAAAGTTAAAAACATCGAAATTCGACTATTTTTGGGGGGGTCATTTTCGATCAAATTGGAATTTTTCTAATCGAACAATTGAATTGTTCTGTTCAAACGATTCGAACGATATCCCTTTAAAAAAATTCTAATTAGCAAAACTTTGCCAAATTCCCTGTAACGACTATGGGAGGTCCCCCATAGGTTATAATGGCAATTCGGCAGGTTTAAGGTGGCGAATGGTTGAATTTGGAATTTTTTAAAGGGACAGTATTTGAAATTAGAATTTTCTAATTTTGTCTTTTCGAATTTTCGAATCTTGGGCTATTTGATAATTGAAGTAGCCTAAAATTACGTAAAAATTCGAATTTTATTTGAAAATTCACTTCGACCCTTAGTAAATGTGTCCCCTAGTGACTTTAATGGAAGTTAATTGAAGGTGCATGTTTAACATTCAAGCTATTTTAAAATTGACTTTGTTTAAGATGTCAAAGACGTTTTTGCAATCAAGTTTCAGAAAAAACTTATGTTGCCTCTAAGCACTGGCTTTGTTGTATGGAATTAAGATGACAGATAACAGACCACTGGTTAGGACAGGTGGCAGATACAATCCAGAAAACAAATCATGATGGCAGAAAATAGGCCAATTCTGGTAAAATAGGTAAATAAGGCAGAAGTCTGGAACATAGCCCCCTGTAGCTCAGACAGAAAGGGCACTGGAACATTACAGAAAGGTCCTTGCAACAACTCCCTGGAGTTCATAGCAGCCCATTGTACAGTTTATTCAACAGTGTATATGTAAAGGATCTAGATTGTTACAAATAAACCATAATATAGTATAGCAGAATGGAATATTTATGTGGGATATTAGATCACAAAGCATTACAATTATCTTTAGGTATGAGTTGCCAAACAGTAATAAATAGTCTAAAAAATGTAAATACCTGGAAAATATAACAATTTAGTTAATCTAAACCCGAAAGAGATTTTAGTAGTCACTTCCATGGAATCTGAGACTATACATAGTTATTGCACAACTTCTTCTGCTAAATCAAGTGCTCTGTTCAGTTTTTCCCAGATTTATTACTTTAAGACAAGCGTTAATCATAAGTATTACCTGCAGAAACTTGCAGAAAATGTGGTAATGGTTACTGCATGTCTTTCTTTTATTTCTGGTATTTTACCGGCCTGGATGGTATTTTTGAGGATTGATCCCATTGTTATTAAAGGAACAGTAACATCAAAAATTTTAACAAATAAATTCGTTAGAATTTAACATTTTGCGGGACCCTAGGGGAAAGGGATCAATGCCTGCTGGGTGGAAAGGAGCGCAGATCAGTAGAGACTTTGTTGGGTTGGTTGGTTCACTTCAACGGGGAGCCCGTAGTCATCGCCTTCCTAGCTGGAGAAGGAGATCTGGCCAGAGGACACACTGTCCATGAATAGCCAGGGAGAAGAAATGGAGCACCGCAGCATGGATGGTCGCCTTTTCGTATTTTCTGTAGAGGACAGGAAGTGGAGTTTCTGTAATTATTTCTTAATAAAGGCTTTACTATTTAAAATTTTAATTTGTGTTGGGTTTTTTTTTTCTTCGTTCTATTCGAATTTTTTTGTTACAATTTTTGATGTTACTGTTAATTTAATAGGAAAAAAAGATATACATATAGGAAGGCTGGTATTTTTTTCAAGAAAAGGTGGCAACCCTAACTGCCAGCTCTGGTTCAGCTCTTTTGGTCTTTCATTTAGCCAATGGAAAGAAGGAGCTAATTTTAAAGGAAGTAGGTTGCTACTTGCAAACCAATGTGGATGCTCTTTCTGGACAGACCAACAACATGAGAGAACAGTTTGTTGAAACTGCCTCCTGAATGTTCCACAAACAAAACAATGCTAAAGAAATTGGGCTGAACTCCAAAACTTCTAAAAATTGTATATACAGTATTAACTATTGGGTGGTGCAAAAAATAAAGGTATGGGATTGGTTATCTGGATTACATCATCCAGAAAGCTCTGAATTACAGAAAGGCCATCTCCAATAGATGCCCTTATACTCAAATAATGCAAATTTAAAAACATTATTTCCTTTTTGTCTGTAATTAATTAAACAGTACCTTGTACTTGATCCAAACTAAGTACAGGTATAGGACCTATTATCCAGAATGCTCGGGACCTAGGGTTTGCTGGATAATGTATATTTCCGTAATTTGGATCTTCATACCTTAAATCTACTATAAAATCATGTAAACAGTAAATAAACCCAATAGGCTGGTTTTGTTTCCAATATGGATTAGTTGTATCTTAGTTTAGATCAGGTACAAGCTACTGTTTTAATATTACAGAGAAAAAGGAAATAATGTTTTAAAAATTTGGATTATTTCATTATAATGGAGTCCATTCCGTAATTCAGAGCTTTCTGGATAATGTGTTTCCGGATAAGGGATCCAATACCTGTATAAATTATCCTTTTTGGAAGTAGAACCAGCCTATTGGGTGTATTTAACAATTACTACATTTTCTAGTATACAAAAGTATGAAGATCCAAGTTATAGGAAAATCCATTATCTGGAAAACCACCGGTCCCGAGCATTCTCGATAAAAGGTCCCATAACTGTACTACAGTAAAACTATGCTTTTTAAACAGAAATGATTGATAGGCAGTTCTCAGCAGTTAGCGTCACTAAAGCTGTCCATACACAAAAAAAAATTCCTTTATTTGGCCAGGTCACCAGCTTGGTTATTCTTTGTCTGATTTGGAAGCCCAAGTGGTGGGTCAAACATGTTGAGCTGATTATCCATCCCTTTGGGTCAACATATTCATGGAATGTTCAGTGTAGTTGTTAACCAGAGCCATGTATAGGTCATATTCAAACCTTACAGAGCAAGGCACATTTAACAACAGGCTGTGATAAAGAGTTCCAAGTCAGTGTAGGTTTGATTGTATCAAACGAAAAAGAATCTGAAAAGTCATGCCAGTTTATCAAAAGCAAGATAATCCATTTTACATAGCACACAGCCCACTCAGCAAATAAGCCACAGTTATCTAATTGAAATGCTAAATTAATTTCCTTCCATAGCTCAGCCTCCCTCATCTGTAGAATTATTAATATTTTGATGTTTCTTTTACTGAATTCAGAAAGCTTGTTTTTACAAGTTCCCATGATTATTCTACACTTATCTTCATCTTTATGCCACAGTCATGTGACTCTACTTCATACCTTCCACTGAAAATAAATATAATAATATACAAATACAAGAACAATACAAACTATTCCCTGAAGGTAGCTCTTTTTAATAAAACAAAGCCTTTAAATGTATTATTGATGTAGAGAGGTAAACTGTCAATTCAAGCCTGTTTGTATTCAGAATATAATTATTCATTCTAGCACTATACTGAATTTTTGTGTTGGATAAGCGTACCCCTATGTATTCATGAAGGGGCATTGTTTCCTTTGAGCCTCAACCGATATAAGTAGGTGCTATTTATTTATTTATTTGCTTCCATTTTTTAAATGTATTACACTTGCTAATAGGGCTATATTAAAGCATCTAATGAAGTTAGGACTTGTGTAAGAATTTGTAACCAGAGAAAGAAAAGAAGAAAAGAAACTCTGTACAATTAGTAGGTTGATATTAATTATCCTGATAATATCCTACTCAGCAGGAGTAGCTTAAAAATGGTATCAACCATACAAATCTTTGTACTGACTTTAAGCTAATGTTCCTGATTTGGGGGGGTTTGAGATTAGATTTATAATCTTCGTTTTTCAGTTGGGTTGCTTCTCCTAATTTATTTGGCACAAGGTTTTTATCTTTACCTTTATCTATTTTCTCTCCTAAGGGTCCCGGAATTTTTTTTTAGCATAGTTCTCCTTACAAGTGCAGTTAAAAATTTGAGACCTCAGTTCCGGACACCCTGACTTCTCCATCTTGTGGGGTCCCCAAGATAGAAATTAATCGAGATCGAGCTCTATGGGACTTCTATGGGACTTCTCCACCTCTATGAATTTTCATTTTCACTATCTTAACAAAACCTTGAATGGATTTTAACTCTTGAATTTTAACCCTGAAGATTTTAACCCTTTTTAATATTAACTAAGCATAATTTAATTTATTGTATGAATTGAGACCTGATTAGAGCACTTGCCACTTTATAGCAACACCATACCTCTTTAGTATTTAATTGATTGGATGAATTGATTCTATTTAAATTGATTGATATGATGATGAATTGATGTAATCATGATGAATTCCTATTGATTCTCTAATAATTTACAAATTGACACTATTCTGACACAAGTCAGATCCCTTTACAATTAAGATATAGATCTTTACTTTCCCTATAAAACAACTTGTGTAAGAATGTAATCTTGCAACCTTTAAGCAGCATTAAATGTATAGTCTATGTATGTTCAGCAAATTTGGAATTTTTATTTTGCCTTTCTATGCACATTTTTAAGTTAAATCTAGAAATGCATGTAAAATGTTGGTTTCAGGTAGCCGAATTGTCTAAGGGTAAGGGCACACCTGGTGATTCTGAGAGATTAGTCATCAGGCGACTAATTGCCTCTTCTTTGGGGCGACTAATCTCCCCGAACGGGTTCCCCCTGTCTTGCACCAGCTATAATGAAAAGTGGTGGAATGCTTTTTATCA
>CM044432.1:35624858-35647588 GCA_024363595.1 Xenopus borealis
CATCCTTTTGTCGCCTAGACAATAAACACATATGTATTGTAACTATACTTTTATTTATGTGATTGTATTTTTATACTTATTATTGTAATGGCCCCCTGTTTTTTCTGCTAAATTATTGTTCTGCTATACATCCCTCAAGGATCGCTATACAAATAATAATATACATACATACATACCAACTAATGCCCAAAGGTGGGAGTCCTATAAACAAAACTTCAAAACCATGTATTACCCATTACATACACACACCAAACCTTGGGGAAGTAGAAATGTGTCTTTTTACTCAATATTGTTCATTAGATTAAAACCCTGCAGAGCCTATACTTGTGTGTTAGCAGACTCATGTTCTATTGTTATGGTCCTTTCCATGCCAAATTTCCCCTAGATCAGCCAAAGTACAGAAATCGTCTTGAGAGTTTACAAAACTGAACCAAGCAAAATAAGAACTGTGGGAAGAAGGGCATGGGTTCTTAGAAAATTCAAGTTAAATACGGAGTTAATACAGAGTATTCAGACACATAAAGCTGATTCATACGAAATACATGCAAATGAATCTTAGAGTACTTTCAAACATGTTTCCTTTGCTCATGAAATATGAAATATACTGTAACTATAAAGAAAATATACTGTACCTCTAGTTAAGGTTTCTCTCTTTTTATTGTTGCATTTTTATTTGTGCCTTACAATGGTATGTTATATAGAATAAAGCAGAATTTTGTATTTACAGTAAATGTATTTTGATGACACTAGCTTGACTTCCCCTTATACAGCTTTATTGAACATACAACAAAGGCAACATACAGAGGTGTCCAACAAATTGCTTCATTGATGACAAATTAGTATTTGCTGTCTCACCACTTAAAAATAGAGCTTACTGTATATTTTAATTCTGTGACATAAAAGGAAAATATTCATATAGAATATAACATGCCACAGGAGCTTTAGACTTTTGTCTCTTTTGGATAATACGGCATTCGTATCACCACCACTCATTTCCTCTTTTTCAGTTCCTTCGACCACCGAGTGGAATATTTTGAGCAGTGCATAAAAACATGTTCAGCAACAGTCATGGACCTATGGTTCTTCATATCATATTGATTATTTATTATTGTGTATTTTTGGTCTGGTAATTTAACCTGCAGTCAGTTCAAGAACACTACCTAACCCTTTATGTGCTTACATTCAACACTCATGTACTCCTCTAAGCAGCTGAGCAATGACCTAAAAATAAAAAGGAAGGTTACACAAATATATGGCTAATGGCTTCCTGCTGATCAAAGATGCTAAGGAAACTGTTGTCAAGACAGAAACAGCTCTGGCACAACTGTTCATAGACTGGTCATATGGGCAAAGCAAAATTTCAACACTTGGATAAGCCAAAGGTATGTTGGAACCAAGTGTTTTGCTCAGATTAATCAAACATTTGAAAATAAAAAATCTCATCTGCAGTCAAGAAAGGTTCATTTTAAAAAGACAATCATCTAGAACACCAGCTTTTTAAACATGGGGTGGAACTATTATGTGCTTGGGGCTGTGTAGCAGCCATTGACAAAGTATGAACACAACCATAATGTGAATATCCCACTTACCACTGAACACTTTCATTGAAGGTACTAACAGCAAACTGTGCAATATGCTCTTCCACATTGTTTTGTTCAGTGCAGTTTTTCTGCATTCTATTCCAAATTGAGAGCTTCTGCAACTATTAATGTAAGGGAACCTTGGAGCAACCGCCAACTCCTGACCAGGCTGTAGCTCCAGGGTTCACAAAGTGTCCTACAGCAATCAGCACAGCACATTTGCACCAATAGAGTAGGACCCACACACCGGAAATGACTCAACAGAGACAAAGTTCATGCATATTGTGCAAATGTTGGAAAAATGGGAACAGTGCAGTTGTGTCAGATTCAACTACCCTTTGTCTTCTCAAGGATCTTTGAATTCTAGTAAAAAATGTTGTATTGTTGGGAAGAAAATATGTTAATTGCACTCAAAATTGCTAACTGCTTTTCAGGACATAAACAAGCCCTGTTGAGTAACTATTAAATATACAGTACATACAAGACTGAACACAGAGTAAGAATTAAAGGAGAAAATGTACTGTAAGAATAAAAAGATTTTTAGCTGGCTACAAGGACTATTTAGAGAGTGTAATTTCTGTCACAGGAGGATTTGTACATGACACAGTTTATGCATGCATAATAATTGTGCCTTCAACTTTCCTCTTTTGCTCTAATAACTTCTGTTGGCTTAAAATATAGATATGCAATTTCACCATGGGTGCCCAAAGTTTGAGCCAGGGCCGACACTAGGTGTAGAAGAGACACCCGCCTATGGCTGGGCAGGTACCTGTTTATGAGTTTTCTGACTACCTTCAGTCCTTGTTCACTCCCATCTGTCGCTCTCCCCTGTTTCCACCCTGTTGCTCTACCCTCCCTCCCCTGTCCTCCCTCTGCCACTCTCCCCAATGTTATGGCACTCGCATGGGGGGGGGGGAGTTTGGTGGCCTTGGCCCAGCCCTGGTTTGAACACTAGTATGTACCTGTTTCCCTACCCACAGCAGTGCTCTTTTTCCATCTGTTAAAAAGCTAATACATACAAAGATCTAGTCAGATTACTGCTTAGTATTTTCAAAGAATGTGATAGAATCAAAAGCTGCATGGAGAATTCACGTGCTGTAAGATATGTGCCAGACACAAAAATAGGCTGACTTGATGCAAATCCATGAAATCCATTTTTGTTTGTCTCCTCTTAAGATCGTTGCCACATAACCTATACATTAGAGCAGAGCTTAGGCTTCTAGCCTGCAAAAAGCAGTCAGGCTGGTGTTCCATTTTTGTACAATATGCAAAAAACAAAAAAAAAATGAATCTATTGTAAGGAAAAACAGATTAATTTTGTGCTTGAGAAGGATTGTCTGTTCATTCATTTTAATCTAAGCAAACAAAATCCTCATTATGCATAGCAAACTGGCAGCTAATACTGATGAATACTGCATGAATGCCACTGGCTGTATGTTACAAAAATCTCTAACAGATTTGTAATGCAACTGATTTTTAGAATGTACATAGTTAAAGCATTGCAAATCCATGTTGTCTTAACCACTATCAGAGAATAAACTGACATTATGTAGCTTGCACCCATGCACAGTATTTAATAACGCTTTGTCCTGAAAAACTCATTATTTTGCTCCAGAATTTTACTCCACAGGTCTGTGATCAATGGGATTTAATTGAATGAAGCATTTAATGACCAGTATAACATTGTGAAATGTAATGTTTCCTTCTGAATGTTTATGATTTTAACATTCCATAAATATGGAAGAATGTAATATGTTTCATTAGTGCAAAAAACATTTGTAAACACCTTAGTGAACGTTAGTGACTATTTTGACTGATTGAAGACCTCAACGACTTCTTCGCAAAGTTTTCGATCAAATTGCTTTTGCGATTGCTAGCAGTGTATGTAATAGAATTTCGCAACTGCAAACCATTTTTTTGAGACAAAATAGTTAACAAAAGGCCAGAGCAATGCGCAATTGAAATTCGCAATACAATCTAACAAAGACTATTACATCACGTCAGGCAAACTATCATTCGCAAAGTTTTGCTCTTTGTGAATTTTATTAAATTTCCCCCCATAGTATCCAAAGCAGTCTGTTGCATTATACCCACTATATGCTCATGCAGAATGAGATCTTTGCATGTGCTGCTTTAAAAGAGGTAGCTGGCTCATTTAATTACAAGTGATTTTCAGTTCCATTATATACTGTTATTCTCCTATAACCAGTACAGAGCGATTCCATAATTCCTTAAGCCTGTGCTAGCATAGGCATTGCCTTGTACAAAACACTATTCTTCAATATTCTATCATGATAATTTGAGGTAGCCAGGTTTATACCCTAACCATGAGCAAATCTGCTCTGGGGTAGTAAGATATTGCAGCCAATCAGTAATTAGCTTTGTGCAAACAGTTGCAAGAAGAACACTGAAAGTAAAAATGTAATTGACTGCCATTAGTTACTACACTAGTGCAACATTATCCAATGTTAGTAAACAAGACCCAGTAAATAAGTATATCCAATTTTGGCTGGAAAAAATGGCTTTTAGCTGGCTCCACCACGTGTTCCCGTCATCTCACGAAAGACTTATAATTATTAATCGTTATAGGTGAAGGAAGCCTCAGGAAGCAGAACTTTGCTGCAATTAAATTTACATGGCTTTATGCCACTACATATTTCAGGGGTCTGTTGGTGAAAACATGGGTCTCAATATAAATTAATTGTATTCACTGTATTTTTCTTTCTTGTATTTTTCTTTTCACTTCTGACATCTTTGATGATGTCACTTCTGCTTTGTGATGATTTCACTTGTTTGTGGCAACTTCATTTCCAGTTTCATTGTGGCCAGAGGGTTGGGGTGCAGATTTGTAAGTCAAATCAAGAAGCAGGTAAAAAATAAGGGTTTTCATTCTGGGTGCAGATTATGGGTTGTGTCTGGGTTTCAGAAACAGAATCCACACTGGACCCTGTGGTGCACGGGGTGACCACATGTGCAGTATTGTATATCTTCCCTGGTTTCTGTAGTGCACATGTGTCGGGCTTCCTTAATCACAGGCGATGCTTGGAATACAAAACATGAGTAGGAGCACTGGCCCACATACTGTAGCAGGTTGGCACTGGGGAAGGGGGGCTAACCATTTGCTATCCACAGTGGTTTTCCTTTTAATTCTCCTTTAATTAAGAGGAGATTGCACGTCTATGTGGATTTAAAGGAGAAGGAAAGCTACCAAAGCAGTATATTGCCAACAGATTAGTCACAGAGATAGAGGAATAAACTGAGCATGCTCATGCCTTGTCCTGGAGGTTTATGATGAAAACAGGAAGTCTAATACAGAATTCCATGTGTACACAATTGAAGGAAAGAAATGCAGTGGTTCTTTTGACAGAGGACTCAGAGCAGCATTACTTTGAGGGTTTACTGGTATATTTATATAGACCATTCTGATAAAGCTTACTTAATTTTAGCCTTTTCTTCTCCTTTAATATTTTTCTACCAACAAAAGGGTGAGGTGGATATGTTACAAGTTGGCTAGAATCTCTACCGTCATAATAACTAACAATATCTTAAATAAGCAAAAATATTTCCATTTTTTTCCCCATGCTCATTCTTGGCAGAACATTCTTTTCTGTTGCAGATATCAAATTTAGCAAAACCTGGAACTCATTTCTTGATGCAGTCAGAACAAAAATCTGTTCTGCAAGGCTTTTTGTTCATCTCACCCACAGCATATTCATTTGTTAAAATTGCATCATATGTTATCTCTTAGCTCACCCGTATAAATAGCCTGCAGAATGGAAGAACAAACTCATTTTCGTCTAACAATTCATCTAGAACATTAGGTTTATTGTGAAATTCTCCAACAGTCAGGAGCAGGCCTTGAAAAGATATTCAAATCACAGTTTCTATGGTAGTTAATATGCTCATTATGATTGTATCGTCACTTCTATTTCTTGCTGCCTAGTCCATTAGTCTTTGTTGAATGATCTTTTCTTATTATGTGAAAATTCCATTTTCAGTTCAGATTTGAAATGTATCATATCTTAATTTAAAAGAATGTCTGAAAGTGCCCTTTACCCAGCCTTAAAAAATTCTTAAAACATATGTTTATTTCCATTAAAGTGACCTTGATATGTTCATATGTTCATAAGTATATCCAATCCCAGTATTCAATCTTACCTATACTTTCGTTAAAGGGGTAGTTCCCGTTTATTTTAACTTTTAGTATGTTAAAAAAATGACTAATTCTAAGCAAATTTTCAAATGGCCTTAATTTTTATAATTTCTGAATTATTTGTCAATATCTTCTCACTCTTTACAGCTTTTAAATGGGTTGGGGGGTCACTAACACAGTTTAAAAACAAATGCTCTGTTAGGCTACAAATGTATTGTTATTGCTATTTTTTATCTCTCACCTTTCTATTCATGCCCTCTCCTATTCATATTCCAGTCTCATTCAAATGTTAAAACAGAAAACTGGAGCTCTGCTGAATAAAAATATAAATAACGACAAATAATAAAAAACAATTGAAATTTATCTCAGAATATTACTTCTATATCATGCTAAAAAAGTAAATTTTAAGGTGAACAACCCCTTTAAATTTGTATAAAGCAAATAGCAGTAACTTCTTTTATAAAGGACTCTTAATAAGGTCTTATTAAGAATACTGTTATATCTGTCATCCCTAGTAATGTTGACCCATTATAATGTGCTTAGAACTCGAATGGAACCACAGAGGATGCTTATTTATGTTCTACTCTCAAACCAGTGAACAAGAAACTTGGAAATTATGCGAGGCTACTATTTATTGATTATAGTTCAGCCTTTAACACAATAGTTCCATTTAGATTGTTCACTGATCTGGGACTAAATCATCCCTTGTGTGTCTAGGTTTTTAATTTTTTCACGGGAAGATCACAGTTGGTAAGAGTTTGGTAGTTGTGTCTCTAATTCTATCATACAAAATGCAGGAGCTCCACAAGGATGTATACTTAGTCCTTTACTCTATACTCTCTATACCCATAATTGAGTGGCCATATCCAACTCTAATTCCATTGTAAAATTTTCTGATGACACAGTAGTGCTGGGCTTCATCTCCAATAAAGATGAGTCGGCATATAAGGCAGTAGATAGAGAATCTAGTCTCATGGTGTCAACGGAATTGTCTTTATAACACTTTAATTTATGGATATTGTTAGTGTTTCACAGTAGGAAATTTAGTATGTATTTTTTCATAAACACAATGTTTATTGAATGTTTTTGAAAAACATGACACTACATTTTATTCAATATATATTTAGTATATATTGTTTAATGCATTGCATTGTTTTTGTATTTAAGCACTATTGCACTATTATTTTTTTATATGCACTAGTATATTGTTATTTTAAAATACTGACACAGTTTTGGAATGATCAGGATACATTTCACTACAGGTTGTACATCTATAACTTTGTACGTGACAAATAAAGGAATCTATACATCTATCACAGATTTAGCAAGAGGTGGTAGATTTGGGAGACCCAAACCTTTAAAGGTTAATTCTGTTTTAGAATATTTTGTTATGTCTGACTTCCACAGGTTTGTGAATGCATAGAAGCCTGTGTTCAACACACATATTACTATGTATTATTACAGCTATTATGAAGGCCTCATGTTGTGCAGGCCATTTGTATAAACACCACACCTCATAATTTGTTGAATTGTCAATTGTAGGCAGAAGGTACCCATTATGCTGACTGCCTTATGACTAATTGTACCATAGGAAACAGAAGTATGCCTCTCTTCTAATGATTTATTTCATGTTTTTAGCCAACCTGAAGCTGTATAATTTTATTTGTTGAACTGATGACAAACTGTGATTTTGAACATTGAGGAGAAGTACAGATGAAGCCATGAAGGATTGTACATTTGACACAGAAAAACTTAACTCATCTATCCCATTTATTCCACTTATCACAGAATATTGTGTCACAGCATCCCATCCAATTAAAGAGTTCACCATTGAAAACAATGGAGCTTTGGTATGCTAATGAAAAGGTTAAATGCATTAAATGAGTTAAGATAACTTTGGATAACACAGTTTCTTCTATTAGCCCTGAGTCACGACGCATTTAACTCACCAATCGCAGTGGCTGCATCTGTAGTAGACGGAGATTGTCTTAAAGAGCATTTCACAAAAAGATGTCAGCTATGCACATGTCATGTAGAGAACAATCCTGGAAAGGTTAAATTTGCTAAAGAGGTGCTCAGTGTTCTCTTTTCAGTTCAGCAGCTTTGCCTTCAGGTAACGTTGCAAGCATCATTCATATTTCTACAGCTTAAGGCATGAATTATATTCAGCATACTCATAGCTGGCTTCCCAGTGAGACAAACAATTAGGAGTAACTGACGGATGAGCAGAAGAAATAAACTATCCCTATTTATGCATAATGAAATATTAAAGAACACATATGAATTCCTTCGTATCCTGATTACGTAAAAGCTAGAAATACTTTATTCATTTGATTACATACATTAATCAGAAACAAGGAAGGCAGAAATCGAAATATTAGAAACTGTGTTCCCAAGTGGTTGTTTTAAGCGTTTAAAGGAATATCAAATAGGATAATATCAGATGGGGAGGTTTTGGGCCATGAGTCTTTATTTTAATCAAAATAAATGGTGCAAAGTGGGTAAAATCCTACATCTTTGTTGCTTTGCATTGTAATCATCTCAAAGCACTTGTCATTTTGGCATTGCATTTTTTGACTGCCTACAAAAGCACCCAAATACTCCCATGTCACATTATAGTAGCACCCACCTATTACAATAACTAAACACAATTTAAAGGATATGGGCAAATAGGTATTAGAAGCTATTGTGACTCAAAGCTCTAAATAAAGTTTGCTCCATCATACTTAAACTATGCTGTTAGTCATTATATGTGCAGTGAGTTTCATAAATGTTTAGTGGCCAAAATGATGTTCAAGTCCTGTTGGAAGCTTCCACCAGGACTTGAACATCATTTTGGCCACTAAACATTTATGAAACTCACTGCACATATAATGACTAACAGCATAGTTTAAGTGTGATGGAGAAAACTTAATTTAGAGCTTTGAGTCACAATGTTCTCCATGTGTCACCATGTACCTACATTTTAAAGAAATCAATATGATTTGGGTCCACACAAGCACCACATAAAGTATCATAATATACTGAACTCCCATTTGCCAGAGGGTCTGAGGCCAAATGCCTTCATTTATGAACTATGCTCACTATGATAATAAGCACTGCAGGAAACTGAAAACAACAATAACCTTCCCACAAAACGACAGATTATTAATGAGAAAAATAATTGCTTACACTATAAAAGGATGATGCATTTTATCTCAGGATAAAGGCCAGGAACTGCATCAGCAGCAAACATTGGATTCCAGCTTGTATGTGAGCATGTGTAATCCAAGATAATGTGGTTGCTTAAAATGCTGCTGTAGGGACCCAAAGCGTTAACAATGCCTCTATGGCTTTAATTGGCTTTAATTCCCTAACTTCTTGATCTTTCTAGTTCGTGGGCAGATGCCATGCAGCTAGAGGTAAATTGCATAGTTATGCTATTGGCCAGGAGGTGCTATAACCACATCCTTTCACAAGATGTATAGCTTATAGTGATTGAGAAGGGGTAGATCTAAGCCTTTGGCTCCTGGAGCCTGATTGAGCTGGGTGCACCCAGGGGGGCCTGGATACAGCAAGGCCCATGGGAGCATGTGACCTTAAGGGCCCAGTACCTCTAGAAGAGAAGTTGGGGGAGCAGGGAATAGTGAATGATGCTAGTGAGTGGCATGGATGTATCTGTAATAGACTCTCTATGAGAGTGAGATAGAGAGTACAGATAGTAAGAGCAGATTGGCTCTAACTAGGAGAGATAGCGAAGAGGTAGCTCTCTTCTCAGGCAAGACTGGCCTGTAGATGGGGCACAGCCTAATAGGGAGTAGGTCTAGTGAGTTCCCTGATCCCCTATGTGAGGACCCAGGTCAAGGTGCTGAGATCTGGAGGGTGTTTCTCTTCAGGTGGATGCTATCGTCTCAGAGATTTCCACTGTGCTGGCTCTGGAGGAAAGTCCCTGGCATCTACCTTAGAAGCTCTGTGTGAGCATGTGTCCCTGTATATTCTGCATCTACCTCTATCAGCTCTGTAGGAGTGGGTTGTGCCTCTATACTGCCAATGCCTCTGTACCACTGTAAGTAAGCCTGTGGATCATTTGTCTTGGACAAATAAAAGTTATTTTGTTATATTGCAAGAACATTGTGGTGCCCATTCTTTCCTGTTTTGTTGCACAGTAGCCTGAGAGTTGTAGTTGCAAAACACCATTCCTGAATTCATCCATTTAGCATAGGCCTTAGTCTGAAGTGAGTCACATGTAACCCATGCTCTAAGCACTAGCTGGACATTAACCCTGTTTGGTCTGCCTAGCCCAAGTTATTGTTACACTGCTATACACAAAAATGTCCTAATACTTAGCACATGGAAATATCTATGCCTGCATAGTAGGTGCTCCGAGTAAAGTGCTTCATCTTGCTGCAGTTAAGTCAATGGAAAATGCTTCTTGTTTTCAGTTGGCCAGTCTCCATGCTCAAGATATTAGTCTTCACAAGCTTTTCTGATAGACCATAAACCCTCTTGGCTATTATAGCAGATTATGATTATAGAGAAGGACTAACTCAGAACTGGAGAATTAAGGACCAAGTACAGAACTTTGCAGCACCTTTACATTAAGGGGCATAATATGCACAGAAAGCAACGTAGGAACCAGTGAAATAATATCAGCCCTTTGGCTGATCAATTGATTATTGATAATCAATTATTGATAATATAATTGAGTATCAATAATCAATTATTCTATTGAATTCTTTTTATTGATATTTTAAATGAATTTTTGATTGAATTAATTGTTCTATAGCATTGCACTTTCCTTACTTAATTTTAACCACATTTAGAGGAGCTATATCACAGTAATTTATATTTAATTGGATATCAAATCCATATATTAAGTAAACAGATTAGCTAGATTGTGGAAAGGGGGTATTTTTCTTCTTTTTTGATTATTGAATCGTATACTACTGACTAAGGTCAGACCCCCATCACAATACTGAACTGGTGTGTATGGCAGGGTAGCAAGGAGAAAGTCACTGCTCTGTCCTAAAAATATTGCTGACCGTCGACAGTTTGCAAAAGATAATGTGGACAAACCAGAAGGATACTGGAAGAATGTTTTGTGGATGGATGAAACCAAACTGGAACTTTTTGGCATAAATGAGGAGCATTACATATGGAGAAAATAAAACACTGCATTCCAGCATAAGAAATTTATAGCATCTGTCAAATATTGTTAGAAATTTCTGGTTTGGGCCTATGTTGCTGCATCTGGGCATGGATGTCTTACTATTATTGATGGAAAATTCTGAGCTATACCAGAGAATTCTAAAGGAAAAAATCAAAACATCTGTCCATGTACTGAATCTCAAGAGACTGTAGCTCATGTAGAAAGACAATGGGGGTCATTTATAAAGTTCGCGCAGCGCATAATTGTTCGCAAATGGTAGTTTGCCCATGCTTTTTCCTGAACGCTAAAATATTGCACTACTGTGCCCGTCCTTCCGGTTTTTGCGAATTCGCATTGTGAACGAATTTTCGCAAACAATTCGCAAACAAGATGGGTCTTTGCGTGAGTACAGGCACTTTGCGAGGTTGTTTTGCGCGAAAATAGCGTTAAAAGTAGCTTAAATTCGCAATTTGCGAAACAGTTTTGCGAATATTTTCTCCGCCACCAAAGTTGTGGCGCATAGTGTTCGCAATTTGTGATTTTTGCCATATTTAAAAAGCTCCTATAGACATTCGCAATGTGAAAAACAAATTCGCAAATCTGTTTTCACACTCTTATTCAGCTTTATAAATATAACCAGGCGCAGGGCAAATTTATTCACTCTGCGAATCAATCTTCTCTGCGCGAAGTTTATAAATGACCCCCACTGATCCTAAACACACAATTTGCTCTACCAAAGAATGATTAAAGAAGAATAAAGTGAATGTTCTGGAAGTCCTGACCTTAATGCAATTGAAATGTTGTGAAAAGGCCTAAAGTGAGCAGTTTATCTGAGAAGACCCACCAACATCTAAGAGCTGAAGCTGTTCTGTATGAAGGGATGGGAGTCGATGTGCAAGACTGATCAACAGTTACTGTAACTATTTTGTCACAGTTATTGCTGCAAAAGTGGGTCATACCAAATACTGAGAGAAAGTAAGTGAATACCGATATACTTACATTTGACATTTTTTTCAATAAAAACATGACCAAATATAATTTTTGTTTCATTAGTTTAACTAGGTTTTATTCATCTACTTTTAGGACTTTTTTTGAAATGATGTTTTAGGTCTCATTCATGTAGATATGTAAAAAAATATTGTTCACAAACTTTCAAGCACCATTGTATATGAAGAAATCTGGTGCAATGACAATACAGTGTTAAATTAAATGTAACACTGTAAATTAGATACCAAAGCTGCATCTTTAAGATTACGTGTCCAACCTCAAACAGAACCCCGTTGTTTTAAAGAATTAAGAAGAATTACTTTTACAAATGAAACCCTGATTATAATGCATTGTGTTATGGTAATATTCCTTTTCATAATTCACTGGAGAGAACATTTTGTTTCTCCTGCTTCTGCTTAAACTTTCAGCTCGTGAGTACCTATAGTGTTGCCATTCCACATGGCGTGGATTTGGACTAATGCCTGAAAGCGATGCACTTGAATTGACCCTCATTCCTTGAGACCATGTTGCATGTTTACTTATGATTGAGAACAGCCTGTGATCAAAGAAAGTCAGGAAGATGAAGTAACAGAGAAAACACTTAACTCGAAGAAAAAGTCTGTACGCTTTTAGCATTTCTGCTGTACTAATGTGAACTTACTATTGTTTACATAAGGAGAAGCACTTGACACATTATAGACACAGGAACATTAATAACAAGAAGACAAGTGGATTGCAGCACTATTTTAGTTGATCTTCTCTTATGTTTGCTGTTTTTTTTCTCTATTCTCTATTTATGTATTTTCATTTAATGTTCATGCAATGTACAAAAATGTTTAATATACTGTGCATTCTGGCCATTTTACCTGAGTAGAGGAGCCTATAGATGTAGCTTTGTCAAAGAGGGGGGATTCCACCCAGTAACACGCTGGGGCTCCTACTTGGTCCTCCCTCCACTCGCCCATCAACTTGATTGCGTCCACTGCTCCCATGGCTGCAGGTGTGGGTATCTGCTTCCTCTATAATTACTCCACTGAACACAAGCATTATATCATAATAGTATAATATCTATAGGGGTGATTCAGGCCCCTAAACTGCCCTTATGCAGTGATGTGATTCTGCCCCCCTTCCCATCACTCTTCTTCCCATCTTCTGTTGGAGCAGTTATGGGGGGGGGGTGCATCACTAGTGTAGAAGGTGCAATCGCAACTTGTGGTGAAATGCTTCATGGCTGGTGCACCCCTGACTATCTATACTATTATACTACTAGGGCTTCTCAGTTAGAAACTGACTAGTTTCTTATTTACTGGGATCTTGTCAGGGCCCGAAGGCTCAAGTTGGAGATAAGGACCAAGGAGGAAGCAACAAGTTTCCAAACAAAGTTCATGGTATCCATGAGGTTAAGAAGAACAGTAGTCAATTCAGGCAGAGGTGAATTCAAGCAGCAAGGTTTGCAAACGATATAACATGCCAAGGTCAAGATTAGGAATCAAAGTCAGAAGTTATTAGCACACCCAGGAACAAATAGAACCTATAATCGAGCAATGTCTGTAGTCCTGTAGGCGCCCAATTTGATGCACCAGTGTCCAATGTCCCATGTGGTTCCTGGGCATAGCCATCTTGGGGAAGGCGGCAACGGAGTAAGGACCGCTGGCAAGCACTTCCTTACAGATCTTTTATTAATGAACTGCAAAGTCAGAGCCTGACTTTTCCTAATGTTATCTCCTAAAGTAGTTTAGGAAGTATATTTATTACAGGGAAAAACAATGGAGCTACTGTACATTAACTATTTATACCTATTCCCAGGGAACTAACCTTATAAGTTATCATTATTTCTACTTCTCTGTCTCTAGGGGCTTACACTTCATTGAATCACCATTTTTGCCATATGCCTATACTTACAATAGTTACCATATAAATGCACATTATGTTATTTTACATTGCTCAGATCTGTAGCCTATGGTAATTCTTCTGCTGCATCATTAGTATTACTCAGAAGTCATTATAAGCCAAATGACAGTTTAGGTACATATTAGACATTTAATAATAAGTCGGTAACTGAAAAACTTAAAAGTTATGCCTTTGCACGAATAAATTTTACTTTGTGCAAATTTAATATAGCTTTTGTGAACCCGGAAACTGTTTATCGACCATGTCCGACAGTGGAATAAAGTTTGCAGATTTTATAGCTTGTCAATGTAATAAAACTTCTTGCTTGCTCCAAAAGATTACGACACATTCAAACACTTCTTAAAAGTGTGAAGTTAACATTCACAATGCAATAACTGTTTAAGGAACAAGATTACATTGCGAGAGGTGATTTTGTTATTCTTATTGGTGGAAATAGTTTTTCTCTTTGGGATTTTTATTACAATCCCCCATAGGCTTATTTTCATATATGTTTTCATTTATTTACTTACAAAGGCATGAAACATTATTAACAATGCCTTATGAGAACAAAAAAATCTACATACGGTATAAAGAAATTTCCTGAACTTACTGTATGTATTGTTAACATACAAAAAATGGCCAGGATGGTCCATTTCAGCATATTTTTAAAATGTACATATGTGTATTGCTATCATTTGTTTATTTTATAATAACTGAAATGTCCCTCTAGGAGGGAAATTCACTAAAGCGCGAAGCGTCTAACACTAGCGCTAATTTGCCAGCGTGACTTCATTTCGCAAATTCACTAACACTAACTCTGGCGAATTTTCACTAGCAAAGTAGATAGGATCGTAATTACGCAAATTCACTAAGATCAACATTTTCCTGAACGTTACCACTTACGCTAGACTTTACTTCACCTGGTCAGACCTGGCGAAGTTCAATACAATAGATATTGTATTTTTGAAAAAAAAGATTGGAAAATGTTTTTAATTCCCAAAAAAACGCCGGCGTGTTTTACCATTCTAGGGTGATAGTCTGAAAAAGATTGTTTTTTTTTTGGGGGGGGGGTTACCCTCCTTCCCCCCTACATTTCCTAACATATGGCAACACAACTATACAGGGGGCACATGTAGGGCAATAGGACAACTTTATTTTATTTATTAAAGGTTTCCTGGGCTTGTGTAGTGTAATGTAGTGGCTGTAACATATACTTCTATTATATGCTAGCATAACTGAGCTCTGCCTGGCGAACAAATGGTATCGCTACTTCGCTAACATTCGCCGCCCTGAGCGCAAATTCGCATCTTAGTGAATTTGCGAAGTGCGGCGAACGTTAGCGAAGCCAACGCTAGCAAATTTTCGCATCTTAGTGAATTTCCCCCTAGGAGTTCTTAGCTTCAGCATAAAACGTTATGGTCTTAGCGTAGCTTAGTTTATCTTATTGCTAAGGTTCTGGAATAAGTAGTTAATAAGTGAATTGACCTGTGTGATAGACAGATACAACTCCATATTTTCAGAGTCAAACCAGCTGATCAAATCAACCACTGCAAATGCAAAAGATACTGAAAACTGTCAGGAACGGCCAGGAATCAAACCCTGGTCCCTGCTGTTAGGAAGTTCTGCATTACCAGGTTGAGCCACTGGAGGATCTTTGTCCTCATGCTAGACACTGCTCTGGACAGACTTGAAATATATTCTTTCTCCCCTGCCTCATTAACAGCATGTGTTTTCCATTCCCAATTAATGACCCTTTATAAGCCTGTCCCTGCCCTAAGATCCTTGTTTGATCATCTGAGCTCCTGAGCCCGATCCAGCCCCTTACTCTGCGACTCCTGACTCTTGATTCCTGTGTCCCCTGCCTGGTTCCTGCTTCCCCTGCCTGGTTCCTGTGTTCCCTGCCTGTTCCTTGTTCCTGTTCCCGTTCCCACCTGGTTCCTGATTCCTTTTCTCTGTGGATTCCCTGGTTTGACCTTCGGCCTGTTATTTCGACCCTGCTTGATCTCTGCCTGCCTCTGACCTTGCCTTCTCTTTGGACCTTGCTTGCCTGCCGCCTGCCCAGACCTTCTCTGCCTGTTCATTGGACTTTGCTTTGCCATTACCCAGGTTGTATCTTTCAGTTTACACTCTGTTATTGTTATTTACTGTCAGGTTTGGGTGCTGGTGAATGGAGCCTATATGCTGGATAACCCAGGTGATACACATTTACTGCAGGTTTAACAGCAGAAGCCATGATATGATGGAGTTTTTAATGGAGATGAATGAAATAAACTGAAAGATACAACCTGGGTAATGGCAAAGCAAAGTCCAATGAACAGGCAGAGAAGGTCTGGGCAGGCGGCAGGCAAGCAAGGTCCAAAGAGAAGGCAAGGTCAGAGTCAGGCAGCGATCAAGCAGGGTCAAAATAACAGGCTGAAGGTCAAACCAGGGAATCCACAGAGAAAAGGAATCAGGAACCAGGTGGGAACAGGAACAAGGAACAGGCAGGGAACACAGGAACCAGGCAGGGGACACAGGAACCAGGCAGGGGACACAGGAATCAAGAGTCAGGAGTCGCAGAGTAAGGGGCTGGATCGGGCTCAGGAGCTCAGATGATCAAACAAGGATCTTAGGGCAGGGACAGGCTTATAAAGGGTCATTAATTGGGATGGAAAACACATGCTGTTAATGAGGCAGGGGAGAAAGAATATATTTCAAGTCTGTCCAGAGCAGTGTCTAGCATGAGGACAAAGATCCTCTAGTGGCTCACCCTGGTAATGCAGAACTTCCTAACAACAGGGACCAGGGTTTGATTCCTGGCCGTTCCTTACAGAAAACTGTTGCTCAGTGTCGGACTGGCCCACCGGGATACCAAGAAAACTCCCGGTGGGCCAAGGTGTCAGTGGGCCCTCATGCTGCTAAACTTTGGCCTATTTCATGGCCATTCCCTATTTATATGAGAACAAAGAGGCTAAATAGATGGAATAACTGATTATAGTATGTAAAGAAAACAAACTAGGATAATAGGGGTTGATTGAGGAGATGAAGAATATTAGTACTTAGAGTGGGCCCCTGGTCTAAGGTTTTATGGTGGGCCCCTGGTGTCCCAGTCCGACACTGCTGTTACTACATGATTGTTGTGCATACTGTTCAAGAAGAAATTTTATTGTTTTTTTTATCATTTAGTATTTTATTGGAATATGACTATGGTTTGTGGTAAACTGTGAGAACTGGTCACATTGCTACAAACTTTGGAGTGGAATGCAAAAATAATTTTTCCTTTGTAGCACGTTTACTTCAAAATGTAAGTTGATTCAATACCGCCATCTGGTGATATTAGAAGAGAATGGATTTTACAAAATGGAATTCTTTTGAAATGAAGAGAGCATACATTCTGCACAAGGTACTTAGTTTACTATTTTACAAAAAACTAATTTAAAGGATTTCATAATGATGAATAAATATTTTGTTCACTGGATAAATCCCTACAATCAAGAACCTAAAAATAAATAAAACATGAATGGGCCAGTTTACTACCAAATTATTCTTCATTTTTAACCCAGTTTCTTTTCTGACCATTGTGATAATTTAATAGTGGAAAAATATATTCTACCCTAAAGAAGACTTCCCAATACATGGTCATTATAAGTAAAATTATCCCAATGTAAAAATACAGTGCTACAAAATATGTTGGCACCATAGAAATACATGTTAATAACAATAATACAGGGATTTGTTATCTGGAAACCAGTTATCAAGAAAATTCTGAATTACTGAAAGACTTTTAACCATATAATCTACATTTTTAAAACTAAGATATAATCAATCCTTATAGGAGGCAAAGCCAGTCTATTGGTTTTATTAAATATTTATGATTTTTTAATAGCCTTAAAGTTTGAAGATTCAAATTATGGAAAAAAATCCGTTATCTGAAAAACTGGATAACTGGATCAACCATGACTTGACCACTGATGCTTTTTAATGGTACTCTGACCATTTGTATATTAAACGTTATGCAATTTTATTGCTTCAAATAAAGTAATCAAATTTGCCTGTAGAAATAGTATGACAGCAATTCGTTGGACCAAATTCAAAACTTAAGGTGAAGTTCAGGTTTACAAAAGGGCCTAGTCTATCCCCTTTCAGGCATCATTATCTCCTAGCAAGGTTGAAAATACTTACACCCAACAATGATCATTCCAAAGTGCCAGGATTATCCAGAAAATCAAATAAGTATTTACCTTAAATCTCTCTCTAACTGGTTTTAGGTTACCCATTTGCCTCTAGGGAGGGTAGATTAGTTTGCAAACCTGCACTCTGAGTTTTTATTACTTAGAATCTGAGGGGTCATTTATGACCTTTGGTGGCACAAGTGCAAGAGTACTAATGGGTGCTAGGCCTCACACCCTTTGTACTTGCCCCCACCACCCAACCCCCCAGATGCTGGGCTTTGCAATGGATGCTAGATGAAAAATCTGGTGCTCAGCAAAGAGTGCAGTATCAGGACTTACAGCTCAGCCCTGTCCTTATTGCCTGATAAGGAGAGATCTCCAATGCAGGCTGTGCCCTGCCACTCCTACCTTGCGCCTTAGAACAACATTCAAAGGATGGGCAAGTAGGAAATGTTAGTAAGTTATAATAAAATTATTCTGAAAAAGTCTGACTCTTAAGGAAATAAAACACCTTCTCCATAGATAGAAACTAAAATTACTCTCTTCTTCTGTGACTTCTGTATTTATTATACATGTCAAACCCACCCCAAACTATCTGAATCCAAATGTACAGATTTTTTTGTTGTCAGAAATATCTCAGGCTCTTGAGGCAGGCTGAGACTTCCTGACTTTTTTTGATTACAATACAATGTTTCAGCTTGTAACATGCTATGCAGTTATGCTTGTGTACTTTTCAAGTCTGAGCACCAGAGGGCAGTAACCATTAAAACTGGGCCTCGGTTAGGTTTTCAGAATAAGTGTAACTGCCTGGAGTATATATAAAGGGTTGGGAAAGTGAAAGGCCTCTCTAGCCTAACAGAACAGTTTGGGATATCAGAAGCAAGGTGTTTCCCCTAGCAAGACTCATGAATGACTCTCTAGTAAACTAGCAGCAGGCTCTACCTGTTATTGCTTGCCTCAGACTTGACGAGGCAATTAGTCTAGATATAAATAAGCATAACAAATGGCCTTCCATTGTGTAAAATTGTATCAGCAAATTTATTCAAATAAAATCGCACTTGTATCACAATGTAGCAGAGAATAATCGCTCCTCAGAAAAGTCCCTTCAATGTGTTCCCAATACATTTCCTCTGTGTCCCAACTTTCTCAAGGGTAGTGGAGGGCTGTATTAAGTCCAGTATAGAGACTGCTCTCCCCTACCCTTGAAAAAGTAGGGACACCAACAACACATGTTGGGAACACAATAAAAGGACTTTTCTGAAGAGCAAAATACAGTGAAATATAGTTTTAGTTGAATAAAGGTACCGTCTTTTATTTTTATCTGTAAGGCTTTGCCTGCTCGACCAGGAGGCAGCACCCCACATGTATTTAACCTTTGAAGCATTTGACATTATTTATTTCTACATATAGCTGCTTTAAACCAGTAAGCGCTCCTACTATATCTTCTTATATATATTTAGTCTGGTTAGTAAAGGCAACTCTGACCCCAACAAAGGCAATAGTCATCCCAGAGAGCTTATGTTAGTTCCAGAAATGTATAAGTGTGTAGGAGAAGGTGGTTTACACATGGTAGAGAGGAAGAAAGAGAATGGCCAACTGTGCCAGAGTGAAGTCCAGTTTTGACCTAGACAGTCCAGTTTTCAGTGGGGCTGTCTGGTTCAAAACTGCCTGAGATCGCCACATCAGTTTAAGAGAGTTCAGCCCAATTTTCCTAAATTGGAAACATGCCATTACAAAATCACCCAGCAGGGCATTCCACAACGTCACTGCCACCACCATGAAGAATCACCTATGCTGCTTCAGATGGAAGTTCATTTCTAAGGGGAGGTCTCTCATACTAACAAGCACATTTATTAAAGGGCAAATTGGGTTGCTTTGGTGAAAATTCACCATAATGATAATTTGCAACAACAAATCCGAGACAATTAACTAGCGAAAACCCGACAGGCAAATTACTGCTCAAGCGAAGATCCTCTAAATTATCAAAGTATGAAATTTTCTAATCGTTACCCTTTTTGTCAAAGTCTACTTTGTCAGGTTCTGCCTTGCAAATCACTGAAGCTACAGTAGCTCATCGAAATGACTATGTCAATGACATCATATTCTGTATTACAACAAATAAATCATATACAAGCATCAAAACACTAGTGGAATTATTTGTCTAAATAGTAAACTTTTTCTTCATAGAAAGGAAATAAAGTATATAGATATTGCCTTTTATGCATCTATAGTTCCTCTGTTTTTTTATCTATTTTTTTGGCTCATTACCAGGAAAAGTTCAAGAGAGAGATGCACAAACAACCTTCAATGAATACATTCATATTTGAAATTACCTTCAGATGTTGGAGTCTTTCTGGCAGGCTCCATTACATCATCCAGCCATAATTCTATGAAAAATAGATGTAAGGTATTTTAAATTTCAGGAAATATTACATCACAACCAAGCATTTCAAAAGATGGATACATAGATTTACTAATGGATTACATGTACTAATCTCTTTTGAGAAACTTTTAAATCAACTGTCAGTGTAGCCTATTTTCTGGACATCTCTCCTAGCGACAATATACATACTGGAAATAGTAATATACATTTGTTTAAGAAAATTAATTACCTTCAACATTCTCCACCACCTTTACATTCCCCTGTGATTCTGCCTTGGGGTCATTAGCTGCAGGCTGATGCTCCTTCATCTGGTCCTCTGCCACTACCTCCTGCTCTCTATGGGTAGCTTGTCTTCCTTATAGGAAAAAAAAGTATTTTTGTAGCATAAACATATAACCACTTATTTTTTAGATCCCACTGAACCTGCATCATATATACTGGGTGCCTCCTTTTTATATCACTCCCCATCCTTTGAAGGATGTATTTCAACGGTGCACCCAATCTTGTGCTGCAAGCCTTTTTGAAGCCTTGACATCATGTGCCTTTTATGTGCCTGTTTGTGATGCACCATAAAGGTACATTGTCATAATCATGACTGAGCAAAAAACTGACCAATCCATAGGTAGTTTGATCAGTGAGTGCCCCAAGTCCTGGCATCTTTTTAAATACACAGCGAGACAAACTGGAAGAGCAGGATATGTGACAAGGGACATGTGACAAGGGAAGGAAGTTAACCAATGTAACATGAATTATATTGTTAATTATATTTTATATTGAGAATGTAATATTTATATAGAATGACACTGCAGAATTCACATTTTTGTTTTGCTACTGTATGACTTTTCCTGACGAACCTCCACATTTTGTTCCTATAAACCATTTCATGTTTTTGTTCCCCAAGGGTTAATTTTGTTGGGCTAATTAGTTATTAATTGATGTTTCCCAGAATGTGTATATATACTAGAAAATACTTTTTTTGTCCATTTGGTAAGACATATTTGCTTTTAGTTTGGTATCTCTATATCCTTGCTACACAACATGAATAATTGGCAGGAAGATATTTTATCTGCTGCAGGTGGAATACTAATGTTGATCAGAAGGCAGCATCATTGGAAAAATTTGGATAGAGTAAGAACTATTCCCAGCATCACAAGGCAAAGAATCTTTCATAGAAGATTCACATTAGTGGATAATTTGTCTGACGAACAAATTGTTGGAATGTTTTGCTTGAGCCGTCAGGCAATTCTTGAGCCTTATAAGAGATGACCTTGAACACATGATGACTACAAGTCATGCTGTGCCTGGGATATGTAACCTGCTATCAGTGTTATACTTTTTTTGCTAATGGAAGCTTCCAGCATGTCATATACCAAGTCATAGGAATTAGCTAACCAACTTTCTCCCGAATTACTCCATAAGTGTTTCAGGCTATTCTTAAACAAATCCAGACTTATGTTGCATTCCCAAGTTCCATCCAAAAGGCTTTTCTTAACATGCATACAACAGTGCAATAGAGGATCCGAGTCCTCCCTTTAGTAATTTGGACATTGGTACAATGACACTAGCTTTTCCACCGAGTTCAGTAGCATCGTTATTAATGAACAGTTCAGTATAACAATAACAATTGGGTAAATAGACACTCTGCTCAAAATAAAAAATGTTTCTAATATAGTTAGTTAGCCAAAAATGTAATGTATAAAGGCTGGAGTGACTGGATGTGTAACATAACAGCCAGAACACTACTTCCTGCTTTTCAGCTCTCTTGGTTTCCTCTGATTGGTTACCAGGCAGTAACCAATCAGTGACTTGAGGGGGGGGGCACGAGGGACATAACTGTTGCTTTTTAATCTGAGCTGAATGCTACGACTCAATTGCAAACTCACTGACCAGTTATGTCCCATGTGGTCCCCCTTCAAGTCACTGAGTTAGAGAGTTGAAAAGCAGGAAGAACTGTAGTATTCTGACTATTATGCCAGCCTTTAAACATTACATTTTTGGCTAACTAACTATATTAGAAACATTTTATATTTTGCACAGCCTACATATTTACCCAGTTTTTATTTTTACACTGAACTGTTACTTTAAATCCCTATATCAGACCTTTATGTACCCACTGATTTTAAGTTGACACTAGCATAAGTATGCTATCAAAGTTTTGTGCCAATGAAGGTACACTATATAAAACCTATTACCAAATTTTCACACCAATAAGACATTGCTGACAAAAGTACGCAAACGTTCATTTGCTGTAACGTAATAGTGTATTTTGATGAATACCTGAAGTCGGCATGAAGTAACATCAGAAGTAGTTGCACAAAGTATGGCAAAGATTTCAGAAGCAAAAATTCGGACATAAGTAAACCTGCCCCCTAAGAGATAAATGATCCCCACTATCTGTTGCCCTCTAATGTACTTGTAATCATGTCTACCCTCATATTTTAAAGCATCCACTCCTTAA
>CM044432.1:35672090-35689838 GCA_024363595.1 Xenopus borealis
TCTTTGTATGAAGAACAATTGGTTTAATAGTATTGCTACATCCATAAATTCAAAGTATTAAATGCTAATCAGAGCAAGTGAGCAATAGTTCCAAGCAATTTCCAAGGAGGAGCACTTGGTATCTGAAAAGTTGTGGATCTTATTTTAGGAGTCATAATCAGAGTTAATGCTATAAAGAAGCAGCTATCAATTGGCACAGCCTCACAGGAAGGAAGAAGGGTACATTTAATATCTTTATCTTTTCTGACTGAATGCTAAAAAATACTGAACTACTGTTTAGCATATGAGCATACTTTTTCAACTGGTACAGTTTCACAATGAAATATGTGTTTGCCAGCAGCCTGTGCAGTCTGTTTTGCCTATTTTGCTTCCAATAAGGTTTAATTATAGTTTGATCTTATTTTGAATCAAGTAGAAGGTACTCTTTTATTATTACAGAGAAAAAAGCAATCATTTTTAAAAATGTGGATTATTTGGATAAAAAAAAGAGTCTATGGGAGTCTATTTACTGATGTGTACATGCCAATTTGGAAAGATTCTTTAGTAGGGCAATTATAGGGTATAAATCATCTGTTGATTAAAAATGAATTCAAACTATATTTTTTCCTTTAAGGGGCACATTTACTAAGGGTCGAATTGATTCGAAGTGAAAATTCGATTCAAATTCAAATTTAAAAAATTCTAAATTCTAATTTATTTTGGGTTTATTCGACTATAGAATAGCCCAAAATTCGATTAAAATTGGTCAAATTCGAAAATTCTAATTCGATTGTCGAAGTACTGGCCCGATAGGATTCTACCAGGTTTTTTGAACTAATAAAAAAAATTTGATTGAACGCTTAAAATTGTTCGAGTTCGAACAATTTTATCATTCAAATTTTAATATTCAATTGGTCAAAAAATCGAATTGCGTTAAAACCCCTCGAATTCGAGGAGTTTTAATTCGACCAAAATTCGAGGGTCGAATTTGAGGGGCAGATTTATTAAACTCACATGAATAATTCAAAGTTCAATCAAATTTTAATTAAATTCGAATCCGAATCTTCAAATAGGCAAATTAGGTAAATTTGACCATTGAATATTCAAATTTGAATAATTCGAATATTCAAATAAAATTGTATTCGGATATTCGATGGTCGAATTACTTTCCCTTTAAATTTTTGTTCGACCACCTACTTCGCCAGAACCAAGCTACCAAATTGGGAATCATTATTTTTGATTGAATAAAAAAAATTTGATCGATCGATTAAATAGTTTGAATCGATCGATTTGAACAATTGGTCTAATTTTTTTTTTATTCGATCAATCAGTAAATCTGCCCCTAAGTGTATAGACTTGGTTTGGTCAGGCACTCAGGATTATTTTGATGTGTCAGCATTAAAAGACAATTCCTGGATGCAGTGCATCCTTTAAAATATGTAATTCAGAAGCCTAGTTGCATGCAGGCAGAGTATTTAGTTAAATTTTTGTATGTTATACTGTGTCCTATTCTAAGCAAAATTTCCACTGACCATAATTTTTTATTGTTTTTTTAAATCATGGGGCACATTTACTAAGGGGCACATTTACTAATGGTCGAATTTCGAATTAAAAAAATTTAGAAATTCGACCATGGGAATAGTGGGGAAGTAAAATCCTTCAAATTTGACTATCGAATTCGAAGGATTTTACCGCAATTCGATCCATTCGATCAAAATTCTAATCGAATATTCGACTGATTTTAATCGATCGATCAAATTTTTTTAATTCAATCTCAGCTAAGGATTGCCAATTTAAAGGGGAAGTATTCGACCATCGAATATTCGAATAAAATGTTATTCGAATATTCGAATCATTCGAATTCGAATATTCTATGGTTGAATTTGCCTATTTGCATATTCAAAGATTCAAATGTATATTAAATTTGATCGAACTTCGAATTATTCACATGAATTTTGTAAATCTGCTCCAAAGGTCGAAGTGAATATTCGAATAAAATTAGAATTTTTTTATTTGAATTTTGGGCTACTTCGAATTTTGAAGTACTGTCTCTTTAAAATCTTTTGAATTTGACACTTTGCCACCTTAAAGCTGCTGAATTGCCATTGCAGCCTATGGGGCACCTGGTAGAACCAGTCCTAGGAATTCGAAGGAAGGAAATTGATCAAATTGTTTGAATCAATGCATTGGAACGATTCGAACTATTTCAATTTGAGTGAAAACGGACCTGTTTAAAAAATATGGCCTTTAAAAAAATTCAATGGTCGAATTTCAAAGTTTTCTAATTTCAAAATTCAACCATTAGTACATCTGCCCCTATGTGTCATTCTTTTCTGCCTCAAATGAGGTCCACTTACCCCAGTCAAGAAAAATCAATTACAATTTTATTATTGTTGTAGATCAAGTTTCTTTTAGTCAAAAGTAAAATCGTTCGATCGTACACAAAAATCTTTCGACTTGAACAATTTTACTTCGATATTCGAAGTCGAAGTATTTCAATTCATTGGTTGAATTTCGAAGTATTTTCCACTTCGAAATTCAAGCCTTAGTAAATCACCCCCTTAGCAACCTTAAAGCTGCTGAATTGTTATTTTAGCCTATGGGGGAACCTCCTGGAGCCTTTAGTGGGTGTTTCTGAATTTTTTGGAAATTTTTTGAAATTTTAAGGATTTATTCCAAAGTCGTTCGAATCATACGATGCAATTGAAATGATTTGAATGATTTTTATTGAATCTAAAACAGACCTAGTTGATCCATTTTCAATCGACACTACCCTTAAAAAAATTTGATGGTCGAATTTCAAATTTTTTTTTATTTGAAATTCAACCCTTAGTAAATCTGTTCCATCATTTTTATAAATACCCCTGAAATTTTATAAAAGCTCACAAAGCAATAAAATATAACAAAAGGACATCTTTTGAAACTCTGTGCTACAAATCTTTTGAAAAAATATATAATTTTATAAAATCTTAAAGGAAAACTAAAGCTAAACTAAGGCTAGATTATTTTTGAAAAAAACATTAGTTTATTGACAGGTGGTCTCTGGCCAAAATATGCAAAAATGTCTCAAACGTGTGTTGGCAATTATGCAGAGAACATGAAACACAGATATATTTATTGGAAACAAGCTTGGAATAGTTAGATAATGCTTACAACTGGATCACATCCATTGTTCAGCACTAACTAAATTGTCCTACATCCATGGTATTGCTATATAATGTCCTGTTTACTCTTATGCAGAATCAGGTATGAGTTTGCACTGTAGGTCATGATTATTAGAAGAAAATGTAAAAAAACAAACAAACAATACAGTATTTACGAACTGTATAAACACACACACATATATATATATATATATATATATATATAGACAAATACAAGAGATCCTCTGCACTTAACCCATTATCAATATATTTAAGACATTGAGACATTCTGTGCATACAGCTACTAAAAAATGCCTTAAAAAGGGCAAAAATGGTGAGCACCATCTGTCAGAGAAAAGGCAAGGAGGTGGCGTGCAGGGTCAAATAATTATACAAAGCAAACAGGAAAGAGACAGAAATGACCCTCAAAGCTGCACCTTCCCACCCATCATATCCGATTACTCATGATTGGAATGAAAATTAAAACTTAACTTTTATTATACTATGTTAAATTGAAAGTCCAAAATCAAAATATAAAATGAAAACAAAGGTAGATGCAGGGAATTGAACATACAGATGTACAGGGAGATAGCGGGTTACCTGCTGATTGCAGCGACATGGTATCAAAATAGTCACTTATATTAGTCTGTTAGTAGCACAGACAAAAACACATAGGTAGCGCTCAGCTTCATTGACAGCCGATCTACCCAACTCCCCAAAAATGTTTCCCTAGGTATTGGGATTGGATGCCAGCTGAAAAAATTGCATTCGCATATTGCAATTGCATATGGCATTCGCTAAGTGAACAGAAACCGAAGCTGCAAAACTACTCTAACTATCTCGTGCCTCAGGCACTGTAGCTATATCGCTATCTATCAGCTAAGAAAAGTAGCGTTCAGTTATGTGAGCAGAAAGAGGTGTTGCAACCTGCTCTGACTATCTTGTGCCTCAAGCACCATACTGTCTCACTTCAAATATGGGTGCTCCATGTAAACTATCTAACAGATAGCACTCAACCTATTATCAATTGAGACATTCTGTGCAAACAGCTAATAAAAATTGCCTTACCCTTTAAACAACAGGGATTGTTTGTCCATATATTGCAATATATTTAAGCTGGCCAACAACGTCAAAGTCATCCCATATCTGGCCAGTCCTACACTCAATTTCATCTGATTCATTAATAATTCTATTGCTTCACTATGCATTTTACAAAGGGACTAAGTTTTACCTGCAACTTACTTGCTGCTTTCAAAGTAAAATTATTTGAACATAATTACTACTGAATTAATTTTTACTGATGTCATTTGTCTTTGATTATTAATCCACAGTAAAATATTTGAGAATAAATAATTTTCTTTAAACACACTAAGGGGCAGATTTACTAAATTCACATAAGTGATTCGAAATTCCATCGAATTTTCAAAAAGATTCAAATTTGAATTTCGAATAACTTTTGGGAGTACTTAGACCATCGAATTTAAAAGAATTCCATCAAATTAAATTATTTGAATGATTCGAATAAAAATCTATTCAATCATTTGACCATTTGATGGTCGAAGTACTTCCCCTTTAAAAAAAATTTGAAAGGCCAGTTCGCCAGATCAAAGCTACCAAGTTGCTTTAAAACCCTATGGTAAGCTCCCATAGGTGTTTCTAAGCATTTTAAGATCGAATAAAAAATATTCGATTGAATGGTTAAAATTGTTCGAATCGTTCGATTCAAACGATTTTATTGTTCGATCGAATAATTACTATTACTACAGTACAATCCTTCGAATTTGATATTCAAATTAAAAGGATTTTAATTCCCTTTAGGGGCAGATTTACTAAATTCACATGAAGGATTCGAAATTCGATCAAATTTTCGAAAAGATTCAAATTAGAATGTTTGACTGTTTTTGAAGACCACTTTGACCAGGGAATTTTGCAAATTCGATCGAATCGAATGATTTGAATGATTTGAATAAAATTTAATTCCAATATTCAAGTAATCGACTGTCGAAGGACTTCCCCTTTAAATTTTTATTCGACCAACTTGTTCGCGAGATCAAAGCTACTGAATTGGGTTTCATTATTTTTGATCGAATAAAAAATATTCGGTCGATCGAAAAAAAATCGTTCGAACCGATCGATTTGAAAGATTTATCGATCGATCGAATGTTTCCGATTCAATAGTTCGACCAGTCGAATTGCGGCAAAATCCTTCGAATTCGATATTCAAAGGATTTTACTTCCCTACCTATTCACATGGTTGAATTTTAAATTTTTTTCAATTTGAAATTCGACCAATAGTAAATCTGCCCCTAAGTGGCAGATTTACTAAGGGCCAGATTTTAGATGTAAAAAAAAACTTCGAAATTCGTCTCTCTGAGTTTTTTTAAAGGGCTTTTTTGATGGAATAGTCAATGTTGAAGGATTTTTAAAGGGCAAGTACTTTGAAATTCGAAAATTCAAATTCAATTCAAAACTAATTTTGGGCTATTCAATAGTCGAAGGAGCCTAAAATTACTTTGAAATTAGAATTTAAAAAATTCGAATTTTATTCAAATTTTCACTTCAACCTTTAGTAAATGTGCCTCTAAATAGTTAATGCATTTAAACATTTTCTGATTTAGTAGGTGGTCTGTTAGTGAGCTTGATAATTGCAGGGTTTTTGCTCTCATCTTTTTAGTAGAGTCCACAGTTCCACATGTAGGTTTTATAGGCTACCATATTTTTATTCTGTTGGGCTACTCTGACATGTGTTTTACTAGGGTTACCGTTAAATTAATTAAGCTGTTTGTGAAAGCAGTTCCATCGGCCTGAAGGTGTTTAGTAAGTAATGGAGTGATTATCAGAGAAATGCACAGACCTAACGTTGAAAACTGCAAGAGCCATAATTTACACAATACTAAACCAACTACAAGACCACCAGGGCTGCATTGATCAGCCTTGTTAAAGGATGAAGGAATGTGCCTGAAGCTGGGATTCTGAGTGTTAAAACAAACGTTTACAGAGAATATATTCAACCAAAACAAATTTAGATGAGAACAATCATTGTTTGCACTAATCAAATATGGGATACATGCATACAAAAAAATAAATAGATATGTGTGTGTGTGTTACAAATATAAAACATATATTCAATAGTATTCATGTATTCAGTATATAATACATATAGAGTTAAAAAAAATCATTACTTAGACATGGAATCATAAAAAGGTAATAAGCAATTATATGTTTAACTCAAAAGATCCAGATGCATTTTAAAATCTAAAGCGATGAGTTCTGAGACTTTGTTGAAACTGTAATATAAATGTAGAAGTGTGAATGGCAAAGGGTAATAAATTCCAGAAAATAGTATTAAAGACAGCAGGCCTCAGTCAAATGGACAGTAAAAATATTGCTTAAAGCATGAGGTAGCAATATTACAGCTAGTCAGCTACTTCTCTGTTCTTATTAATTGGACAGTTGCAGATATTAACACCATATGCAAAGCAATTAAATGAAAATGCTATTTAAATAAACTCAAATATGCTTATAATTTTTTTATGGAATTCATAAAAAATAATAATAATAATAATAGTTAAAGGAACCCATATATAAAACTTCTCAGAAGAATAATGAATCACTAATAGCAACCTTGATTTATTTTCTGGTAACCTGTAATAAGTTTGTTAGGAGGTAAAATATAATGTTAAGTCCAATGTAAATAGTTTAGGTAATTTTAAGTTCAGCCAGCAGGTTGCACTAACCCTTAAAGGAACAGTTAAGTGTTAAAAGAAAAATTGGGTAAATAGTAAATAATAATAATAATCATATTATAGTAAAAATCATATTTGCAAAAAAAATGTTTCTAATATAGAAAGGCTGGAGTGACTGGATGTCTAACATATCAGAACAGAGCACTACTTTCTAACTCTGAGTTAGTCAGTGACTTGAAGGGGGGGGCACATGGGACATAACTGTTCAGTGAGTTTGCAATTGATCCTTAGCATTCAGCTCAGATTCAAAAGCAACTGTTATGACCCATATGGCTCTCCCTGGTGTCACTCAGGCCCGGACTGGCAATCTGTGGGTTCTCGCAAATGGCAAAGGGGCTGCTATAAGGTCCCATAGAAAGTCAGTATATAGTGGGCTGGTGGGGGCTGCTTGGGCTTCTGTGTGGGCTGATTGGGCCTCTGTGTACCTGAAATGCCAGGGCCTATTTTGATTCTCAGTCCAGTCCTGGTGTCACTGATTGGTTACTGCCTGGTAACCAATCAGTAGAAACTAAGAGAGCTGCAAAGCAGGAAGTAGTGTTCTGGCTATTATTTTAGACATCCAGTCACTCCAGCTTTTATACATTACATTTTTTGTCTGATGAACTATATTGGAAATCTTTTTTTATTTTGTTGCAGGAGCAAAGGGGGTCAAGGGGGTGGCACCTTGCTAGCACTAGGTGAGTTAGGAGTTTATTACCAGGCCATCTCATAGGTGAGAGGAAGCTGCACTTGCCATTAAGGGCAGCATGTGGCCCCAATGAGGAGCTATTGATTTGGTGTTGGACCTTGGCAACTGTGCACCAGCTAGGGATTGGAGTGTTCACAATCAAGTTAGTGGGAGCCTGTGGGAGGTTGGGAAAAACTACTGGGAGAGAAGGCTCCTATGCAGCCAGTGCACTTCTTCATGATAGTGGCATGACACATCCTCATGACCGCAGATTTACTAAGGGTCAAATTTCAAATGAAAAAAATTTTTTAATTTGACCATCAAATTTTTTGAAGGGGATTAAGATCAAAAATGGACCATTTTACGATTGAATAGGTCCGTTTTAGATAGAATTCGAATCAAACGATTTTAAAAAAGAAAATTAGTTTTTAGGACTTTCAGGATAACTTCCAGGAGGTCCCACATAGGCTACAATGGCAATTTAGCAGCTTTAAGGTGGTAAAAAGTCAAATTGGAAGGATTTTAAAGAGACAGTACTTCAAAAATTCAAATTGTTGAATCTATTCGACAGTCAAATTTCTTCCCCTTTAAATTTTTATTAAACTGCCTAATTCGCCAGATCAAAGCTACCGAATTGGGTTTAATTATTTTTAATTGAATAAAAATATTCGATTGAATGGTTAAAATAGTTCAAATCGATAGATTCAAACGATTTTATCGATCAATCGAATATTTTCTACTTGATCGTTCGACCAATCGAATTGTGTTAAAATCCTTTGAATTTGATATTCGAATTCGAAAGATTTTACTTTCCACACTATTCCCAGCTATTCCCATGGTCGAATTCGAGGGTTTTTTAACCCTCGAATTCGACTCTTAGTAAATCTGCCCCTCTGACTTGCCTCTTATGCAAACTGGATTATGTATTATTTTACTTTAAATGTGGAGTATACTGGCTTGTTTTTTTAATAATGAAAAATGCTTTTTAAGATAATGGGGCAAACAGGGAAACTGAAGCTATTCCATATTTGGTAGATAATTAGGTTCCCAACACACAGATAATTCCCCTGCATAATGGAGTCCTGCTAATAAACCTGGCAGTTATGTACCTCACAGGACCAAACATGAAGTAGTGTCAGTCTCCCAGTTTGATCTAGAAATAACATAATAATAACAATATAAAAAATATTGTTTAACACAATAGGAAAAAACATGTTCAGCACAATCCCTATCCATTAGTTCAACATTAATAATTCCATTGGCCTCAGTGCTAAGATAAGGACTTGTAGAGCCCATGGTGAGCTTGGGATGGATAAAGTAACTTTATTTTGACTGTTTAAACATGTTTTTCAGTGCATATGCACTAGCAGAATTTTGCACTGAAATTAATTTTTTAAAAGAGTTTTTAAAATTTAATTTTGAAATCTGACATGGGGCTAGACATAAGGCCAGTCATGTGACACGTGTTAGGTGTTAAAGAAGCCATATACATGTATGTAGAAAATGAAACCAAGTTTGAATAGCTATGGGAGGGGTGCAACATCTATTGTCTGCCACATACAATGTTGTTTTGGCACTTCTTCCTAGATGGTTTGCGAACAACTCAAAGCTCCAATAAAGCAAATACAATCAGCTCCTAATTTTTTACATCCTTGCTGATTAAGATAAACATATTATGCAGACTGGAGAAACATTCCAGTGTATTTATTTCAGAAACATCTTATTTACAAGTCATTCTGAATTGAGAAAGCCAGTTGGATGACTGGCAAAACACCTTCAAGAAAAACACAGCAAGTCCAGTTGATTTGGCTTATTTCTACAGATATACCTGTACTGCCTTCAGCCAAAAAGGTCTACCTTGGCCCTGACCACAAAATATTTTTCTACAACTAGGTTATCCAGCCTTTGTTTGGTTTTTGAGTAACAGCTTTTTTTGTGCCACTCACTTTTACAGGTGACTTTCAAGTACAGCTCAATTAGTCCTTCAGAGAAGAAAGGTGGTGGTAGCATCATGCTGTGGGTCTGTTTACATCAAGGTAGCTTTATAAAACTGCAGGAAATGTGGATGGTGCAAGATACAAGTGAGCACACTGCTTAAGAAACTTTCAGTCTGCTAAAAAATGAAATAAATAATGTTTTTAGGAAATGAATCTTTTAGCAGGACAAATAAACACACTGCTGTGACTTACAAATAAATAGGCGAATATCCTGCAATACCCAAATTCATACTCTGATTGCAGCCAGCTAATGTCCTTTGTGTCACAATAAGAATGTAAACATTTATTCATAGTATCTTATTCATATTAATTCCAAATAAAATGTGGAAAGGTTTATGGGGGTGAATAGTTATGCAAAGCACTGCATAGGACTATTACAATGCTAAAGAGATATAACAAAATATCAAAATAAAAATAATCTGCATTCACGGCAAAACTTACAGAATATAACTACTAGCAAATTTGTTCTCAAGTCAAAGTACAGAACTTTAGGACTTTCTTAGATGGATATTGAAGCTGAACTAAACAACTAAGAAATAATGCACATTATGTTTTGGGCTTTTGTACCATTCCAAGGTTTTATCAGTAAAGATCTGTGCCTCCAAAGATACCCCCTGTATCTCCCCATCTTCTTTTCTGCTGATTCACTGCACATGCTCTTTGTTACTCTCAGGTACTCGGCTTAGTGATGGATTCAAAACATACAGCACACGTAGAATATTCATTTTACAATATAAGGCGGATTAGAAATTAATACATAATTACTACATGGGAGGACAGAAATAGGTACAATTGGCATCAGAATTTTATAATCAGCCCTGAAGCATGATCTTATATTACAGACAAAAAAGTTTAGCCTCTCAACAGCTGCTCAAAGCCAACTGAGCATGTGAGTGTCACAGAAACTTTCCAAAATGGTGACCCCCCCTGTGACAAGTTTGAAATCCTGTATGATTTCTGCTATTGAGAAGCTAGGCTGGTAACTTTAGGCTGGTGCAATAAATTCAGTATATAAAATATGGCATTTTCAGCCATAATCATTTATAGAGTTTAGTTCTCATTTTAAAAACAATTCTGAAATATACTTCTGCCCATAATTTTCAAGGTAATTGTCCTACAGATGTCATGCTGTTGACCAATCCAGCTTTTCTGCATTTTACCACACAAAGTTACATTGTTTTTCAACAAAATCTTTCCATTTTGGAAATATTTCTGAAGAATGATATTCATTAAAAAAAATATTTATGTCCCACACTGTTTTGAGCACAGGATGGTCTCAATGCTAATCAATCCATTATTGTTTAGGTTGTCAAATACCTTGTATTTAAGCAGAGTTTTTATCATCATACATTGTCACTGTGTGAAAGATACTAAAATGCCATCATTATATACATTTTTTGCACTTTTTAAAAATATATATTAGCTCATGATGATAAGGCTTCTGATGATAGATGATAGTTGGTTTCTTCTTTACCATAGTAGAATTTCAGTTTCCATAATCGTAATCTTTTATTTAACAGGCTGAGGTTGATGTGGCTCTTCATCCCACAATCCAGAAAAAAATTACACTAATCCTTTACAATCTGCTTAAATTGTATAGTTGCCATTACATGCCACATCACATGTGCCCCACAGTACTAGGAACATTGGTCTTAGTCCAATCTAAATCAGTATGAGGAACAGTGACAATACTAGTCAGTGTGCGCCTTGATTTACTGTTTATAAGATGTGGATCAAACTTTGAAAGTATTCACGTTTCTTGCTATTCCTTGACATTCGTATAAGGTCTTTTGAACTTCTGGTAAGCAATCCATTAACCGTTACACTAACAAGTGTTAATGTAGTTCCTGTCTTTCCTCTAAAGGCCCATAAAACCTTGAGGCTTTTAGGATTTACACATACTCATAAATCTTGCATCCAGGTGTTTCTAAACCACTTTCCATAATCAGAAATGACATTGCTTTTGCCCAAATCTGACTGAAGTTCTTGAGAGAGCAAAATATGTTTGTATAGTCCAATTCTCAGAAGAATGAACGTCACCAGTAAAACCAAACTTTCTGAAATATTTTTCTTTCAGTAGAGATGTCTCATGAAATATGAAATAAGATTAAAAACGCAGCTGTGAAAAGGCTAGAATTTGTTTAATAAATTGTATATGCACACCATCTAGAGCAAACTGTTACTGCCTAAAAAAAGAGTGACTTCGAAAACAATGTGAAAGGAAATCTTTTTTTCTGAGCCTGAATTGACTTTACTTTTCATGTCATGTTTAGTACTATCGTTTTAAAGTACAGTATGCCTCTAAAATATTCCTAGCTTACAAAAACCAGCAAAGCACATAAACAGTATAAAGTGAATTCCGGAGGGGATGTAAATGCATTTTGTTATGATGCCTGGAAGGCTTGTTCCTGCAGCTAACGTGTTAAAAACTCAACAACTTTCTCTTATGTGCCAATTTAATGTTTATAGTGTTCATCCTGGCAAACTGATCTCTAGCAGACCACAAACTCAACAAAAGATGAACTCAATAAATGCTCATTAGCGTTCAAGTTGGCTACGATTCAGAAATAGTTCACATTATCTTGATAGATCTCACTCAACATCTAACTAGTAAGTCTGTGAGAACAATGTGAAAAGTAAAAATAAAAAAAAAACAAGACTGATTCTGCAATGAAGAAGGTGATATGATTCTTGTTTGAATTTGGTGAGATATTTAATATTTGTATAGCAGAATACTAATTAACTAAAATGTAAAATGAGTAATTACCAAAGTATCATTGCTTATTTAAATTATTCTTCCCTTTCTCCTTTATTCCTTTTAATTTTTTTATTACACTGTTCCTATTTCAGGATTTGTATAATTAAAAGTATTATTTAACAGATAGCTTGGATCGAGTATAGCTATCATGTGGTTATATACTTATGCATAAAATTCTGGAACAACCCTGTGAGGACTCACCCTGGTGGTCTAGTGGGGGCACGGCGGGGACGCCCGCCGCCCCATCGGCGGGGACGCCCGCCGCACCAATCCTTGCCGGCATCCTCTTCTTAGTGTGCGCGCGGCGCGCACTTCCTCTATTTATAGGCGCATGCGCGCTGACGTTGTGACGTCAGCGCGCAATGGCGCGAAGTTTAAAATATTTAAAGGGGCTATTTTGTTAAGCTCATTGCCCGTGATAGGATTCTCTCCTGGTGCCTTTTCTGTGCTATTGAAGCTTCTGCCTTGTTCTGATTCCTGTGTTTGACCCTGCCTGGCTATTGATTATCCTGTTTTCTGTATTCCTGACCTGTGCCTGTTCTGACTACCGATTCTGCCTAATCCTACCTGATTGATCACCCGGTTTGACCCTTTGCCTGCCTGACGATTCCTTGCTATCAGCCTGCCTTGACCCTGCCTGTGTTTTACTACGAACCTGCCTCATCCTGTTGTACCGTGACCTTTGGCCTTAAAGACTCTAATACTGTTGTGCCCCATTGCTGGCCAGAACTCCTGCCCTGCACCTCTCGTTTAAGTCCAGGTGGCATCTGAGTAGCTGAGGGCTCCTCCCGAAGCCAAAGGCGGCCACACTACTGGTGAAGCACGAGCCGAGACCAGGGTGCTTGGTACTTGTTCTGGTATTTGGGTGCCGACCGTGACAAACCCCTCCTCAATATTTCATATACTATCTTAAAAATGTGCCAATTGTATTGAAAAACTGTTATTAAAAATAATTTAAATAAATAAAAATATTATTCCCACTCCAAAAAATTATATTTACTTTTTATGAAAAGTCCTATGGGACTTCTGAAGCAGTATCATAGGGAGTGGTGGAAACTCAAATCACGGGAGCGGCCATATTTGATTAGCTTCAATTCTAGGGCAACAGAAAGCCCCAACATATCTTACAAACTACCATAAAGAGGCTGAATGTGGTCATCCTGCCAGATCTTTCATGCAGGGCGGAAATGGATGACCCCATTGACGACAACTGTTTGGAGCAGATTTATATAGAGGGTGTCTCCCCAGGGATGCCTGAGAAGACTTGATAATCCATGAAGATGCCCAAGTGGGAGGAGAGGTTTGTTTTTCTCTGGAGGCTAATGCTCCACAAATATGTTAGAATTTAACTACAGATGTCAGGGGATCTTTTTGACACAGAAAAAAAACAAACAGAGGCCACCCCTTTAGAGTAGAGGAAAAGCTCCATAAAAATGGCTCTTTACCACGTGGGCAATGAGGCTGTGATATGCTGTTACAATATAGAACTTTTCTGACCCTTATAATACCCTTATTTTAGGGGCTATATTATTCCCTTTACAGATCCATGCATACTGTATGTATGTGACTGTATTTATTTATGTGTATAGAGGATGGCAGGCTTTATGGCAACAGCAGCAGCGGAGAGGTAACAACCTGCCCCCCCTCTATAATTTAAAGAAAATGAGATATATATATTGGAGCCTGAGGAAGTCTTTTTGGTAAGAGAGTAGATTGGATTTGAAAAATGCTTCTGGCTGGGGACAGGGTGCAAGCTTTAAACAATTGTCAGGGCAACCTACGAAAAAGGTACCAGGTCAGCTGGTGGTGTCACAAATGTTTATGAATTTTGTAGCAGTTAACGATTAAATAACAATTTGTCAGGTTGCGGCCTTTTCTTCCAACTTCTTGGTTGTCATTGTTTCATTTATTATTCGGTACTGCTTACCATTCCATGTTTTGGTTTTCTGTACCAGCCCAAGGCAACCACAGCCCTTTAGAAGTAAAGATTTGTATCTCCAAAGAGGCCCCAGTAGCTTCCCATCTTCTTTTCTGCTGATTGACTGCACATGCTCTGTGCTGCTGTCACTTACTGAGCTTAGGGCCCACTCACAATATACAGTACACTTAGAACAGAAATGTCACAATACAGACAATTATGATGATTTGTGATGACCCCTAAGCTTAGCTTTTCAACAGTTGCTCAGAGCCCACTGAACATGAGTGACACAGGCACTTTCCAATATATACTGTATGTATCTAGTGCAGGGCCATTTGTCTTTGTCTGTACATACTTCATAGCTACACAGTCTCATGGCCAGGTCTTATCATACGCACACTCTAGAAAGAAACAGAAACTAGGGTGAGCAGTTACTGCATCTAATGAAAATATACAGAGCACAAGCCCTGTGGTTGGCTGCCCATTTGCATCTAATAATAAACAGCATATATGTTATGCATTTATGAATCTTAAGTAGTCCTCTGGGGATTATTGAAATAATAATTACATAATTAAATGCATTTATATTTGTGCACACTACTAATCTATTTAAATGAAAATACAAATCAATTTCGCACTGAACATTCAGACTTGCTAACAACCTCTCGTTCATCATTTTTCTTCTTTGAAAACATTAGAATATGTCCTACTTTTTGGCACAAATCCCATTCAGAGAAAAAAACAACCATATCCTAGCATACATTGGCCCACTATTGACCAAAACCAAAAGGGACTTAAAGGAGAAGGAAAGCTACTGAAGCAGTTTATTGCCAATAGATTAGCCACAATAGTGCAAGCTATAAGACTATATTTATTCGTAAGAACGCTTTACCATACCTGAGTAAACAGCTCTAGAAGCTCTCTCTGGTTGTTTAGGATAGCAGCTGCCATATTAGCTTGCTGTGACATCACTTCCTGTCTGAGTCCCTTTCTGCTCACTCATAACTCTGGGCTCAGATTACAGCTTGGAGGGGAGGAGGGAAGGGAAAATGGGAGGGGGAGAGAGGAGCAAACTGAGCATGCTCAAGCCCTGGCGGTTTAAGCTGAAAGGAATTTTGATACAGAAGCCAATGTATACACAATAGAAGAAAATATGTGTTTCTTTTAACAGAGCACTCAGAGCAGCATTACTTTGAGGGTTTACTGGTGTATTTATGTAGACCTTTCTGATAGCGCATACTTAATTTTAGCCTTTCCTTCTCCTTTAATACTCCATTTATCTACATTACAATGAGTTTAAAGTCCCATAATGATAATTATCACAAACCAAAAGTTATCAAAATCCTGCTAACTTTTGCAAAATTTAAGCACGGAGAGGACGTACACCAGTAGATGTTATGCATGATTCCACTGTGTGTGTGCATATTAATTGCTAAAACCGTGTCCAGTAAAAGAAATGTGTGTGAGCCACAGAGAAATTACATTGGATGCATCTGTTGCCCTGTGAACAACCCATAATTGTTTTTTTTTTTTAATTTAGGGCAGAACTACATGGCAGACTTACCTGCATTTCCATCGGATTCAAAGTTGGGCGACTAAACACCCACGTTAAGTCGGAATCCGACAGGAACAAGGTAAGTAATATGAAGTCAGATGGTGTCACAATGGTGATACGATGTGACACGACTGTTTGATGCAGACGCAGCATTTGCATCCGACAATCATGTTGCGTCAGGTCACAATTGTGACATCATCCGACTTCACTTGTTCCTGTCGTTTTGTCACCCAGCGTCAGTTCCGATGGAAATGCAGGTAAGTCTGCTAAGTAGTTCTGCCCTAACATGACTTCAAGTAACATATCTAAATTATTCTTAGCTGCATTTCAGCACACAGGAAAATCAGTAATTCTCCTTTCTTAGGAAGTGATAGGATATTCAGGAAGTGATAGGATATTCTAAGGAATGTGTAAGAGTTTGAGTGACTACTTGAGTTTCCAAAAAAACAACTGAGAATATAATTTTCCAGTTAAACAGAAACCATTAACTTATAAATCTCTGTTTAATATGTGGCCCTTAAAATAGGCACACATTGTCCTTAAGCCATTCATATTAGCTGGGAAAAGCAATAATATTTAAAATTCTGATGAATTACTAATGATTTAACTAAAAGGGTCCTTTTTTTAGAATAATCAAACTATGCAAGGAACATTCTCCAAACTGACCAATAAACTAAGTGACAATGGAAAACATGTATCATAATTTATGAGCTCACTTTAGGCAAGAAATCTACACGTCTAGTCGGTAAATCTTCCTGCTTTGTATAATGACCCTTTTACTGGGGAAGTCAGAAAGAATAATCCTCTTATAAATCCTGAGACTTGTAAAGGGCAGGATGTTATTTTTTTCCCCTTTCCAAGAAAAACCAGTGCAGTTTAACAAGACTATTCAGGGGCATATATGAATGGTGATCTACTTAAACAAGAATAAAGATAACCCCAGGTTAATGGAAACAAATTTGTTTTTGCCATTATGTCACAAAATGAATCCCTCAGACTTATCCCTACTGTATATATGCCTCTATCTGAAACATAACATTAGTAACACACGTGCCATTGGTCAAGCAATTCTGGCAGCTAAATGTAAGCTTTACAGCATTTAGATCACATTATAGAAATCTGTCTTGTAGACTAAAGTATAATGACTTCAAATACAATTAATTTACAAAATATAATAAAAACAGAAGTAGCGGACATTACGGGAACTTATCACTTAAATGATACGTGGCCTGGATATCTTAAATAAACATGGCCAGTGACTGCTGTATCTGGCTGCAAATGAGAAATTGCAGAAACAGTGCAGGTGTGAAGAGAAACTATAAACTGCTGATTGAATGTGCGTGGCCTTAGCCTATATATAAAAATGCATTCTTGGGCATTTATTGCCTGTGCAAGTTTCCTGACTGGAGCAGCTGCATTATTCTTGAGAATTTCTCATTATGTATAGAAATAAACATACAGATAATGTACATACAGACTGTATATACGTTTGTCACCAATCACAATGACTTTTGGACTATCATGTGTGAGCCTAAAAGTGGGCCAGTGTCCCTAAATTAATTAACAGAGTAAGTATCTGTAATTCAGAATATTTAATATCTTGGCATAATATGTTACATGCTTTTTACCAACCGTAACAGATGCAAAACCTGACCAGAATTCAAAGCACACAAATGTGCTTGGCAGTGAATGGCAAACATGCAGATGCAAGGAAGGTGTGACTCAAGGCCAGGATGATTGAATGATTGCCTTTTGCATCTCATTACATAGGCACAAAATACAGCGTGTTATAGGGTATATTGTTAATGGTTTAAGATAAATGTTAAAAGTAATGGTTAAATACACAATTTCAGGTTGGCCACTAGGGGGAGCTAGATTATAACAATGGTTGAGGGAAAGTCCCCAGTGGGTGGAGGATGGTAGGTTATAAAAGGACAGATTGCAAGTAGGAATATAAGAGATCCACCATGGAAAAGAGGGAGACA
>CM044432.1:35737975-35750487 GCA_024363595.1 Xenopus borealis
TTCAGCAATTTCCGAGAGTTTTGTCGCATGAGCAGTCGTTGCGAAGCGGAAGACTGTCCCAACTGCACTTGCACCAAAACACCGGTTTCATTCCAAAGATTAAAGTGCTGAAGTGGCTGAAGAAACCGCCCTTGACGTCCAATGCCTGAATCTGCACTGACATGTAAGTATGGACTTAAGGACATTTGCCAAGGGTATCACTTAGGTTGGGGGGAGGAGGGGTCTTGATGGGGGGTAGGGTTTTTTTAAATGTAGGGTTGAATTCGCCTTCAAGGAATTATGTCACAGATGTTTATATTTATTATTAGTGGGCCAAAAACACAATATTGGCCTTTATGTATTTTCTTTGCCCAGCTATCGCAAAGTTAAGTACCACAGCATATACTGTAAGTAAATCACTACACAATCCATGTTGCAGTTGATTCTATGGGGTGAATTTATCAAAGTTCTGCCACTATAGTGAAATTCTGCCTCTCTCAATTCATTTCTGTGGGATTTTGAAAGGTGTATTTAAAAATGGGTGAAAGTGAAATGTTGCCTTTAAAAATCTCATAGAAATTAATGAAGATTGGCAGAACTTCACTCTTTGATAAATATACCCCTATGAGCACTGCATTTTTAAGTAGTTCAAACACACAGGTACCAACGTCCCCATAACTGCCTGTCAGGTGACCTGCTTTTCTAGGCAGCTGTTTGGGGGCCAAACAGACAGATACTGTCCAAGATATCTTACCTTGTATGGCCACCTTATGGTTCTTTTTTTTTTTTTAGATATTCTGAATGCTTGGAACAGCAATAAGTGTAGTGCAGATGAACAGGCAGAGATAATGCATCTACATATTAGATTTGTAAACATGGTCAGATTGATGGCCCACCTTACACTTAAAACTATTGGATTGTGTATGACCAGCTGAAGGAGGGTGATACACACTTGGATTCATCAGGATTTCAATAAAAAAGCTTGTTTTCACAATGCTTTCTACCTGTTAGTTAATGTATTGAGATATGGTTTTTTTTTTCTCATATTTTACTAGAAACAAAATCAACCTAAATCCCATCCATGAATTTGGCTTATTTACTAATGTTTCAGGTCGAAATCAGATTTTAAAAAACTTGCAGTTTTTAAGTTTACAAACAAAAACTCAAAAAATGCGAGGTTTCATTTGAATTGTATGACTTTATCAAATTACCCTTTGAAAAACTCTTAATTTACCAAGTTTTCGAGCAAAAAATCGGTGTCACACACCCCAAAACTTCCAAAATTTGTGAAGGTTAAAAACATCTTCAAATGGTTAAAGAGACAGCTGCCATTAACGTTTACAGGTCCAGGTTTTAGATGGAGTGTTTTTGGATTCAGACTTTTAGCAGATTCGGGCATAATAAATTTCTAAAAATTTTAGTGTTTTTGTGTTGTTATTTCTGGTACTGAACAGTGCTGAACTGTGTAACTGAAAATACTTTTACTGTCCAACCTTCTTTCTTCATCAGTGAAAGGTGAATATTTTTGAGAAATATACCAATGTTGCTATACCGCTATTGCTTTATATATCTGATAAAAGTAAATGATCATATAGGTAGAATACATTTTCAATAATTCCTATTTAAATAGCTTTTTTTGAACACAGGGGTATAGAAGAATTAACTTTTTAATTTTTTTTTTTTGTTTTTAAAAAGGAACAGATGAAGTTCTAAATGTTAACATACCTAGAGGGTTATTTATCAAAGTCCGAATTTATCTCAATATTTTCTGCTACAAACTCCAATTTTTAACGCTTATTTATTATTACATTTTCCCGAAAATTTGCTTTGCGGGATAAAATACAATTTTTTCGTAATTCTCACCTGAAATCTCCAAATACTTCAGGATATTGCACGAAACCCACCGCACATCAAAAGATCATTGGGACTTCTCCCATTGATTTATTTGCAACCTCGACAGGTCTGAGATGCTGGATTTTCAGATTCTGATCTTTCCATCTTCTGGGTTCAATAAATACTGAAAAATTTCAGATTTTCTGAAAAAAATCTAAAATTTTTCGTGATTTTTGCATTCGGAGACTAGTAAATAACCCCCCTACAGTATCCTACACACAGATTCATAATAACTGAGGGGCATATTTATCGTTCTAGATTTTAAAAAAAGCAGTGATCAAATACACCATATCAACATCCAACTGTCAGGCATCATTAAAAACAATAACTTATCTAGCTGTATATTTATTTTAGGCAATTTTGTAAATTCCATTTTAAAAGGCAGCAGACACTTATGCATATGCTGCATAAAAACAGAGTAAAGATAGTGTCCATTGATCTTTTTTGTGCCATTTTTTTCACCACTTTATATGCTGGAATTAACTTGCTGGATGAATTTTTTCTGTTGACAAAGATTTTTACAAGGTCTGAAGTTCTATATATAATGGAATACAATATAACAAATGGGCAATATACAATAATATATGGGCATTTGTTAATTGGCCATTTAACTTACATTACCATCATCATTTTTCACATATAAATAGGCCCCCTAAAGTGAAATAAGAGTTTCATTACATGCCCTTCTCTTTGTTACATTTTACCTAAAAAGGTGTTACAAAAAGTTTTTTTTTTTTTAATATTTGTGCAGATTTCGCCCTTTTTACTCATCAGTATTATTTTTCGCACCAGTTTCACTATATTTTGAATGTGTAACTCCCACAGTTGCTTCTTTTTGATATTAATATTCGCTTGAATTAATTGAGAAATTGTTGCTGAGAAGTGGGCTTGAATTTGTAACAAAAATTAGTTATCTATTCAATCAACTGTATAACATTTTGTTTTGATATGGCAAAGCAGTTATCTGAAGGTCTGAGTTTAGATCCCTCATGAGTCAAATATCCCTGGGGACATTGAGGGGGATTATTAATCAGGGTCCAAATTTGTCAGTATTTCTAATATCCAACTCCGAGCAATTCCCTAATGGACATTATTTATGCAGAAAAAACTCCGAAAACTTCTGAGCTTTCCCCAAAAACTCAGAATTGTTTGGAGTTTTCCACAAAAACTACAATTTTTTTTCAGCGTTTTTTGCTCCGAATCCCCAAAATCATTGGATATTGGTATCCGTGCAGACACTGGGACGGTCCCCTTTGACTGACTTATACAGGACCTTGAGAGCTTTTAGATGTTGGGTATTCAGAGTTTTAGACATCGGAGTTTAATAAATCTCGAAAAATTTGCTCCGAAAACTACACATTATTCGAGGTTTGGATATTCGGAGCTTGATAAATAACTCCCTGAATGTCGCCACACATATAATTCTTTAAAATATTGGTTTCAAATAGCTTGATTTTTTAAATTGATATTTTCTTAGAAGAAATACCTTGTTGTAGTCTACTCAGTTGGACATACTATAGCAGAACACCAGAAATGTGATTATTTTTCCCTCTTGGAATAGGGTTAAATAGTAAATTTGAGCTGAGGTAGTAAATGTCTGGTTCAGTCTCCTAATGAAGTTTCATATGATGATTTTATCATTTGCCTTCACCATCTTGCAAGAACAATTATACAGACAATGGACAGGCACACATGATTTCCTGTACCTCCCATGGACCCATTAGAGTTTCATTTAGACTGAAGAGCAAGTCTCAAGATTTTAAAGAAAAGGAATTATTGAAAACTATGATTTTAAACACCTTATTTCCATGCTTTAACACAGTCCAAGCCAAATTATCAGATAAGTTAAATAATATTTATTTAATTTTACTGGAATTTGTATAAAAATATATATAACCACATTTTTGCATAATATCAGTGAAAGTAAAAGGAATCCAAATACCATGTCTTGTGTTCAACTGAAAATGAAAAATCAATCTTTATCCACACGCCACATTTTTCTGTCTGAATGAAAATCTGATCCCCTCATTTTTCTATGTAATCTGTATCCTGACAATCGTTTGTTTTTTAAAACTTAAGGAATGGTTTTTTTTTTTCGTCACTCCAATTAGGTGAAGAGCAAAAATAAGAAAGGGCACACAATCTTCTAGGAGGGAAGTTATAATTGTAAATGTTGGCTTTCTACTTACCACTGCGAGACAGGAAGGTTGGATTTAATTTAAAATGATTAATGAGATTTTCCTCAGACTCCCTGCTTTCAGTATCACTGCAGTATGTCAGCACAACAACTTGAAATAGCAGGACGCCACTCTGTCGCCCTAAACAGTATGCTAGGAGAAAAATAAACTGCCTAACTGATGCCAGGTATATTTCAATCCCATTGTCTCAATTCTGTTGACAGTTAAGTCAATAGACCTTGCTTTTGAATATTACATTTGGCATTTTCTTGCCTGGTGGTGTACTTTGTTGTAAGACTGTATTTGTCTTTGTTGCATGATTTTATAAAATTATATTATTTTGCATAATTTTATGTTCATGTTTTTTCCATCTTCGAAAATTAGAAAAGTTACTATTTCTTTTTACTTCTTTTACATGCAAGTAAAATTTTCAAAGCAAATGTTGCCCACAAATCTGTCTTGCTTTTAATATATGGACAATTTAGACATATTTAGATTTATTATTTAGATGTGTAGAAGTACTCCTCAAAATATGCCTATTTTATTTAGGGTTATGTAGTATCATGGGCAAAATTATGTCTAGTAGCCATCACCCGCCGGCTTGACCTCTCTATAGCAGTTAGAATATTGAGCCCAGGAAGACAACCATTAATAGTTGTACCACCTTCCCCTCTGGCCGGTTTAGAAAAAAATAGTTAACATTTATGCTATCTAGAGGGCATCTAACAAACTTATTTAAGGTTGCATTGTCATTAATTCAGTTACAGGTTATTCTTGGTCATATTCTTATTTGACCAATTCTTTTAGACAACTGATTATAATATGACATTATTATTAAAGGGGATCAATCACCCAAAAGAAATATTCAAAATCCTAAAATGAACTTTATTTACTCTATATAAATTATTTGATTCTTGTTTCCTTCAGTCTGGGAATTCAAAATTATAACAAGCAGGCAGGAGCCATTTTGTTATTAAGGCAAGCCTTGCATCATCTCAAACTCTTGTTTGTGCACCAGAATGGGGGAACCAATATCCATCCCCATGCCCTGGCTACACAATTAAACAGTGTAGAGAATGGGGGAAAGTGTGGAGAGTACTGAAAGGAAAGTGAAAGTAATTGTCTGCCTCGCCTCTATGCCACGGGCATAGAGGAGGGGCAGACAATATTTGATTGACAGCTAATATTTTTAAATGAGCTTACAATAGCTACGAATGCTTTAATAAAAATAGAAATTGGATTTCATGTTTAATTTGAAGGACTTTTACTATACAGATTTGTGTGTCTGGGTGACAGGTCCACTTTAACATGTATTTACATAATTTGTAGCGCTGATGATATAGCGATCATCCTCTTCATGCAAAACGTTCAGTGCCTAGTTGCAGATTTGTGTAGGTTTTATTACACTGATAATAATCCAGGTCTTAAAGTTATAGAATTTTAGGAAATAAAAGAGACATTCTACAAGAGGGGATAACCTGAGAATTTGGTAAGTAGTGAAATAAGTAAACTAGAGATTAAGGTGTGAACACAATCTGCAGGTCCGAGGTCCCATCAGGATATGATTGTTGTGTCTCCTTGTATTGTTTTTGTTTGTATAAAGTTAGTCCTGAGTTTAGGTGGCCACTGTTTATTTCTTATATGAGACAAGTACATCTAAGCAGGATTTGTGGCAAGACCACAAAGGCCTGAGGTTAGGGGGGCAAGTTGTTAGGGGTAACATGCCGCCCACCACTTGCTGAGGAGCGCTGGGGACGCAAAGCTCCCCGGTGCTCCTTCGCTCAATAGAAGGAAGGCACTGACTGATGGTGAGATTTGAGGTGAGTGCTTATCTCCTGCCCTGGATACTCATGGTTGTGTCTTTATAAATATGTAGCCTTGTTAGCAGCTCATTGGGGCTGCAAAATATAGATAACCAAGGATATTTTTATAATAATGGATTTAAAAAATCCACTGAAAATGAATATCCAAAAATCTCTTTTAAAGGACCATGGAAATCTAAAATCACATGTTTGCTATTGATCTTAATCTCCTATACAAGGGGGCTGTAATAGCACTCCAAGACCAATTAAAAATGTGTTACAGTATAAAGTCACTGCTACTGATCTCACCAGAACTGCTGCAGGCACACAAAAGGGATGCATTAATGCTTATTCCATTGCCCATGTGTTAACAGTAACTCATTTTCTGTAGTTGTATATATTATCATGAAGAAAGTTTTTTTGTCAAGATCATACTTTGTAATTGTAGTACACCCAAACCAGTATCTTTAAGGTTTTACATATTTAAAATCATAGTTTGGTCTAGAAAAGCTCTCCCTTTTACACAATTAACTGTTGAGTAAGGTTAACCTATAGACCAACGCATTGGTAAGGAAACACTATACTAGAGGCAGGGAGGTGCCTATGATATATAGCCAGAGTTAAAAGTTAGAACCACCATATTGGGTTTACCTGATGTAGGTATGGTGGCTCGTCAATTCTATTATCAAAGCCCTGTTTTTGTCATTTTGTCACTTTCAGAAAATTAGACACATAGAGCATACACTCATCATTTTTTGTATCCAATTTTTTTCCTGACCAATGCTATTCATTACTGTAAGTGATAATATTTTCTATTTGGTTAAGCATTTCCTTGCCTATGAAATCGTATTCAATTAGTGGACAGTATTAAAAAATATATCAATACTAAAGCAATTATGTAAATTAAGACTGCCACCAACGATATTTGTTAGCATTAAAGAGAATGGAAAGCAGGAAAATAACTGTTATTTGTGTTGAATGTTTGGCGTGTAAATACCTTGAGTAAAAATAATAGAAGCCAGAGTCTTCTGTCTGCCAAGAGCAGCCTTGATGAGCCAAGGCTGGAGACTTTCTTCTCTGGGGTCATGACATTTCTGATAACAAGATGTAGCATCTACCATCTAAATCTTGCCTTAGACCTTTCATGTGAACACCTTCCCTGCTACAAAGTTTTGGTTCTTTGTATAGATCGTCCTCACAACAGGCACTTTTTTTACTTTCTGCTTTGAAAAGTCTGATAAATAATTTAAAATGTTGAGGTCATATTAATCATGGATCATAAATGTATCATTGTTCTGATTTTAATATTCTGCGGTTTGTCTGAATAAAAACTAAACTGTTATTGTCAGTATCAATGTATGTGATTTTAAAGATCATACCCACAGGCCATGATAGAAAATTGTCACATTTGAAGTACAGGTATGGGATCCATTATCCAGAAACCCATTATACTGAAAGCTTCCATATTACAAAAAGGCTGCCTCCCATAAACTCCATTGTAATCAAATAATCCTGTTTTCAGCATAAACCTCCAGGGCTAAGAATTAAACATGCTCTGTGTGCACCTCTCTCCTCCTCACTTTCCCCCTCACTTTCTTCCCTCCCTGCTATAATCTGAGCCCATAGCAGGGAAAGACTCAGGCAGGAAATGATGTCACACCAAGTTATGGCAGCTGCTATCCTAAACAAACAGAGAGATATGGTAAAACATTCTGCAGACTAAATATAGTGTTACAGCTTGGACTATTGTGGCTAATCTATTGGAAATAAACTGCTTCTGTAGCTTTCCTTCTCCTTTAAGCAGGGTTCCCACTTTTGCCTTGTCAATAAGATCAGCTAACTTACAGCTAAAGAATTAAGTGCAGTGCCATTTTTAAGAGAATCTCAGTGTTGTTCTTATTCTTTCTCTGTTGTTATTCCAGTGGTAAGTGTCTGCTGTGATATAGTTATATTTGGTTAAAGAGCACCTGTCGTTCCCAAATGATATCCCTCACCAATGGTGTGGGCTAATAGAGCCTGCACTCCAGTTGGGGGGAAAAAATTTTGTTTTGTTTGTGTGCCCCATGAATTGTAGGATCCCAGGGGTGGTCCTTGGTACGTAAAAAGAAAAATTACTTTTTAGGGTTATGCAATAGCACATACTGCTAAAAAAGTTTATTATTATGAAAAATGTTTATTTACATGAAGTTGAGTTTTACATATGTGTTGTTTTATTCGATGTATTTCGACCTACATTGTTTGGGGGGTATAGTTTTCCTTTAAGGGGATTGGATAATTCTTCTCATTGCTGAAGTAGATGCGTGTACGTAGTTATATCTATATTCCTTTGATTTCAGTCCCAGAACGGTTTGCCCTTTCATTTAAAAAACCCTTTCTTCTAGACTTTAGAGAAAAGATAATGCTCTTATAAAGTAAATAACAGCAAGAAAGAGTTTATGGCTAAATGTAGCACAGTTTGCACAGCATTTAGCAGTGATCTTGCTTTTGTCAACAGCTTGTAAATCACAGGCCTGAGCCTCTGCCCATGGGCTTGTCTGCTTATCTGCAACTGCACTCCCAGCTTATGATCTGCCCATTTATCATCTGTACAGTTGTTGAAATTCCACTTGAAAAATCCTTCCAGAATCCTTGGAATACAGCGCTGCCCCCGAACTGCATTTGCTTGGTGCGCGTAGAATATTTGGCAGTTTCACCGTAGTATTACTTTGCAAAAACTGAAATTTCATAACAACCTGATGTGAAGATGTCATACTGCTTTTTTTATTTCTGACACCAAACAGGTAACCAAATTCTTACTCACAGTTCAGGAGAAGTAGAAATTATATAAGATAATTCTGCTGTTTCTTATACTGGGCACTCCAACCTGAACATCTCAGGGGTAAACCCAGGAATTTAATCAAAGGGTCTCCTTGTTACATTATGCCAATATATTCATATTCATAAACTACACTGTGGTGTTTGTGCAAGGTGCCTGTCGATGTCACTGTGCATGCACTGTACTTTCTATACTGTTAGAGTTAGAGTTCAAGCTACGGTTGAAGTGTAATGGCTGCATGAACCTGCTAACAAAGCACTGTTATACTCGTTTAGCACAACATAACAAATTGAAGACGAGATGTCTCTTCTACCTCTGCAGCATAGCTTGGATCCATATGTTTAAAAATGGCATTATTGCTGCTGTCCAAGGTGAGATTTCTGCTGCTAGACAGCGTGCTTCACTTATTCACTGCCTGGGAGCAGAGGGCCGGTGTATATTCTAGACATTACCATTACCTGATAAGATGTATGAAACTGCTCTTACTGCTATATAGAACTTTTTTTGTGCCAAGAGTAAATGTGGTTGCTGAAAGATAAATTCTGCCAACGCGGACAGCGTAATGGCGAATCCACAACAACAATTTGTAGCAGCTTTGAGAGAGCTGGTTGTTACCTGTGAGTTTGGGACAAATAGTGTAAGAAAATAACTCACCTCGCATTAGAGAGGGACTGCTCCTAGAGCAGGATTTAACCCTTACAAAGGCTATTATTTTTGCTAGCCAAATTGAAACAGCAGTGGCAGAGGCTAAAACTCTCAGTCAGGGAACTGCTGGGAATGGACAGACTGTGAATCCAGCACTGGGGCCTAATAATGCACACTCACAGACAAAATGCAGTGCTAAGGAAAGGGATTTACCTGCAATGCAAAACCTTGCAACAAATACAAGAACAATATACTGCTTCCGCTGTGGTTCACTACAACACACTGCAGAGTATTCTACATGTCCTGCAAAAACTGTATAGTGTCGCAAATGCAAAAAAGTAGGACATTTTGCTAAAACCTGCCTTAATTCTGCTAAACATGTTCATAAAGTCACTGCTTCAAACATTATGGTATTAAGTGTGGATAAAGCTGATACATTTCTTCCAGACAAGTTTATATCCACTGTCAATGTCAATACTGCTTCTGCTGACAAGGGACACTCCATTAACCTGATGCTTGATACAGGTTCAGCTGTTTCTATACTACCAAATGATATTTTCTTGAAATACTTTGCAAAAGTTCTGCTTGTTGCACCTGTTCTGAGAATAGTCAGTTACTTAAAGGATCCAATCCCTGTGCTTAGTTGCTTGCCAGTGACTGTACAATTTGAATCAAATACTGTATTTTTACATTGTGAATAAGGATACTGCTATGCTTGGAAGGGATCTCTTTGCTGCATTAAACCTACAATTAGTTGATGGTTTCATTACTACAACACCAGTGCCTGCCACACAGCCAGTGTCTAAAATTTTACCACAAAGCAATATTTCATTGGGTTGTGCAAAGAAATTTGTACACAAAGTCAAGATGCGACGAGATGTTAGACCAATATGCCAGAAATTGAAACGATTGCCTTATAAGGGAGACTGTCTCACAGGAACTAAAGACACTGGTAGAGCAAGATGTGATTGAAAAATCAGAATCTTCGGAATGGTTTTCACCAATGGTTGTAACAATGAAGAAAAAGCAATATTCGATTGTGTGTTGATCTCCGTGAACCTAATAAAGCAGTTGTTATGGATAATCATCCTTTGCCACACATAGAGAAAATATTTTCAGACCTCTGAGGATTCTTTTCCACTCTGGATCTTCAGCGTGCTTATCATCAAGTATTATTGCATGAGGAAAGCAGAGACCTCACTGCATTTATCATCATAAGGGTTTTTTTTGGTTCAAGCGTGCACCTTATGGACTGGCTTCAGCACTGAGTTGTTTTCAAAAACTGATGTCTTCTATACTCAGTAACATACCTGGTGTACAATGCTACTTGGATGATATAATTGGTTCTGAAATGCATTGATTCTGCAAGATTGAAACTGAACCTTTCCAAATGTCACTTAAGACAAACTCAGCTGTCATTTCTGGGTCATATAATTTCACAATTTTCACTGCCTGACCCTGATCATGTCAACGTTGTTACACAAGCACCTACTCCATCTGATTTTCAGACCTTAGGAGCTTTCTTAGGTCTTACTTCATGGTATTCTAAGTTTATTCCCAACTATGCTTCAGTTGTGGAGCCACTTAGAGCACTACTATGTGGAACTTCAAGTCTGGTTTGGTCAGAGACTGCTCAACATAGCTTTGAAATAGTGAAAAAGTTAATTGTGAATAGTCTAGCACTAGCTTTATTTGATCCAGCACTACCCACTATGATTACTACAGACTATGGGGTTAGTGCAGTTCTCACACAGATCCATGCTGATCATACAGACAAAACTGTTGCATTTGCATCCAGAATACTTAGAGGCAGAGTGTAAGTATTCAACTGTTGAAAAAGAAGCTCTAGCATGTATTTGGGCAACAAAAAAATGAACCTACCTATGGGGTATAGAATTAACTTTATGCATGGATCATAGCCCTTTAAACTATACTGCTTACAACAAGGGGACTAGGAAGAGCTGGAATGTGTATAGCTAGATGGTCAGCAAGGCTACTGAATTTCAACTACAAAATGCAATACAAACCAGGTTTGAAAAATGTTACTCCTGAGCCAGTAATATTTCCTTATTCAGCATGGGAGTTAACATCAGACAACTGACCACAGATTGTCTCATCTGAGTTTGAAATATTTCTGAGAGAGCAGAATATTGTGCATATAAAATCGTCAGTATATTACCCACAAGCAAATTGAGAAATCGAGTGATTCAAGAGAAGTCTGAAAGAAGCACTACAGACAGCAAATCTTACTGGGAAATCTTGGAAAGTATTTACAACACAGTTCCTACATAACTACAGAGCAACATGCAGTGCAACAACCCAAGCATCTCCAGCTGAATTACTACATGGCAGACAGATGGAAACTACTTTACATGTTGCAGACATCAAACTTCCACCAAATACTGTTCCTAAAAAACCAACTACTGTGGACATTTTCAAATGTCTGCAAGCCAAATACAAGGCTTATACTCACAGAAAACATGGTGCAAGAGAACTGCACTTTCAGCCTGGATCTTTAGTCAAAATTAAGAAACCAAGACTACTGAAACAAGGACAATCTAAATTTACTACACCACTTAAAGTGAGATGCCTGCGAGAACCATACACATATGAACTATCTGATGAATGTATATGGAATTCAAGTCATCTTGCTCCTGCTAGATATGACTTTGGAGATATTCCATTTGATGAAGGACATTTTCCTACTCCTGATGCCAACTGTACTAGGTGTACTGAGAGAATCAGAAAACTACCTGCTTGGACCAAGGTCTATGTGTTGTGAAGAATGCATAAAATTGCTTTAAGATGCATAAAGTTTTATGGTTTCTGTTTATTACATTTACACAAATGCTTTCCTACTATAGGGGGAATATGTTGTGCTTGTGCAAGATGCCGGTAGGTGTCACTGTGCACAAGAGTTATGCTGTTTATACACTGTACTGTCTGTACTGCTTAAAGGACATGTCAACCCAAAAAATGACTTTTTGCCTAATTAAAGAAATCACAATTATAAGAAACTTTCCAAAATTAATGTATTAAAAATTGTTGGCACTTTAAAAGTTATTTGTCAATCTAATTGCTATTGAAAGAAGCATTTGCATAATCCCTGGTTTTTACATTTTAAACAATGTTGCCAAAGCCAGTCTCCCCCAGCAAGACAGGTCTGTTAATCGGTTGGCCACCAGTACAAGTACAAGGAAT
>CM044432.1:35763703-35781840 GCA_024363595.1 Xenopus borealis
TTGATAAGGTCCTGGAACAGCTTTCTTATTAAATAGTGTATGCATTAAGACCTGGGGAGGAGCCCTACCCCATCCCACCAATGGTTTTACTTGTAAACCCAATTCCCCCAGCAGCCAATGGCTCTTCACCAACAGCTGAAAAGTTCCCAAGTCAATAACCATCCTGGTTTTGCTTCTGTGACATCTGCTTCCACCACTAATACTTTGATTGTAGTAATAACATGCAGGTACTGCACATGACAGTAGTTTACGTTAAGGGAGTAGAGTCCTCTCTTTTCTGCATCCACAGTGTTTCCCCTTTTGTCATCTGTAGGGTGATTCATTTTAATTTAACGATAAAATATAAGCCTACAAAAAGGTCTCTTGGTGTACATTTATTTTTTCCAAATATTATTTAATTTCTTTCTTACCATATGTGACTGTGCATGCCCAGCACCATGTGAATTCAAACCCTCACACTGGAATCTTCTTGGTTTTTTTTTTGGAGGGGAAGACTCCAGTGAAAGCTATTTGCCTGTTCCTTTTAATCCTCGTTTTTTTTTTTCTAAGGAAATGTAACTGCCAAGTATTTTGTAAATAGAAAATTTATGCTGAGCAGAGCTGCGCCTTATGTGACCTCTGCTGCTTAAATGTAATGGTTTGTTTATGGAGTCTTTCTGCTGCTTCATTTTTACATTGGGGGGGATTGTATAGATCAAACGTTTGATTTTGTAGAATCTCCACGTTGCCTGGTGAGTATACACAAGCATTCAGCTCGCCCTGCCTTCAGCAACTTTGATATGGAAATTATTTTCATAGGTGCAACAAATTTCTATCAAAGAATTAAAATAACAGACACATAGCACCTAAACATTGCATTCCACTCTAGCTCATTCCCACTATATGCAGTACTGAATTATACATAAACGCAACATCGCATACGTAGCCCGGCACAGCTTTCTGCACAATCAGATAATAATTTTATAGGTGTCTGAAACAAATGAATAAATGAAAGAAGCACATAAATTAACATTAACGTTTCGGCTCAATAGTTGTTTTCAAGGTCCATAGATCCCACACAAACTGTCACTAAATTGCATTTTGTTTAACCCGGAATCCTAAATTTATATACTTTGTTAGATTAGTAATACTAGAGAATCTGTTACACTGCTACAAGCACATACTTACAGTATATCTTTTTACAAGATGTTTTGTACTAGTAATCAAGACAGCGGCTTGAAGAAAATAAAAGGGTGCTTGTTGCCATAATTGGCCACAATGATTAGATGTCTACGTTATCAATGTATTGGCTCTATTTCAAAGTTCTAGAATAATATAGAGCAGAAATGTGCTTCCATTTCAACAGTTAATATGCATTTTTGACTTATTAAAATTAATGATGGTCGAATTCGTGTGATCGCCTCAGGCGAATAAACTTGTGAAATTTCACCGGCAATAGGCGCCGGCATCCAAAAATGGATACACGCATCCATAATGAGACTCAGTGGCGTGCCGCTGATTCGCCCATCACTAATTAAAAAAAAAAAGTTAAAGTAATAAATGGCAGACAATGCTGTTTTTGCAACAAATATCAATATATATTTAAATATATTAGTATATTTATTAGTATCTTCGTATTAGCACTCATATTAGTAGTATATGTACAAATAAGAATCTTTCTATATGTTGTAAAAAGTATTATTTTATTGTATCTTTATCTATACAAAAACATAATAATAACATGCAGTATGTGGAAGTCAGACAAGAAAATCTAGAACAGGCACTATATTTATTATTTGCTACTATGAGGAATCCATTGAAATAAGTGGAGCTAAAACAGGTTCCATTAGTCCACACTAGAGAGAGTAAGGATAAGGCTGAAATAGCCAGGCAGAATAAATAAAAAAAAAATTACAGAAATTATATTTCATTACAAGCCTGGAGAGTGGGGCACAATGAGCCAATTGGTTTCAATAATACAGATGGCCAGGTGATACTTGGCTGTTGAGGACATATGACTGCAAAGTGCTTTGATATTGTTCTACTCTCATTGCTGTCAACATCCCATGCTGTATAGATGCTAGGGACATCTTATGTCACTCTGACTGCCATTTGGCATAACAATTGAAGGGGCAATTTACCTTTACATTAAAATCCAAAATGTTATAGAATGACTAAAGTTTATTATGTTATAGAATGGATCATGCACCTTTTTAATTGGTCTTCATTGTTTTTATATGATTTTTTTTATTATTTTCCTTCTTACCCATTTTCAAATGGGGGGGGGGTCATTGACCCATCTAAAAAGAACTGATGTGTAAGGTTACAAATTATTATTGTTGTTGCTACTCTTTGTTACTCATCTTTTTGTTCAGGCCAGATCCTATTTATATTCTAGTCTCTTATTCAAATCAATGAATGGTTGCAACAGTGATTTAGACCCTAGCAACCGATCTATTGTTGTAATTTATTGAATATGTACTGGTATGCCTATATGCCACCTTATGGGGCAGATTTACTAAGGGCTGAATTTTCGAAGTGAAAAAAATTCTAAATCCGACCCTCAAATTATTTTTAAAGGGCTTTTTCGATCAAAAATGGACCTATTTCAATCAAATAGGTCCATTTTCGATCGGATAAAAAATTGTTTGAATTGTTCGATTCCATCAAACGATTCTCCGCAAAATCTTTTGAATTCTTGGAACTTAGAAAAATTTTTCAGGACATGTTCTATGAGGTCCCTCATAGGCTAAAATGGCAATTTAGCAGCTTTAAGCTAGCGAATAGTTGAAGTCGAAGGATTTTTTAACGGGCAAGTACTTCGAAAATTCACATTTTTTCAATTCAAATCTAGTTTTGGGCTATTCAATTGTCCAAGTAGCCCAAAATTACTTCAAAATTCGATTGATCTATTTTTTCAGATGATACTAAATTGTGCAGAACTATAGCTTCCATGCAGGATGCTGCCACTTTGCAGAGTGATTTGTCTAAGTTGGGAAACTGGGTAGCAAACTGGAAAATTAGGTTCAATGTTGATAAATGCAAGGCTATGCACTACCCCCCCCCCCCCCCGACTACCTCTCCCCCGGGGCAAATACCTCTAAGTCGCTACTTACCCCTCCGTGCATGTCCCCTCCAGCCAGATTCCCAGGCTCCATCTTCTACTTCTACAGCAACGTCTTCTTTAATTAGCGCAGGCAATTCCTCATTGAAACGCACAGAAGGCAGGAAGAAGGTAGTTCGGGGAGATTGTTGCCGGGTGGAGGAGGCGATTAGTAGCATGGCGGCCAAGTCTCCCAGAATCTGCTTGTCTGCCTCTACCCTGCCTCTACCCTACCTGTTTACTTTCCAGTTGTTCTGTTGTTAGGCTGCTGGGGGGAAAGGGATATCACTCCAACTTGCAGTACAGCAGTACATAGTGACTGAATTTTATCAGAGCACAAGTCACATGACTGCAGACAGCTGGGAAACTGACAATATGTCTAGCCCCATGTCAGATTTCAAAATTAAATAATTTTGAAATGGATTGAAGGCCTCAGGCGGCGAAATGGGCTGAATCGCCCCTGGTAAGGTCTCAAGCACTCTGTTTACTAACTTCTCCCCCAGCCTCCCCCCATCTTAGAAAGCGCATCCCAGATGCACCACATATTGATCTGATCCTGTTCCAACCGTCGCTGTGTGTGTGGAACCTCTGCCATAAAACGCAATTAGTCTGACTGCAAGCAGAAAGTAGCCACATTACCAGCTAAGGAAAAAGAAAACCTTGGCTACAGTCTCCCCATTAAACAGTTGTTTCAATTATTTTTTTTTTACCAGTTGTTGGCACAGACTCAGCTGAGCTCATTGTGTGTGACTTGCCAAACTAGCATATCACTCCTATCCAATGAGCTTGTCTATTTTGTTACAGTATTAATCAGGGGCCCAAATAATAATGATTAGTGATGGGCGAATTTATTCACCAGACGCAAATTCATGGCGAATTCCAGGGATTCGCCGCCGGCAAATAAATTTGCGAAACGCCATCGAAAGTTCGCTGGTGTCAAAAAAATGAGATGCACATTGAAAATGGTGCGACGCGCGTCGAAAATTACGCAACACATCAAAAAAACGAGATGCGACTCGTTTCGAAAATTCGAAAATTTCGCTGGAAATTCGTGAATTTTTCTCCGAAGCGAAATGTGATTGAAAATGCTGTTATAGTCTGTGGGAAGGAAATAAAATCTTGCAAATTTGATGCAGTCTATGACATGGAAGTCACAGGGTGAAAAAGGATTGCCGTAATTAAATGGCAACTGAACCCCAAAAATAAAAAATTGCATAACAATAGAAAACATAATTTAAGCAATTTTACAATAGACATTTATTAAAGGGAAACTGTCATGGGAAAAAAAATTTTTTTAAATGCATTAGTTAATAGTGCTACTCCAGCAGACTTGTGCACTGAAATTCATTTTTTTTTTTGACACATGACTTGGGGCAGCTGGGAAATTGACAATATGTTTAGCCCCATGTCAGATTTAAAAATGAAATATAAAAAAATCTGTTTGCTCTTTTGAGAAATGGATTTCAATGCAGAATTTTTCTGGAACAGCACTATTAACTGATGCATTATGAAAAAAAAAAAATCCCATGACAGCATCCCTTTAAACATTTTCAGTTATTTGTAAAATCCATTGCTAGCAGCATTTGCTTCATTCCTGTTACTTTTTAAACAATGTTGCAAAGCTCTTGGTTCCCCCCCAGGAAAAACAGGTCTGTTAATCAGCTGCCTTGTCTTACATTGTATCAACAGTCTGAGACTTCAGTGCAGATACTAGAAAGGGACAGACAATCCCTGCTTTCAATAGCAATGATTTTTACAAATAACTTTAAAAGCACATGTTTAATAAATGTTTATTGGAAAGTTGCTTAGAATTACTTATTGCCGTCCATCTGTTAGGGATTAGTGATGGGCAAATTTATTTGCCTCTGACAAATTTGCGGCGTCCGCTCGTCGAAAAAAACGAGAGTCAGCAGCGTTTCGCGAATTTTTCACCTTTTAAGGCTGATTCGCCCATCACTATTAGGGATGGTATGCTTATTCTGATTGGGTGCGTACAACTACTTTTGGTTACAGGGGTTATATAGGGGTGGATATTCTTAGCAACTTTTCAAATGGACTTCATAATTATAGAATTATTTGCCTTCCTCTTCTGACTCTGATTTTATTGTACATATTGCTTTTTTTATTACTTACCTATCTATTTATGCCCTCCTCTATTAAACTTGACCCCTTGGTACTGGTTAAACTTGACCCTCATCTTTATGAAGTCAGGCGATTGTCCTGACTGTGTACCCACAGATGATAGGGATAATACTTGGCCCGGTCACTGCTTGACTGCTGTCTGACCTGTGGCTGTATTGCTTTTTTAAGGGACTAATATGTGTGGGAGACAATTGATGCACAGAGATGTTTTTCTGTAACAGATGGTTGCCAAATGGAGATGACAATGGGGGATACTATGTCCGGGAGGAGTCCTGAAGTGACTTCTGAGGTTTCCTCTAATATGTGTCATGCAACTAGTCTGATAATAACCACACTCTGTTCTCTAAAAGCCCCAATTCATCTACTAAATGGGACCTTTAAAGGGAAAGCACTGGTGTCTTGCTCACAGGTTACTCTGTGTTTCTCTTCTGGCCTTGTCATTCGGGTTGTAACAAATAACTCAACTGCTAATTATACTCTTTGTTCCCTTTCCCCCCTTACTGTACATTCCTCTAATTGCAGCCCCTGACAAAAATAGAACTGTGGGTCATGCTGAGTATAAACTGGCTGTCACAGGGACGCTGCTGTTTCTTTTCCATTTGAACATCTCAGTATGAACATATGCGTGCAATAAAAATATAGCACTAATAAAGCCTATAATACACACTCTCCTGGGTGTTTGGTTTAAGTCACAAGCGGCAAGAAAGTGTGTTATTCTGAGAAATTCCTGCCCCTCTTTATTTCCACTAGATATACAGCAATTATCACTGTGTCCAGGATGATAATGTAGTTTCAGTGCCAGGAAACCATGACAGGAGCCTTGCAGGAGTTTCAGTATCTTAAAGGGAAACTGTCATGGGAAAACAAGTTTTTTTTTTTTGTTTTTTTTTTAACGCATCAGTTAATAGTGCTGCTCCAGTAGACTTCTGCACTGAAATTCATTTCTCAAAAGAGCAAACAGATGTTTTTATATTCAGTTTTGAAATCTGACATGGGGCTAGCCATTTTGTCAATTTCCCAGCTGCCCCGGTCATGTGACCTGTGCCAGCACTTTAGGAGGGAACTGCTTTCTGGCAGGCTGCTGTTTTTCCTTCTCAATGTAACTGAATAGTACCCAGTGGGACATGAGTTTTACTACTGAGTGCTGTTCTTAGAGCTACCAGACTGCTGTTATCTAATGTTAGGGAGCTGTTACCTTCTCTATCTGGTTACCTTCTCATTGTTCTTTTGTTAGGCTGCTGGGTGGGTGAAAGGGAGGGGGTGATATCACTCCAACTTGCAGTACAGCAGTAAAGAGTGATTGAACTTTATCAGAGCACATGACTTGGGGCAGCTGGGAAATTGAGAATATGTCTAGCCCCATGTCAGATTTCAAAATGAAATATAAAACAATATCTGTTGCTCTTTTGAGAAATGGATTTCAATGCAGAATTCTCCTGGAACAGCACTTTTAACTGATGCATTTTTTTTACCATGGATCCCTTTAACTTTCCAATAATGAAGTGACTCCTTGTAACCACCCATTTAATTCCCACTCACCTGGGCAGCCATTAATTCCCAGTACTGCCCACTTTAATAATACATATAACATTTATTAGATAATTATCTACCCTATGTTTTGAGAGAAGAAAGAAAAAAGTAAACAGTTCAAAAGCAGTTCATATGTAATTCAAGTCTAACCATTTAGAAAGGATTTCAGCATACAACATTAAAATATACATCCTTCCTTTGTCATGCTGGGGATTTTGGAAGTTAAGATGCTAATCTGTCAAATTCCTATTGCTTTGCTTTAAGTATAAGAACCGGTCTCATCTGTGGGAAAGCTCATTATATATACCCCTCAATTATTAATTTCTAAATGTTTAAGCTGTTGCCTATATTGCAAAACAGTTTAAATAGCCCAAAGGGAAATACAAAACTTCATGTAATTGCTGGAATATAAGTGAATATCTGGCTGAACTGCTTAATGGCGTCTGACTTTTGTAGTGACACTGCCATTTTCTCTGTGCTTAGCTCTATGTGTCGCAGCCCCTAGAGGAGCCCAGTCTAATAAGGTTAGTGTGCTCCTTAGAGCAGAGCTAATTACATTCTTCTACACCAGGGATGCCTAAAAGGTAGTTCAGGATCTTCCAGTAGACCTTTGGCTGGTGATCAGTAGATCTCAAGACACTGTCAACAAACAGCTTGTCTAAATCACCCTCCTGTTTCATTATTTTCATTCAGATATTTATATAGCAATATTCATTTTCTCAAGTCAATATGTAAGTAATATTTTCCATGGAACAGAATGCTAACAATGCTTTTATTGATGTAGATCATAATGGGACAACATCACTGAAAGAAGACCTCGCATTAGTAAAGTATGGACACTCCTGTAGTATAGTTTTTGAGTTAGAAATTATTAATTCATGTTTCTCAATCTTAGTTTTTTTTTCGTGAAAATGTTACATTTTCACAAATTTTTTGTGAAACTTTCTGATTTCACAATTTCACGAATTTTCCAGGAAAGATTTGCCAGGTTATTAAAGTTTGACCATATTTCTGTGGTTTTTATGTGTTATTACAGTTTTGCTAATGAAGGTGAATTGCTCTTTAAAGGAACAGTAACATCTTTTTTTTTTATTCGTTTGTTTCTTAATGAAAATAAATGAAAAGAGACATACATTTTTTAAATCAATAAGAAATGACTTACCGATTCTCTGCATGCACTCCTCTTCTGAGATGGCGATATGGCGACGATCCATTGTGCGGTGCTGCCTTCTATAGGAGATAGGCAGGGAGGAGAAATTGAGCGCCGCAAGAATATTTATTTAATAACCAAACTAATTTTTAAAAAAAAATGTACTGTTCCTTTAAGATGTGTCTTACTTCTCCCAAGAGACCTCCTTATCTAAAACTGTTACAAAAGTATCTAACTATCTATCCTGGGCTCTCTGCCAAAAGTCAATTAGTTAGAAACTTTTTCTGGCTGCTCAGTGCAGGTGATCAAACAGAAAGTCGAGACATTTCAGTACAAATTTGGGACTGCGGGTTGAACTGTCAAAAGCGGGTCTGTCCCACTCAAAATGGAACAGTTGGGAGGTATGATTCTATGATAGCATACTGCATGTAATTAATCTTAACTTGGCATTATCACTTCTTTATCTACCACAGCAAATTACTTTTTTGCGTGTATTAAATACAAAATCATCAGCACTGTGAAATATGTTGATGCTCTATAAATACACGTAAATGAAAACATAGATTCTTTGAAAATCTATTAAAGTAACAGTAACAGCAAAAAAGGGTTTTTGTTAGGAGCACTCACCCTGGAGGTCTAGGGTGCGCGCACTTCCTGGTTTTACCTGCGCTATTTCTCGTCATGATGTCATCAGGCCATGGCGCAAAATATAAAAGTATTTTAAGGGGCTTTGAGTTCAAACTCATTGCCTGTTGTTAGGTCTATCTTGTTTAGTATCCTGGGTGTGATTATGCCTGTTTTATTCCTGTTATTGATCCTGTCTGTCTGACTATCCTGAACTCTGATATCCTGACCCTTGCCTGCCTGACTACTCTGATTCCACCGTTATTGACCCTTGCCTGCTTGAATATTCTGATTCTTTTGGTTTTGACCCTTGCCTGCCTGACTATCCTTAAACGCTGCCCACACAGACCCAGCTTGTCTGACCTTGTTTGAACTCTGCCCTCACCATCCCGGCCTGTCTGACTACGCAGTTGTCTATGCCTGAACTGAACCTTCTGTACAATACCTCGCTAAAGATCATGCTTTGCTCGTCAAGAACCCCCGCTTGGCTCCTATCTTATTTAAGACCTGGCGGCACCCAATAAGCCGAGGGCTCCTCCTGAGGTAAAAGGCGGCTGTTAGAGGCAGAAGCAAGAGCCGAGACCAGGGAGCCTAGCATTGGTTCTGAATTTAGGGTGTTGTTTGTGACTGTTTTAAAGGGGACCTTTCACCCAATAAAATTATTTAAAATCCTATTGTATCACATTACTCAAGCCAAATAAACTTTAATTACATGATATAAATTATTTGAATCTTGTTTGCTTTGGCCTGGTAATTATAGCAAGGAGGCAGGAGCCATTTTGTGGCAAGCCTTTCATCATCTCAAAATCTTGTTTGTGCACCAGAATAGGGGACCTGATGTCCATCCCCATGCACTGGTTACACAATTAAATGCTGAAGAGAGCGGGGGGGGGGGGAATGTTGGGAATGCCATCTAGTAAGTGCTGAATGGAAAGTAAAAGTAAATCCCAAAGACATAGAGGAGGGGCAGACAATATTTGATTGACAGATGAGATTTTTAAATGTGTTTACAACAGCTATGAATGCTTTATTAAGCATTAAGTATTTGAAATTTGCAATTTTAAAAGGACTTTTATTATAAATATTTTTATCTTTGTGTGGCAGGTCCCCTTTATAGGAGTGACAGTATAATGTAGTTTTGTCCTGCACTGGTAAAACTGGTGTATTTGATTCAGAAACACTACACATTCAAAGCAGAAAAAGGACAAAAGGATGATAAACAGCAGATAACAGATACGCTCTGTAGATTACAATGGGATTATTCAGAATAGTTACATAGTTACATAGTTAAATTTGGTTGAAAAAAGACAGAGTCCATCAAGTTCAACCCCTCCAAATTAAAAACCCAACATACACACACACACATCTCCACTCTTTCACACAAACCATATATGCCCATAGCTATACTAACTGTAGAGAATGTATCTGTATCTACTGTGTATTATATGCTTGAATGGCTGCCCCCATGGCTACACAGCAGCTTGTTTATATAAACTATAGTTGTTTTTCTGAAGCAAACACAAGTTTTACCAGTGCAGAGCAACAGTACATTATATCATTATATTGTCATTCCTTTAAACCGCATTCATGTTTTGGTGTTACTGTTCCTTTAAATAAATATAAACCATGTTGGAAACCAGCTGTTATTTTTGTTGTTATCTGCTACATAGATAACAATTTCTCATGCTACATTTAGGCTTGGAAAGTAAACAAATGCAAATATAAAGTTAATCTTCTGAAGAACTTGCAATAACATTAATTTTCACATGAATACATCAGCATTGCTGTGCAGTCCTCCTTCTTTGTACAGGTCAGTAATGTTGATGAGATTAATAAGAGATTAATAAAATAACATTTACTTACCACACCACAGCCTGCACATTTCCCCAGTCACAGCTAAATTCTGCTATTTAAAGGTACTTGTGTCAACATGGCTCCTTGCACCTCCTTGCCTATTCCAAATAGAGAGCTGTTGTGCCTTTTGATGCAGGGAAAACCTGGAGGTACCACCTGGTTCAGAGGCAACAATTATTGCCAGTAGAAACTGGTGCACATCACTCTTATTTTTAAAGGCAGTGGGTGAGGTGAGGTGAGGACCAAAACAGTGGGTGAGGTGAGGACCAAATTGGGTGCCAAGAAACAAGACCCCAGGCTGTGAAATCCAGGACCAAGTGCTATCAACCTGAGATGAGACATTACCTAGTGAGAGGGTAACTATCCTGTTGAAACGTGAATCATTGCTGCCTGCTATCTATCTTGCATATTGTCTTTATCATCCCACTGGAGGGGTTATCAAAGTATCCTACTACTCTGTCAGTTCAATAAATAAGTTCAAGTTTGCTGCAAAGAACTGTGTCTGACTGAATCTCCTGCTGCACTGAACAACACCAGGTACTGGGAGTTGCAGGGAGTTGCACGGGTACACTGGGGGTCCTGGGCACAAGCTAAGCAGTTAGCCGGGTCACACACATTCCACAAATAAACAGTTAAAGCTACACCTACGGGTGCGCTACATCCACTTACTGATCCACTGAATTTGTAATATCCATTAACAATAGACATTGGTAAGGTGTTAGTTCTGGTTGGAGAGTCAAACTTCTTCTTGTGTTCTCATTTCCTTCTGCCATAAAGAGAGCCCCATATTGTACAATAAAACAAATAAATTGTTTTGCTCCTTAGTTGCAGGACTGAGTGGTGGGCAGCAAGTTCTTGGCAACAATGGTTGTTTGAAAGCAATTGGATGAAGAGAGTGAATTAATGGAATAAAAGACACCATGGTGCTAATTTGGAATAATACATATCATTAATTAGCACTTGTAATCCAAAAAACCCTGTTTATATACCAAGAAGATAAACTGGTATAGGAGATGCTGAAATGGAGAACCTGCTTTTAGTGAAGGCTTTTGTAGCCATGCATAGTTCATTGTGCTGTACTGGGCAGATGAGTTTCAAGCAGTAGAAAGATCAACAGGAATGCAAAAGGAAAAGTATGTCTAGAAATCTGCAGAAGTGGGTAATTGAGAGCATTTGTCTATGTCAGGATCGCGCCACGTGGATATGCCGCGCCGGGTTGTGACGTCATCACGTCGCGCCTGACGTGATGACGTCACAGCGCTCGTTTTTGTCGCCAAATTCAAATATTTAAAGCGCCATTGGATGCCATTATGGCGCCCAATTATAGGACTACATTGTTAATGTTCCTGGGTGTATCTTGATCCTGGTTTCCTGTATTTTTGACCTTGCATGGACTTGTTTTGCCTTTGCCTGCCAATACAACCTTTTTGCCTGGACTTTGACTTGTTTCTGCCTGATCTTTGCCTGTGCTGCATTATTGGACCCTTTAACCCCTAAGCTTCCTCCTTGGTCCACTACTTCCCCTGGGCGCCTAACTAAGGCCTACCCGTGACAGTCTATTCACCTGCACAATTCAGAATGTAAGATGTACTTCTACTAGAACGAAATCAATGAATAAAACATTACATGAATAAACAATTCAGTTGGTTAAATAACAAAATCCATCTTAGAGCCCCAATTACACCACAAACAGCAGACCTGATCATGTAGGCAGCAGCAGCAGCAGCAAAGAAGTGGTGGAATGATCTTTTTACAGAGGCATAGGCGATTGCAGTAATTATATATGTAATTGTATCACGTTCTATTATACATCATTGTGGGACTAATTATACAGTATAAGAGAGAAGGAGCCTCATCCATTTATCAAGAGTTTGAAGCTTGAAAATCTACTCATGGACAAATCCTTCCCCCATAACTACCCCTTGCACTGACATAGGCACTGATCGTAGGGCTCCCTTTGCATGGGCTGTCATGTGTATTATGGCATTATGCTTCATAATTAAAGGTGCGGTCACATCTAGAAGTCTGTTTATGGTACACTACACCATGCTGGTAATTGAAATTTAGCAGTTGGAGGGCCACATGGCTATCCCCTGATATCTAACAATATCAATACATGTAAATACTAAATATTAAAATTCTAAATACTAAAATAAATACTAAAAACCTTTAATAGTTTTACCAAGCATAATGCAAATTCCCTGGGTAAATTCCTTTGTGTATTGTCCTAAAACTAGTCATGCAAGTATGTCTCTTCTACCGCATATATTGTTTCAGTTATAGCTGTCATTTTAGTTTGGTCTCTGCTCATAACAACTATACCATCCAGAAACAGCCAGTAAAAAGAGAGGACCTTTGTTTGTTTAATTACTTCCTGAACTACTACTTCTGTCTTATTGGCTAATCTACTTTTAAATAGGCTAACCTTTCAAAGACAGCATAATTGTTTGGTTACACTTACTTCCCCAGCTATATATCATGCCTATCAAAATTAAATGTTTCCAACTTACTTCCATGAGGCTTTTGCACTTCACTTCACTTTAGGGATATGCTTAACATTTAGCAGCAGCCTCTTAAATTAGAGGAAAAAAACATGCAAAATAATGCAGCATTAATAAAATCTGTCAGAGAATTCATAAAACAGGATATGCCATGAAGTAAAAACATGAAGTCTTGTAAAAGAGAGCCATTTCACCCCATGTGCTGCGCCGGGTTCTAAAGTGGCAGAAGAAGGATGGTGTGGGAATTTCCCATGATTTATTTGCATTCTATTTGACCGTCTGATATGATTAAAGCATAGATCATACACTATAAATTAAAATATTATTTAAAAAAATTATGTGATGTCCTGTGAGCAACTCCTTTAAGATTGAAGTGCTCTACTTGTAATTTAAATAGACATATCTAGTGGGTCAGAGGGAGGGAAGTATCTTTCCTACGGAATATTCCAGGATTTGAAAATAAACCAATATACATTAGCTTCATGAAAAATGTGCAGTCATGCTACTGGGACATGACCATCCATTTTGATAGACTGACACTTCTTTTAAACTAGAATTACTAGAATTTAGATGATTCATCAAATACTCTGGGGGCACGAGTGCTACCTGTATAGTCACTCTTGAACAGATGTACTGAACATTAACTTACAACAGGTGACTGAGCAATCTGCAATCTATAGAGCATACACAGAAAAGTGGAAAATACTCATCACATGATGCAAGGGTGTCATTGAAACCACTGCTCTTGAAGCAGGTTACTTCAGTATTCTTCAAAACATCTGAGTATGACCTAAATTAGTCTATGGCAGAAGAATGAAGATTACTACGACTTTGCTACTGTGGTAACACAACAGCTAGACTATTGCCTAGGCAAGAACATTCCTCAAGCAAGGAAGCTATAGCTTTTTAATCATAAACAGAGGAATAAGTGACAGTTATTTGTATGTATAGGTTCATTTGAACCTCCCTATACAAACCATAGAGGCGGGGCAGGCAATTACTTTCATTTTCCATTCAGCACTTCTAGATGTCCCTCACTCCCCACATCCCCCCCGTTCTCTTCACCATTGAATTGTGTAGTTAGTGCATGGGCATTGACATCAGCCCCCCATTCTGGTACACAAACAAGACTTTGAGATGATGCAAGGCTTGCCTTAGTAAGTGTCCACAAAATGCCTCCTGCCTCTTTGCTCTAATTATGAATTCCCAGAAGGAAGGAAACAGGGTTCAACTATTTTTTTTAGAGTGTAATTAAAGTTCCTTTTGCTTGACTAGCATGATAACATAGGATTTGGAATAGTTTTAAGGAGAAAGGGAAAATGTTATTTTTCCATTCATGTTATAATATGCTATTGATTGCTATAAGGGAGGTACAAATGGTGCACATCAGTTTATACATTGCTGCAGATTAGTACAATTTCCACCAAGGCCTGTTGACAGACTCTATAGGGTGGATTTTTTTAGAGACACTCACTAGACATTAGGGCTTAATTATTGGGGACACGGCAAGCGTAAGCTCTGCTAAGGCAGGAACTAATGGGACTGATAAACATTCTATGTAAAGCACAGCTAAATATGTCCTCACTGAATGATAACGATATAATGAGGATAATATTAATAGGTGCTGTCACAGCACCGACAGCTACAAGGAAGGCCCCATCCTGAGGTAGGGTAAGGGACTCCTTTGATTCCTGCATCTCCTAGAGCTCCTGCCCTGTGTGTTCTATATGAACCATTCATGTTTCACCCAAGCATTCATAGCATGATTCATAGGAATCTTCAGAGTTTAAGCATATAAAAATGGTAGAAGAACACAAAAAACAGGCAACTGTGGTCCTTGCCAAAGATAATTTACAAAGCTGCATGATAGATATCGAGGTGTCTTTGTTTTGGACCCATTCAAGGGCCAGAATATGGCCTGTTAGTATGAAATGAAGCCTCACATTTTTAAATTATACTGATATTATTTAATACATTTTAAAAGCCTAGCATTAATGCATTTATTGTGATTTTATTTGTTTTCTTGTAAAAGTAATACATATATAATATACAGTATTTAGTTTTATAAAGGGGGAAAAGCTATTTGTTTTCTAAACACATATTTTATTTAATTAAGAGAGCACAGGTTAGATTCAATATGAATCCGAATTCTTAATAAAATATGGCAGGCTGAGAAATGACAACTTCTTGTAGTGTTTCCTGATAAAAGAAGACAGTAATATGTAAAAAGAGGTAAGTGTTATACAGATGTATGGCACAGCTTTATCTAAGGAAAAAAGCTATTTAATTACTGTGTCAGTATGCTGGCCTTGACAACCATACATTTACGTATTTTATGGGGATGAAAGCAAAGATAGTTATGTTCATGATCTATTGTCAAGGTTAAAAGCTAATAGTCTTTAGCAAGGAATTTCAGTAGGAAATCTGTGTTTCAATTAATGTTTTGATTGAACCAATATGAGTGCATGGGATTGGCATAACTTTGTGGGATATACAACATTATATAATCTGCACACACTATTTGTACGGTAGGGTTTTATAATATTTCCAAAAATAGTAAAGTCTAGGCTATAAAGGATTCTATTGCTGAAAGATTTAGCCTAGTGCTATAGATGAACCTAATCTTCCTGACTTTGGTTGTTGCTGCTTTATAATTTCTATGTGGCCTGTTTATTTAGAATCAGGCCCTCAGTCTTTATTTTCACTACTTTTTTGTTATTTACCACAATGTTCTTTAGGGCCCTTGACAAACAATTACTGTGCATTTTTTTGCTTTTTAAAAGTTTTAAAAATGTACATATAAAGCTTTTATTAAGCATAAAACAAATTGTATTACCTAATGGTGTACCTGAGCCTTCACACTAAGGGGCAAATTTACAAAATTCACGTGAAGGATTGAATGAGATCGAATACCGATCTTACGATTTTTTCGGATATTCGAATATGCAAATTTGGCCTCTTCGATCATCGAATACCGAATTATCAAATAGATTGAATGATCGTATATTCGATAATTCAATCATTCGATGATCGAAGGATTTAAAATTAAGTATTTTCGACCATCCAATATAGAATATTTGGGCGCATCGAATAGATCGAATAGATCTGGTAAATATATATTCGAGCACTCAACTATTCGCCATTCGAAGAACTTGCCTTTTAAATTTTTATTCGAATGCCCACTTTTCCAGATTGAACCTACCGAATACCAATAGAAGCCTATGGGAACCTCCCCCCCATAGGCTTCTTTTGCTAAGTCCTGCTCGAATACCATTCGTACAATCTAATGCCTCGATCGTTCGAATCGCACTAATTTTTCAGAGGCTCGAAGGAAAAAGTACGATTTTTCCGTGAAATCGTGGAGAAATCGAATATCAAGCAAAGTCCTAACCTAAAACTATTCGATAAGCATTCGACTATCGAATGCTTATCGAATATCGAGGGAATTCGAGGGATTTTTGGGGAGTTTTAGTAAATTTGCCCCTTATGAGACTCTAAATATTTTAGATCATGGGGCTCCAACCTTTTTTACCCATGAGTCACATTCAAAAGGAAAAAAGAGTTGGTGAGCAACACAAGCATGAAAAGTCCCTAGGGTGCTAAAGAAAGGCTGTGATTGGCCATTTGGTTGCCCCTTTGTGAACTGACAGCCTATAAGAGGTTATGTTTGGCAGTACACATGGTTTTTATGCAACTAAAACTTTCCTAGAATTGAAAATACCTGCTTTGAGGCCACCAGGAGCAATGTCCAATGAACTGGAGCAACATGTTGCTGATGAGCCACTGGTTGGGGAGCACTGTTTTAAAATTGAAACAATTGTCTTTTTTTGTATCAAGAAGATGATCAAAAAAGACAATTTTCTTTTTGGTTTCTCTTCTAGTCCAAGTAAAAATTATATAGTAAAAAAGGGATATTATTTTTAAATAAGTTGTTGTTCAATATTGCATTCACTGATGATCCTATCCTTTAAATATTTAATTGTCTTTATTATAGGCAAATATTACTGGGATATAAAACCAGTTTACAGGAGACATGCATTGTTGTATGTATAATACTGGGTAATTTAAACCATTTTAACTGAAAATTGCGATAAATTGCATCATTTGTGAGGGAGCATTTTTCAGCTTGCATAATTATATTTATGCTAATAGGTATAATTAGGGAATGGATCAAATCTGCCCATTAACAAAGGAAACAAGTCTGCTTTTAAACATGCGGCAGTCTGAGCCAACAACATCTCACAAGCAATAAGATACTACTTCTGCTGCTATAATGCAATAAAATGATTCATATGAAGGTGCTAGAAATTTGAAGGGATACATGTGTGTCTAGGGATGCTGAGATTAGAAACAGTATGTTCTGATGTCCAAAATGATTTCAAGGAGTATGTTTAGTATATTTCAAGCCAGTGATTGGGCTGAATATTTGGCAAAGTCATTGTATAAGTTGGAGTTCAGCTTCTATTGCAAATAAATGTGTAGCAGTTCTTGCTACATATTAATAGTTCTCCTATAATTAAAAAATACTTTTGTATATTAATTACAGTCAACCTCTATATGCAGTAACCCATAGCAACTAATAAGATGTGAACATTGTTATGCTACATGCTGATTTGTTGCTAAAGGTCATTATATCTGTAGTAAACTTTGCACCTTTTCTGACATAAACCTTGTATTTTTTATTACATTTTCCTTTCCAGAGCAATCAATATGGTCACTATCAGCCATGTTTGAACACAATATAGGTATGATACATTTTATTCAGAATGCTTAGAATCTGGGGTTTTCAGTCATTTGAATCACCACACCATGTTTTACCACCAAGATGGATTTATGCAGCTTACTTAGGAATAAAGTACAATGGTATTGTGTTATTACAGAGAATAATTAAATTATAAGATCATTAGAACATGGCTGTCTTTAACCCTCGTATTGGTTATTGGCTGTTTTTGTATGGAAATCTGTATGTCCAATATACCCATTTAATGTACAGATCTGTGAAAAATATTGTGGAAAATTTTTCACTTTCTAAGTACATGTTAGTCATTATATAGTTAAAAAGCCAATTTTCTGGCTGCTACATGAGCTTTCTGTAGTTCAAGTTGTCAATAAACACCCAAAAAATTTTCTTTTATGGATCTTCTGATCTCAAACAAGACTGAACATTTTAACAATTGTTTTGAAGAGAAAACATTTCAATAAGATTATGCTTTGAAAGGGGTAAAACATTTAGGGATGTCATTAATGTAAACTG
>CM044432.1:35784191-35812273 GCA_024363595.1 Xenopus borealis
TTAACAGGTATATTAAAGTCTCCTAATATGACGGATGGGATGTTAGATGAAAGAAAGTAATGATATGAATATGATATAATATATGAACACTAAACCATATCAACACTGAACCAAAAGTAACATCTTAAAAACTGGAAATTAATGAAAAGAGGAAGGGATATATACAGTATAATTGATATTTCAATTAATATAGCTGTACTCACACTAGCCAGAATTAGTGTCAGGCACTCCTGGAGATACTCAAACCTCATTCCCAGCACTTGGGTTCTTTATACTGGTGGATATCTCACTAGGTTACTAAACGTACTTATTCCCTATGGTGGAGCTTAAGACTGCATTGTAGAATAGCCCTAACTACTGATGTTAGAGGACTACTACATAGAGGTAAGCCCCTAGATTAGGTTATTTTTCACTCATGGACTTCCCTTCCCACAGCATCAGACACACATCATCCCTTTTCCAAGAAGAGATGCCAAGAGAAAGATCTTTACGCCTTCCCTGTCTCATATATATAAAAAGGACAATCACCTGGTTCTGTATGTCACATGCAGCACTTAGACAGTCCTATAAAGAATCTAGCATTGCATAGAGCAGCTACTATAAAATGAACCACAGGTAAATGCAACATTGCTACAAGCAATGATATTTGCATGAACGTGTAATCTGCTACATCTGTACACAAACTATTTGTTCTGTTTTAATCATTAAGTAGTATTTTTTATTCTGTTTAACACAAGGGTCTTACACTTTTAGTTTCAGCTTAAAGTGGTTGCATGTACATATGCACAGTCTACTTAAATATATATATATATATATATATATATATATATATATATATATATATATATATATAGCATCAAAATTAGATGATACTCACGTTGCAAAAAAAAAATCAAAGTGCCTGGGTGCAGTCATAAAATAATCGAACAACAATGTCTAAACTCTTAGAAAGTTTATTTAAAAAGAACTGACGTTTCAGCTAGCACTAGGCGAAACATCAGTTCTATTTCATTATATATGTAAGTGATGAAGAATCAGTTCAGCAGTTGCGCTATATAAATTCATTATATTAATCATAATAATAATAATAACATTTTTATTTCTCCTTTCTTATAAATTTCAATTGTATATGGCCCCCATTATTTCACTTAAAACAATGTGGGGTGGGGTGACGCGGAAATTGGCAATTGGCTGGTTACCATGTCAATCTAGGAGAATCCTGCCTGGTTTCCCTAATTTGGAAAAATAGCCAGGCAGTTCAGACCTGAGGCAGCCCTGCTGACAAACGGGCTGTCTGAGTCAAAATTGGTTGGGTGTAAACCATAATGTGCAATAAAAGCATTTTTCAAAATGAAGTGAAAAGCATGTTTCATATTATACATTATACAGATTTTGGGGACAAAATGTCAATATAACTCTTTGATAAATGTTAAATGGAATAGTACATATATACTATTCTATTTAACATTTATCAAATTGTTTTATGTGTGTGTGTGTGTGTGTATATAAAAATACCAGCAACACTGAGATTTCATAAAAAGCAAAAATATATTTATGTGAACATGTGTAATAAAATGTTTTTTGTTTTCTTTTTAACAGTGTATCCTATTTTACTGTTCCTCAGGTTAAAGAGCTGCAGCTGTGTGCCACCCTCTGAATATATATAGACAAATATGTATAAGATATATATAAATAAATAAATAAATATATATATATATATATATATATATATATAATACTTTGAGGATGCATTTGGAATGCAGTGGGTGTTTTACCACTGTGCAGATGGAAAGTAATCTGCTGTGTGATGAAAAGTTGTTTAATATAGTTTTGTTTACAGAATTTTAAGTGAAGCTTAGGAAATTGCTGCCAATGATCCCATGTACAAAGCAAAAATAAAGCCATATCAGACTGACAGCACTTAAAAAAAGAGGGTCAGTCCTTCGCTCTCAGTGAAAAAATAATATCCAGTGGCTCCAGCCTAAAGCCTGGTTAATGCATCTGTCCAGTACACACAATTACAAGGTCAAAACACTGCACCCAACCATTAGCCAACAAACAAGCAGGGATGATTTATTTTACCATCTTTATTTATTATCCATGCATGTCAAATGTTATCTCAACACAACAATTTAATTTATTTAATTCTAAAATTTAAATCTGTTTCTCCAAAGGGCATATTTACTAAGGGGCACATTTACTAAGGGGCAGATTTACTAAGCCTTGCATTTTTGAATGCTTTTAGGTTTTGAGCGCATTTTTGACTATTCGGCAGAATCATACGATCGAAGGATTCTGCGAAAAGTCGCAGTAAAAACGTCTGAATATTTGCCGAAATCGTACTTATCGAACGTTGGAAGCGTTCAAACATAATGTAATTCGGCAAAAGATTTAGAAAAAAAAGCCTATGGGGGATTCCCATAGGCTTCTATTGCAATTCGTTAGGTTCAATCTGGCGAAGTAGGCAGTCAAATAAAAATTTAAAGGGCAAGTTCTTCGACTGGCGAACAGTCGAGCGCTCTAATATATATTTATTAGATCGAATCGATCTATTCGATGCGCCTGAATATTCTATATTGGATGGTCGAAAATACTTAATTTGCATATTCGAATAGTGACACAATCGAATTGAGACTATTCGAGCAAATATTCAAATCCTTCACACGAATATAGTAAATCTGCCCCTAAGGGTCGAAAATTTTGAATTCAAAATGGTGACAAATCTCCCTGAATCATACTGTGTGGACTAGCCCTAAATCTGCTGAATTGCCATTTTAGCCTATGAGGGACCTCATAGAACCTGTCCTGAAAATTTTTCTGAGTCCTAGGAATTCAAAGAATTTTGCACAAAATCCTTCAAATTGTTCAATTCGAATGATGCAATCAAACGATTTGAACGATTTTTATTTGATCAAAAATGGACCTATTTGATCGAAATTGGTCCATTTTCGATCGAAAAAGCCCTTTAAAAATTTTGAAGTGAAAATACTTCGAAATTCGACCATCGAATTTAAGTCAACTTTTTTCGTTCGAAAACGACCACTTTCGAGTGACTAGGTCCATTTCCGATCGAATTCTAATTGTTTGATTGTCTGATTAAATTATTAGATTCTAACGATTTCACTGAAAAGACTTCTCATACTTAAGACAAAAACTTCATATAGGTTATAGAAGGCCCCCCATAGGCTAAAATAGCAATTCGGCAGGTGGCGAATATTCAAAGTTTTTAAAGAGGCAGTACTTCGGTATTCGAATTGTCAATTTTTTTTAAATCGGATTGAATTTTGGCCTGTTCAATAGTCGAAGTACCAAAAATTCAAACTTTTTTAATTAGAATACTCACTTCGACCCTTGATAAATCTGCCCCTAAGTGTATATCAAAGACAAAGAATATACAGTATATGTATATATATACTGTATATTCTTTGATATATACTTAGGGGCAGATATATATATATATATTCAAGATCATTTCTGATTAGGATAGAGAATGAAAAATGTTGCAATTGTAAAACTGCCCTCCTCCATTTACATTGCTGAACATAACACATACAAATCAATAAAGCCCAAATTAATAGAGAATAAGTATAACACAAGCCACAGTGTTTGCTTTTATGTTACTAATGGAGTTTAAATGATTAATTATTTCATGTGTGATTAATATGCCGTATAAAAGACCACCAAATCATTGTGCAGTTTCCTATAGAATTACATATTTTGCCATGACCTAATTCATATATGACAAAGAATTCCATTGTGTAAAATTGCTGCTAATGATGCAGTAATGACTGCACATCGTACTTGTTCATATTTAGTGTTTAAAATGGACTTGTTGTAACTGTAAGATTTGGTCTCTATGTTAGCACCGGGGGAATTAAAGTTCATTAATGTTTGCAGCATCTGAGGTTAAGGATTATAATCTATTAGGTATGGCATGAATGTGGGTCATTTAGGGACAGCAGGCCACAGATGCATTACACACAGTCTATTAAAACTGAGCAGGACTACCAAAAAATGTAAGCAACAGGCAATGTATTTTTCAGTGTTTTGATTGACTGATAATTCAAATGGAAATTGCCAAGCTTTCTGCATGCATATCATGTATCTGCAGAAAATAGTATTGGAATTCCATATTTATGTGCTTGTTTAAGTTTACATTTTTTTTATAAACCAGTTGACAGGAGAAACTGGCTTTTTCCCATAGTAATACAGCTTGTTGTAGACTATACACTCTGGAAATCTTGAAACAAATAAACAAAAATGCTGTGAAAAGTAATCACTCACTGTTGTGCTAACATACTAAGGTCCAATACCAAGTGCAGTGCACTAAAATTTTATTGCACATTTATGCCATTCATAAAAGGTACTTGTGCCCATGCATGTTCACTTGTAAAGACTCTGGTGAATACCGCACACTTATGAATGCAAGGGAACTGCCACCAGACTGTACTTGGCCGTAGTTCCAGGGTTGCAATAACGTATTGCTTATTATTACCATGTTACGGAAGTAATAATTTATTTACTCAAATCATGTGGAAACTGCATCCATCACAGCTGTTTCCATATGCTGCTGGAATTCAGGAGAATACAGCAGAAAAAATGCACTTTGCACCTCACTTCTATATAAGTAATAAAAACATATTGAGAGGAATCTAAAATGTTATTCATTCTTTACTTTGTAAAACCTCTGAACAAAATGACTATGAAGATTCTCATTCATCCAGCTCATGGTATATTTAACAAAAGTAACAAAACAAAATGAACAAAATGAATTTACTTCTGGATTCTTGATTGATTGCTCCAAGGTAGTCTGAATTTCATTTTAAAATTAAAACATATAATCATATTGAACACATTAAGTACAGGCATTTTAGTAGAAATTTAAAAGAAAATATTTACAAACCAATCAGAAAGCGACTTATGACACAATGGGTGATGTGTTATATAATGTATGTATTGCCCACTACAAAAACCAGCATAACCCTCCATCTATTTTGCATTTGTTAGGGAATTTTTAACAGATGGTGGTACAGGATGCACATTAGAAGTTGGAATAAAAGAAAATATTTACAAACTAATCAAAAAGTAATGTGTCACATAGTGGAGGCCCTTTGAAATTAGACACAATATTGGTATAACCCAGTAGGAAAAACCACATGAACTTTCATTTATTTTGTAGTTGCTAGAGAATATAAAAAATGGGACCATTCAATGTTTACTTTTTTGAAAGCTCCAAAGAAATAATATTTTGTACAATTGGTACATAAACCATCCAACCTTCCATAACAGAAGGTCTACCCAGATGGTTTTCCAAAATTGCCTGCCATGGCGAAGGTGCTAAAATTGGATTATTTTTCGTGTTTCAGGAACCACTGATCTAGGTACTGTATGAAAGTTATAAATCATAGAACTCAACCCATCACTGCTGTATTATAAGAATAATTAATGTGTTATGCATTCTTCTTTTTGGATTGAAAAGCATATGCGCTGATAATCCACAAAAATACATTTTAAAAAATGATAAAGGCGCACTCAAACAAGAAGATATTTCGATTTACTTGACAGAGGTACATATGTATGGCTTGAAAACAATTCTTTCAGGACAACTACCGCATCGGTCTGTGTACAAGGGACTTGACTCTAAATTGAGAACGAATGATACAACCTTGAAGTGCTAATCTGTAACAAAGATGCAGAATGTTTGGAAAATGATCAAAAATGACCCAATGGAGGTTCCTACATTTGTATTTCCTGGTGAGGTCATCAGGAGAAAACTAAAGACAAATAATTAAAGATAAAGTATTCCTTTATTCAATAAAATGTAGCGGTACATAATGTGATTAAAATTATGAATAATTTCTAAAAAAATTGCTAAAAAAATGTATACATCGATTTGTATTTGGTAATTACCCAAATTCATACATCTTTAAAATGCATGTTACATGGTGTACCTTAAGGCTTTGAAAATTGTGGTTTTATATTTTATTGTTATTTTGTGTGGATTCAGATAATGAGGGTGAGTGACAAAAGATGTCCAATAATGTGCACATACATAATGAAAGTGAGGGCCAGGTTTACAAGGGTTATGTTTTGTGTGTCAGTTGCAATGCATATGGTCAGTGTGCTTTGGGTCAATATAGAAAAGCTAAATGCGTTGTCAGAAATCTTAAAAACCATGACCATCTTTCATAGAAGCTGGAGCTACAGAATTTATTATGAATACATTCTAATGCAAAAGGCACTGATTTCTATGTTGCAGGGTCAGAACTAGTGGCATGCAGAAGAGGTACATGCCTTGGGTGCAATGGTGGTGGTGGGGATGGTGCCAGGCACGTACGTCTCTGCCCGCCCCTAGTTCCGATTTCCAGCTCTTCTGTAGCTTGTCACCATTCCCTCCAATTTTCACTTCTCCCCTGACCCCCCAACTCATTATGTATCACAGAAGATATAATGAGCATGGGGGTTGTTAATCACAGTATACTACTTGTTCAACGTGAGTTCAATGAATAGGGCTTGTGCTGAATTTTAACCTGTTGTTTTAATTAACAAATATTTATGGTTTTTGTTAATCAAGAAAACCCCAGTTACTGCCTCTGCATAAATGACTTCTGATAATACAGCAGTCACAACAAAAAGTGAGAGGAGGGGTTGGTAAGCCAGTAATCAAATTATCTACCTCAAAGGACCAAATAGAAATAGAAATGGAATAGCCTCAACTAAAAACCATAGATTAAAACATGCACAAAGGTATGTTCAACACTAGCTGTATTCATTGAACTCATGTTGAACGAGGGTGTATACTGCCCTTTAACCTGTCTGAATTACTAATCATCCTAGTATTGTGGAATTTATATTATACATATGTTGTATATAGTTGACCCCTTAGTTCAGGTAGTTGGCAGCAGCCCATAGCATGTGATGTAATTCAGCAGAATTGAAGATGGGGAGCAACTGGGGAAATCTCTAGTAAAACATAGCTTCATTGTTATAGGATTGCGGTAATCTTGGGCTACTCCAAAAGATAAGGTGCAACATTCTGACCTATTTCAATTTTCCTTTAAAGTTTGCTCAAATGTTATTATCACCATATATAGCATGTCTAGTTCATCAAACCAATGACAAAGTCGACTCATAGCACTGCATAAAATGCTGTTCCCAGTAGACATCATTATTCTGGTTAACATTAAAAGAAAATGTTTGTGAAATGTTTTTTTTAAGTTAAGTCCTCACTATTCTGGTATTACTGTCCCTTTATAAAATAAAGTCTACTGTGTAAATCTTGACCCTGATGTAGTGTCAGTTCTGAGCTCTCCATGTCTAAGTAAAGTAAACACCAGACTATGTTTATACAAATGCTAATCACCATAGTTAATGTAAAATATACTAGACTGAATTATGATACATTTCTGCCTATAGATAAAGATAACACATGGAGGTGGAGGCAGAGGATGTATTGCTTCAGGGGAAAATTGACGATAAAGCATTCCCGTCTCAAAAGTCATCTTTGAGTTTCTGTTCAATAGGATAGAATGTCTTGATCAGATGACTTTTAGAAGGTTTGTATTCCTGTTGAGGAATGAAAAACTGAAAATGAAATTGGTTGCAATGTGACCTTAGGCAAATCTAGCAAATGTCATAGTTCTATAATAGTTATAGTACCCCGAAAATGAACTTAAATGTCCAGGAATTGCTACTCTTATTTCCATCTCAATACAAGGAGCAGTCCAGAAACCAACTGAATCCATAAAACCAAATTGCGTTTTGAATATTGCTATTTATATGCTTCGAATGCTGATTCTTTGTGTATACATATTTAGTGACAGTGTGTTATTTTTCTTGTACCTGGAATCTAGTAGATTGTAAGATATTGCTAGAAACCTTAGAAAGGTTGCAGAGATAAAATACACTGTAACTAACTGGTGTAAATCAAGTTAAAAAAGATTCAGTATATTTATTAATGTTTCCTGACTCCCTAGTCCAGGGGGATTCTTTCTGTAGCTAAAAAGACATTAAATAGCAAAATAGCAACATATATATGCAAATAAATACATCCCATAGCCACTAGGTGGCAATACAGACTCCTAAGCAAGGCTATTTGTAAAATAAACATTAGTTTTCAACAAACTGCAAACATACCCGCCTATATTATATTATATATATATATATATATATATACACTTCTTCTCTGTCTCTTTTTTTGCAATTTCTTCTTATAAGCAAGTAACCCTCTCTGCACAAGGTTAAGCTTGTATGCAGAGGTTATGTTACTAAGAGGTTGCATGAAAGCTGTGCCCTTTGTGGAACAAACATTTGGCACAAGAAGAAAGAGCAGATAACAAATGTATCCCACAAACTACTTACACACTTGCATGTATCCAGCACTCCATAAAAGCTCTGGGTTGTTGGGGCAATAGTGGGAGTTTAAGATGAATTTGGGAGTCCCTGTCCTGTGTTAACTCGGGTGTAAGGAGGACCTGTAAGGTAGCCATGCAGTTGGTGCTGTCGTCTACTCTTAGAACCTTGATATAAGATATAGATATAAGCAACCTTCTGACTGATAAAGAACGACTACACCCATATTTCCCTTTAAGCTCTGCCACATATCATAATATTCCTTGTTTTATTGGGAACAACTTATAATGTAATGTTATTGTTCCAATAACCTGTTACATGGTTAAGAACCTGAGATTCTTGCAGATCTACCTGACCTTCCTGATGTAGGATGTGTCTTACTAACCAGCCCTTATAATTTCATAATTCTTTTATTTCTGCAAGCTAAACTGGGGGGTTAGTACTGGGTGACATCATGACTTCATGTAACACTTACCTAAATATGATGTTAATGTTGTAGAACCAGGCCCAGATCTCAGATATATGACTGCAGAGTGTTTCATTTTAGAGGTCCTCTGAAAATCCTAAATTCTATGCATAACAATTACGTGAAATAAAATACTTATCCAAGCCCGGTTATGGCAACTTTGTGCAGGCATAATGTGGACTAATAGTGCAAAGTATTTCAGATTGCAGACGTTGGATATGAGTCATTCAGTGCATGCATGCCAAAGACTGGCTGGCTCTCATGAGCTGAGCTGTCACTCTATGTTTAATAGTCAAAGGAAATTTTAGCCATGCATCATGACGTCTGTAGCACACTCGTTTATTATTGCTCAGTGTCTTGGTTACAGCCCAGAAAATAAGATGAAAAGAAATGCGAAGCTATATGTTAAGAAATCTGAAGGATTAGTCATCTAATGTGGGCAGAGCTCTTTATTAGCTTCATAGCACAAGCACTTACTGACGTAGGCCTGGCCTTAAGTATCATATATAAATGATATGTTATACATTATATAAAATATATTGCATGTATTATCTATTATACTGTATATTATAATTAGTAAATACTTGCTGAATCCATCAGAAACCCTTACAGGAGAGAGGTAAAGTTAAGCTTAAATTCCACCATTTTCCCCAAAAATGTTGCTCAATGGACGATACTGTTTTATTTGAGACTTTTGGAAATCTGTGCAGAGTTGCAGAAAGAAAATGCAGATTTCATTATTATCTGTCCTTGCCAGATAGTTTTTGGAAGGGCTGTCCAGGGGAAACCTGCCTGAATGAGTGAATTATGTGACGATCAGCCAATCATTGATTATCGTGTCAAAGCCCCACCTTTGATGTCACTGACCAGTCCGCAGACTGAACAAGACTGACATGACATCTCTGACCTGACCCCTGCCTGGACTTTTGAAAAGCCAAAAGATGGCAACATACTCCCCAGACCTCCCCTGTCTATGAAAGCATCTTGCCTAACAAGGTAGGACAATGTATATGTAATTTCAGAGCTAATAATGCCTTAGCCACAATATAATTTCACCCTCCCTTTGACTTCAGTGCATTTCTGCTGAATTTTTCCAGTCTTGCAAATTTTTTGGTTTTGGTCATGAAAACATGAAAACTCTGTTGAAGTATATGGAGAAAAAACTGGAACTGAATTTGGAGAAAACTTTTTCTCGCTGAATTGAATCTGGCAATAATAATGAACATTTTCCACTGATTTTTTTTCACAAAATCCCTGGTTATATAATCCATGTGATACCAATTTTGTTGTCTATATGCTCATATGCCCCAGCAATTTGATTTATGGTGGGGAGACCACACAGAAGGTGCAAGGTAGGTTTTCCAAACATAGATCAACTACAGTATTAATACCAGAAAAAAAGACTTTGCCAGTGTCTAGACATTGTATAGATGCATGTCATTCCTCTGAAGATATTAGGTACAGAATTATTCATTATATCCCACCCCTTAAGAGGGGGGAGATCGTGTTGTAGCACTTAAAAAAGCTGATGTTCAGTGGATAGATAGGTTGAGCACATTAGCCCCTAAAGTGTTTATTCGAGATTTTGATCTGTTCCTATAAAAGAGTCGATATACTGTAAGCTTTTGCAGCTTAAAATGTAAAGTTAATCAGAGTGACTTATATACAGTTTAATAGTGATGGGCGAATTCGCCGCCGGCGAATAAATTCGCTAAACACCAGTGAAAATTTGCCTGGTGAAAATCCGCTGGTGTGGTAAAAAAAAAAACGAGATGCGTGCCAAAAATAATGCGATGCGCGTCGAAACCAATGCGTCGCGTCGAAAATGACGTGCCGAAAATGACGTTTTCCCGTTTCACAAATTTTTCGCAAATGTCCAAGGAAATTCGCAAATTTTTCATCGAAGCTAAACAGGATAGATTCGCCCATCACTACAGTTTAACCTAATATAATAATTCACATGCAGGTTGCTATGTAAATAGCAATAGATACAGGAACGTGGGTGAGCGTGTCCGCTTCCACAAGGGCATGTTACATGTTATATACAATTTTTTTGTAGGAAAAAAACTAGAATTTTTTGAGATTGTGTTAAAAGCCTGAATAAAAAAGTACTCCAACTCAGACCTGCTGAGTTCATGTAAGAAGTGAGTGTCAAATGTCCAGTTTTGAAGATATCCTGATCTGATCTGGGTTTCTTCAATATATAAAATGGTATCAACCAGACAAGTATTTCATGTAGTAATGTTATTTTCCTGCCTATGAAAAAGCAATTGTGAAACGTGCGTCGGCACATGAAATACTTGTCTGGTTGATACCGTTTTTAAGAAAAGCTCCTGTATTGGGGGGCCTGATATGAGATTTGTATCTTTCGATTTTCATTTGGGTTGCTTTTCCTAATTTATTTGGCACAAGGTTTTTATCTTTATTCTACCTATTTTCTCTCCTAAGGGTCCTGGAATTTGAGGTTTTTTAATATAGCTCTCCTCCAACAAGGGTAGTTAAAAATTTGAGACCTCTGTTCCGGACACCCTGACTTCTCCATCTTGTGGGGTCCCTGAGATAGAAATACAATTGAGATAGCTCTATGGGACTCCTCCACGTCTATGAATTTTCATTACTTTAACAAAACCTTGAATGAATTGGAAAGACTTTTAACCGTATTTACTATTTACAAACACAAAAATTTCAATTTAACTGTATGAATTGGGATCTGATTAGAGCACTTACCACTTTATAATAGTACCATACATTTTAAGTAATGAATTTATTGAATGAATTGATTCTACTGAAATTAATTGATATCATTATGGATTGATGGAATCATGATGAATTTATATTGATTTTCTAGAATAATTTATTGCACTAGCACTTATATATATATATATATTTATAGGAGATTTTTAGAAATAAATTAATTCATCATTACAGTAATTTAGTGAGATCATACTTGGGTGTGTATTTGAAGACCCTACTGAGTAGGATCTCATTAGGATAATTAATAATCAATGGATTAATTGTAAGGGGTTTCTTTCCTTTTCTCTTCTTTCCTGGTTATAAATTGACACTATACTGACACAAGTCAGATCCCTCTACAATAAGAATATAGATCTTCTCTCTCCTTATAAAAAAACAATTGTATGTCCTCATCTCCGCACCTGCCACTAACCATTCAGATGAAACAAAGTAGTAAAAGAACAGATCAGCTGATGTTCTGCCCAAAGCAATTGTAGGAAAGTTTTTGTCTGACAAAGCTGACAGTGACAGTCTCCCACTGAAGATCGGCAGTACATGCAGAGATATGATCAGCAGCCGACAGAAGTCTTTTAACCTGTCCGATCAACTGAATGACCCATCTGCACGGCAAGATAAATTACATGGCCACTAGGTGGCATACAAATGTAGTATAGGCAGAAGTGTAAATATTTCCCCTGTCATTAGAGGGAGTTGATTTTTCTAAAGTGGTATAAAAGGTGTGCCACAACCAGGGTTTAGGGTCTTGTAATGGGAAACAGCTGTCAAAGAAGAATGTCCAGATAGAAGAGGCCCGGCGGAAAATAAGACAGAAGGTAGTGACAGGATAAGATTGGAAGACTTAGGGGCAAATTCACTAAGATCCGAAAATTCACCAGCGTTGGCTTTGCTAGCGTTCGCCAGACTATCACCCTCCAATGGTAAAACACGCCAGCGCTTTTTTGGGACTTTTTTCAACCTCCTATCTATTGTATTGAACTTCGCCTGGTCTGACCAGGTGAAGTAAAGTCTAACGTAAGTGGTTAAGTTCAGGAAAATGTTCATCTTAGTGAATTTGCGAAATTACGATCCTTCGTCAGTGCGCAACTTCGCCTGGCGTAAGGGTGCGAAGTTGCGCAAGTCTATCTACTTCCCTAGCGAAAATTTGCCAGAGCCAGTGTTAGTGAATTTCCGAAGTTACGAATTGACGTCACGCTGGTGAATTAGCGCTAGCGTTAGACGCTTTGCACTTTAATGAATTTGGGCCTTAAAGTTTAGCAGGCACTTGGTGCATGAGATAGGATATGTAGCAAGGGCTGTTCAATGCCCCAACAAGGAGGTTAGAGGGGACCCTGTGAACACCCCACAATTTAGGGATTCTAGTAGGAAGGATAGGAAAGAGAGGGTATGAGGAGCCTTGGGCCAGAAAGCTGCTTGTCATGGGACCTGACCAGAATATCAAAGGGGTTTTGAGCGAACACTGGGTTGCTGAGGTGGGTGAGCCTATGAGAGTGTCAAAAGGGTGCTGAGCAGCCTCTGGATTCCTGAAGCAGGTGGTTGGGTGCTGTATGTGATTACCCTTCTCCAGTTTTCTGGGTGAACCCTTTGGGAAGTGAGGAAACCCTGGCTGTTGTGTGGGTACTGCACTGTACTGGAATGAGTGCCTGTGATATGGCGTGCAAAGAACTGTGTGTGATTTTGAAGAAAATAAAACTCTGAGGGGCAGATTTACTAAATTCACATGAAGAATTCGAAGTTCTATCGAATTTCTAATACATTCGAATTCAAATATTCAAACATGCAAATTAGGCAAATTTGACCATCAAATATTCGAATTCGAATAATTTGAATATTCGAATTTAATTTTATTAGAATATTCAACTATTCGATGATCAAAGTACTTCCCCTTTAAATTTTTATTCGACCACCTAGTTCGCCAAATCAAAGCTATTGAATTGGGTATCATTATTTTTGATCGAATAAAAAAATTTGATCGATCGAAAAAATAGTTCAAAAAATTAATTGATCGATCAAATTTTTCCTATTCGGTCGTTCGTTCGACCAATCGAATTGCGGTAAAATCCTTCAAATTCGATATTCGAATTTGAAGGATTTTACTTCACGTACTATTCACATGGTCGAAATTCGACCATTGATAAATCTGCCCCTGAGTGTTTTGTTCCACCAATTCTTGGACTGTGTTTTATGTGAGATGTTAGCAGTATTTCCCCTTACACTCAGCAAGAAATTTTCCTGAAAATTTATTGATAACAAGAGGGGGAAAGTTTGTGCGGATTTGGCCCAAGTGGTTTTCATAAAATTGAGCATATGATAAATAATCCCCTAAGTGTGAATAGGTCTCAGAATTCCTGACTCAATAGTCAGGCTGCATAATCAATGTTTTTTAGGGGTAAAATAACATATATATTGTAAATTAATGAAAATAAAATAAAGATGGAAAATAAAGATGGTAAAAGTGTGTATGTGTATACTTGCAAAGGATGTGTGCTGGGCTGAACTGGAGGCTTGGGGGCCACTGAGTTCCAACTTCCGTGGGCCCCTGCGCACATGCACGACCTTCGGCGCATGATGCGCACGTGCAAACTTTGGCGAGCAACCTGCATGCACGAATTCTGGCGTGCATGTACAGAATGTGGCATATTATTTTTTTTTGTGGGGCCAGCAGATCAGGGTAGAGGGTCTTTGCCAGCGGGGCCCAATGAGGGCCGGGACCCATTGTAGTAAATATTACTTTTGGGAGTCAAATGTAAGTTGTCATTTTTCTCCATTCTTTTCTTTTGTATGTAATGTTATTTGGACACCAGGGTGAGTGATGTCTATAAATCAAAAAGCAGAATGATTATTAGGTAGGGTTGTCACCTTTTCATTTTTGGCAGTCCATGCAGAGTTCAGAGCGGGTGATGTTGAGGGACACTGTGGGTGGTCTCCTGATGTCAGAGCTACTGTATGATGCAGCAATCTGTGATAGGTAATTGCCTCATCGTTTTAGGAGAGTCCTGTCCAGATTTCCTTATCTGGAACTGGTCGGCATTTTTGACCCAATCAGTCCTTACGAAAGACAACCTTTCTGTTTCAAAACCAGTCAGGTGGCAACCCTATTTTTTTAATGATCATATATTATTGTGTTTAGGCTCACTTGTATTCACCTTCAGTTTCTTGTTTGAGCCTCTGGCTGGCAGCCAAAGTAATCTTAACCATGGCTGCCAGATAACAGCATGGATTGCAAATACAAATATGCAAACAAATAAGTTTAATAACAAAAATAAAACAAATAATTAAAATAATTAAAGATTATTTGAAAATAGCTGTATTGTCAATTTCATACCAAAAATAAATTTTAAGGCCAACATCCCCTATTATACTGACAGGTATGCCTGCTTTATAGCATCTTCCAACATCAATGCAAATTAGGGGCAGGAAAAAAATATAGGTGCCTGTTGTTAGTGTTCCAGTAAATGCACTTAAATCAAGGCACACACTATTATTTTTGAAAATCAAAGAAATGCCAACAATCTTGATTTGGTTCTTAAATAACATCACTGAAACTCACCAGCCAACGGGTCAATAATTAAGAATCTCTCTGTGTTGATTAGTCAGTGTGTCTGGGTATTTAATTAATCGTTTATAAGAGACAGATGAGTTGTGTCAAGGCATTCCTGGAATATACACTGCTGTTGAAACATAAGGATGTACAGGGCACAGGAATGTCAGTGCACAGTCAATGAATGAGTTTCCTTATCTCAGAGTTCAGCTGGTTACAGTAAAACCACATATTTGGCATGGAGATAATTTGATATATTCTCCATCTTATCTGTGTTTGAGGAGAAGAGAGAACAATGTCACCAATACCTACAAGTAGGTGTAAACACAGGGCCAGCATTCATTAAAAGTTGTTTAACCCAGTAAGGTATTACAAGGTTTAAATGTGCAAATATTGTATCACAGTAATGCAGACAGGCTATAAAGAATTTAATTAACAGTTTACTATCTTTATTTTCTCACACATAGAGAGACATCCCTGTCTCCTCTCACTGTTTTACAAGGCTGCAACATTCTATACAGTGGTATTTAACTTTATAAAACATAACTCAACTTATGCGAATACATTTCATACCATAAAGTATATGCTACATTTTGCAAGCTCTGGTCAGTGATTCATGCCATCCTGCACCATATTTCTATTCAGCTGGAGCTCAAGAAGCAAAAGCAGTTGGCTACTCCACTCTGCACCCACGGGAACAGTATGAGATGAATGCTGAGGCATTTGCTGAAAAATGTGCAAGGTTTGGTTTGGTGTCTACTCCAGATGTACATCTTTTTTAAGTAAGGCACATTATAGTGATGTGATTGCAACATACAGTAGTTACAACCCTTAACATACAGTAGGTACAGTTTTGGATCATTTGTGTTGAATTCCCAGTGATGACAGTCTATAACCTACAAGTCACAAACACATTTTGCTTCATTCAAGGTAAATTTATAGTCCATCAGCCTCTAAAACTCTTCATCAAAAATGACACTGTATTCCTCGAGAGAGGGTACATGAATAAATCTGTCAACTAGATACATTTTTACCCTAGATATTCTTGCCAAAACAATGTGACTATTAATATCAGCAAACAGTTTGGGGTGGAACACAGCCCAAATAGCATGCCTAAGTGACAGTGGGCAGTGACAGCACAGCATTACTGGAGATACCTGGGTTTTCAGCATTGGATTGTGAGAAAATTTGCCACAGATAGTGTAGTCTATGAAGATTTCAGTATTTGTCTGGTAGTAACTTTGTAACCCAGTGAATGAAACAAGTCTAGCCCCAGTAGGTTTTCTCCATGCTCAATGAGAAACATAAAATTGAAAGCTGCCCAAATTCAAAGTTGCCTCGCCAGGCAATTTTGAGCGACTTTTATAATTGCGCCGCTGCGTGTGAACAAGCGCAGGCGACTTTACGCCTAGCAGGTGCGCAGCGCTAGTTAGCTATTCGGGGAGATTCGGGGGAGCTTAGTCGCGATAAGTCGCCAGGGGACAGATCTCTCCCGAATCTCCCCGTCTGGCCTTGTCCTTAACAAGAAGTTGGACAGCACTGATCTACAGTGTTTGCCTTGTGCTGGGCACAGTTTCACATCATCTTTATAGTGGCTACCTTTAAACCTAAAACTACACTACATGTGCATGAATGGGGACCTTGAGTAAAGATATTTTCATTTGGAAATATCAACTCAGTGGCTTTTTGTACCGTTTATCTGGTTTCACAAGCAACCTCTCTCTTTGTTTTTGGATTTGCAGTTAGTCATTTCATCACCCAAGGGGGCATATTTACAGGGGTTGCTAGCTGGGGCAGCTCTGCAAAGTAGTGATGTGTAAGTTCGCCTTCAACTTGACTGTTCCTGCAAAAAAATAACTCAGATAACATACACTTTGGGGATGATTTACTATTGGTCGAATTCGAGGGTGAATTTACCCTCGAATTCAGGCAATCGAATTGTTGTTGAATTGAAATACTACTATAGAATCGGAAGGATTTTACCGAAATTCGATCGATCGAACGATTGAATAGAAATGATTTGATCGATAAAATCGTTCAAATCGAACGATTTTAACCGTTCGATCGAATTTTTTTATTCGATCACAAATAGTATAAAAACCAATTTGGTAGGTTTAAACTGGCGAACTAGGCAGTCAAATAAAAATTTAAAGGCAAGTTATTCGACTGTCGAATATTCAAATAGATTTTTATTTGAATCATTCGATTCGAAAATTCTAATTCGAATCTTTTTGAAAATTCGATCGAATTTCGAATCATTCATGTGAATTTAGTAAATCTTCCCCTTTAAGATCAGAAGAGAGATCTTTAACATTTTCCATCCAGACCACGCTCCTTATAATTCTATATTTGACTGAGCAATAAAAACAAGATTGTAATATTATCATGCTTATGGAATGGTGCATTTCAGGCACTGCTCTTCTTCTGTTAATTCCCAAGAAACTCTCTAACTTCATATCATATGCGATGATAACCTCTTAAACACATAAAATCATCAAAAGCATATTCTGCAGAAAGTTATGCAAAACATGGTGAGCTGTGATTTGAAATTCATGTTTACACTTGGGCCACATCTCCAACTAACTGTGCATAAGGGTTCAGTTTGGGGAAAGACCAGAGTTTTATGAGCATGCTAATGCCCCATATGACATCACAGCTTGCACCCCTGCAAGTATAAGTAGAATTACCAGCAGCTATGGACAAAAATGGAAATGCCAGTAATGAAAGTAACACATTTCCCAAGAAACAAGAGAAAAACATGAAGGGGGCATGCAGCCATCTGAAAAGAAGACAGAGTGTGTTTTGCAAACCCCCAGCATGATTAATATTATCAGATAAGAACTGTATTCTTGTGCTGCTTATTCTTCAGTGCCAAAAACAGACAAATCATCTGCTTCTGAAATCACAAACAAATCAGAATTTGAGACATCACTTCCAATGAATAAGTAAACGTTTGTAAAATTACATTTGCACTTGCAAATCGGAGCCAACCCAGATCTGGTTGACAGAAGAGCCATAATCATTTTTTGGCAAAGCTCAAAAAACATCTGTCATGGCAATATAATAATGTTGTGATAATTAACATAGAAGGTCTTTGAAGTAAGAAATGTACATTGTTGCTTTCATTGATCATGGTCAGTCTGTTTAATCAATGGTGCCAAGAAGGCTTTCAAACCAAAACTACTCAAGGTAAATTCATGAATAAACAAGAAGATTTGTAAGACTGACTCATCGAGATAACAATGGGCAGTCGTAGTCCAGGTGTAGCTTTATGGTTGTGGAGTGAAGGTAGACTGAAACGTTTGGCCTCAATGGTTGAAGGTTGGACAATGGCTGAAGCAATGGGTATACTGTATTGTTCAGCCATTTGTCCATAATCTGGTTAAATAAAATTAAATTTAGAAAGATGTATAGCTAAAACCCAAATAATTAATTATTCTAGTAAATATTGTAAATATTGACAAATGGATCACAATGGATCAGTTCAATTCTATTTTTAAATGGATATCAACTAAAGTATTTTAAGGATCCACTATGAATTCATTTTTATTTACTTTGGTATTATTTACTCTGGTATTTGTGAGATGCAAATCTATAATTGTTTTCCTTTTGATGTTTCTACAAAGGTAGATCACCTTACATATTTAGCCTTCTAAGTTCTTCTAAGTTTTAATTTTATCTTATGCTGATGGGCTACAATATGTCTTACCCAGTTTTAGAATCCCATAACTAGAAGGAAGAATATGGAGTATGGCCTGATATGAAGCAGGGTGTTGAACAGTCATACAGGACAAAAAAAGTTTTAACCCTCCTAACCAGGGAAAACTTTTTTTCTATATCCTTTAGAGAGAAAGCAAGAGTGAGAGAGAATGTAAAGCCACACAATCATACAATTCATCTACAATTCTGTATAGAAATGTGAGGCAATAGTGGTGCTTTTAAATAAAATAAAAGTAATCAAGTATGCAGTAAATATTTAGTTCAGCTGTATACACCATAGTAGTATAGGACCTAACAGTATGCATCTAATATATTTATTTTATTCATTGCCCATTAATGACTTGGAGGAGAGCATTGAAAGCAGTGTAGATGTGTTTCCCAATTACCCATTATTATGCAACACAATTGAAGTCTTCCAGTGTGTGTCGTTCTTGTGGGGTGATCATGAGAAATTGGGGTTCTGATTGACCAAGTGACAAATGGGATTTAATGTTTATAAAGTAAAGTTATGTTTTGGGCATTTAAACATGCATTGACTACAGGTATGGGATCCATTATCCAGAGATCCATTATCCATAAAGCTCCAAATTAGAGAAAGGCCTCTCCCATAGACTCCATTTTATTCAAATAATCCAAATTTTTTAAAATGATTTCCCTTTTCTCTGTAATAATAAAACAATACCTTTGTACATCATCTAAACTAAGATATAACTAATCCTTATTGGAAGCAAAACCAGCCTATTGGATTTATTTAATGCTTAAATGATTTTCTAGTAGACTAAAGGTGTGAAGATTAAAATTATGGAAAGATCCGTTATTTAGAAAAGCCCTGGTCCTACACATTCTGGATAACAGGTGCCATAACTGTACTTATCAGCAATTCCTTTATGGAAAAAGATCTGCATGTATTTGTGGATAATAAAATAGCAGCAAGGGTTACAAAAAAATTGTCCTGTAGTAAAAGGGGTATAGAATTACAAGAAGGGAAGATATTTGTATGAAAAGGAACAATACTGAAATAAAGTGAAGATCAAATATGCTGATAAGGGGATGAAATATAGAACATTGTTTGATCAGATACAATATTTGCTTTCTAACAGTTGAACCGTGGATACTATCCACATATTGATCGCTATGGTTTACTTTACCTATAGAATACTTTGCACCATTTTATTCCATTACCCCTTCCTTATGCGTATTACTGAGTAACTTGTACAATATTTTTATAATTTTTTATAAATATGATGTATTTTAAATGTATTTATTGAAAAAACCCCACCTTCGGCCTTATTTATCAAAATACGAATTTTTAATCCGAGTTTTTATATTAAAAAAAGTCAGAGCAAACTAGAAATCATGATGTCACTTTATTTATTAATAAAAAAAACACAATTTAATGGGATCTAGGACAAACTCAATAAAATTGAGAGAAAATCTAAATCACTTTTTTTTCCTGAATCGCTCGATTTTTCCATGCTTCCCGAATGTCAAAATTTTTCAGATTTTTGCCAGAAAAGTCCAAAATAGATGGATTTTTGGGATAATTTTAGTGCAGTCCAAATGGGACAGGGACCTTTCCCATAGACTTATATACAAACTCGGTAGGTCTGAGATGTCAGATTTTCAGATTCTAGGGTATAATAAATCTCGTATAATAAATCTGCGTTTTTGGCCTTCAGACTTTAATAAATAACCCCCCTTATGTCTTAATTTTCTTTGCAACTAAAAGGGATATGTAGTAACAATATGTTGCTAATATGTTTTACAAAAAATATATCCTTAGTTATACCCTTTTTATGAAAAGCAAGTCACGATCAACATACTGTACATCTGTTTGAGCTGCAGACATATAAAAACTGTGTGACATTAAGAATCATTAAACAATCTGATTTTCTTGTTGTGAGGGTGGAAGGCTATTTGGCAGAGTATTAAAATGCTGAATTTGATAGTGTGTCTTAAAGGTTTAATGATGTGTTCATGAATATAAAACATGCTTCCACTGGTGACTTTATGGCTTCTTCTCTGCATAATTAGTGGTATCTGTTTTACGAGCTTACAGTTTTTTACCTTGATCTCATGAAAACCTGAAACCGCTATAACAATTTCCACTACTTGATATACTCACTAGTCTCATATTAATCTTAATAACATAATGCGTGAAAGCAATTGCCCTATACAAACAAGACTTTATTTGCAATGATCCATAACTTAAATCTAAGGACATGTACAAAAACAAGACTTTATTTTTTCATTTGCTCTAGGGAAAAGAATTAAAAATGATTCAAAGCTTTGTGGAAGAGGAGTCCCAGTGCTTCACAGATTCTAGTGTTCAAAATTGGGAGTATGTGGAAGCACTCTAAAGGCAAAGGTATAGTTTATTTAAGTATAATGGAAGTGCTGGTTTTAATGCACATTCCCTGTGTCCCTGTCTCCAAAGTAAATTTGTAAAGGTTATGATCATAAAGTTGAAAAGCCACCATACCAAGTAAAGGTAAACCCCAAAATTTTTACCTTTTTGTCATTATATGAAGAGTCTCTCTGCATAGTAGCATGAAAGATTCTACATTACACTGTTAGCCTTATTTTTTTCTATTTTATAACAAGGAATCAAATTCTTTGGAAATGTTATTCACTACCTAACTTATCTGACAACAGAAACTCTTCAGGGAATTTAATTTAATTACTGAGGATGAAACTTTCTTTATTTTTTGCAAAGAATGAACTTGCATATGCTGGAGCCCAAAAAGGAATGAGACTCAAGAGAGTATAATGCTCCTAAAAGCATCTTTGTATGACCCATTTATATTGTTTTATAAAGTGATATTATAGCTATAGTAAACTGAAATGGATCTGTTTCAATATGAGTATGAAGATTCTCATTCATCCAGTTCATGGTATATCTAACACAGGTAACTCAAAACAACTGGACTTGCTGAGAAATTTTAATGAAGACATTTCACTGCTCATCTGAGCAGCTTCAGTTCAACTGACTGGTGTAGTGGAGTTCTCTGCATATAGACTCTTCCAACAATCACAACGGCACATTGTAACTCTTCAGAGAGGTGACATCTGAAATTCACAGAGGTGTTGATTCTGTGTAGTTACTGTGATAACATAACATAACTACACCTGTGTCTAGGAGTTGCATGACACTTTGGTAATCCATTAACACACGTAAATAATCAAAAAGGTTTGTATTATCTTAAGATCGCAGTAGAGATCTGACCTATGTCAGTGGCATATAATTAGTTAATCAAAAAGAGAAAAAAAGGTTACCCCACTTGTACAATCTACCTATATAGTTTACTCAATCAAATAGAGCTAATACCCAGTTATTTGTATTCTTAAATTACTAAAGTATAATACTAAATATTATAAATTAATTAAAAGTGCCATATTTTTATCAATATAGTCAGAAATTCATTGAAAATTAATTCACAAGGAATTAAAGAGAATAATTCATTTTCAATAAAGTGCAGTGCAATTCTATTTCCAACCAGTTGATTAAGTAGTTATAACCTTAAATTGCTGTGATGTGACCCAATTAATTATTATTATTATTATTAATTATATATAGTGATGGGCGAATTTATTCGCCTAGGTCGAATTTGCGGCGAATTCCCGCGATACGCCGCTGGCGAATAAATTCGCGAATCACCAGCGAAATTTCGCCTGGCGAAATTTCGCAGAAAAACGAGTCGCGCGTCAGTCGCGCGTCGTTTTTGACGCGACGAAAACGACGCAACGCGCGACGGAAACGGCGCGATGCGCGACGAAAACGACTCGATGCGTCAAAGTTGATGCAACGCGCGTCAAAGTTGACCCGACGCGCAACAAAATCGTCCCGCGACTCGTTTCGCGAATTTTTCTCTAGGCGAAGCGAATCGCGGGAGATTCGCCCATCACTAATTATATATTATTAGAACCTCTAGTAGGGATGGGCAAATTGGACACATTTCTAGTGATGGGTGAATCTAGGCAGATTTGCTACGCAGAAAAATTCGTGAATTTCTAGCGAAATTCGCAAATTGACGAAAAAATTTGCGAAACGGCATGAGCTGATCCTTGAACCAGAGGAAGTGAGATGTGGCATAAACCAACAAAATTTTATTCTAGAGCTATCCCATTTGTGGGAAACTTTGTTTAGCAGTTATTTGGGAACTGAATAACATATTATAATTATCAGTCCTCTGTTATTATTATCTTTTTTTTAACTTGTAAATTATTTCCATACTTACCATACATACATACATACATACATTTCACCTCCTGAGCCTTTATCAGCTTGGCAGGGAACAGGATGGGCTCTCTCTGTACTTCTTGAGATGCAGAAGTCTCAGCTAAAACTGCACAGCATGAAACAGCAGCCTGTCTGCACTCCTGGACAGTCTCATACACACTGGTTCTGGTTAGATGCTGCAGCAGGGGAGAAACCCCTTGCAATTGCCTCCAAACCTAGTCTCTTCCTGGACGCTCCGCTTTTTCCCAGACAACCTTCCAGCTACTCGGTCACACCCTGCCTGGGGCTCAGTGATGTCACAGTCAGAGCAGGTGGAAGGTGTGTCTGATCCCCTACATTTTAAAGACAGGTTACTGTACCTAGACATAAAATGCATGTTAAATATTGCATTTGTTAGACAATATTAACAAGGCATTGTGAGAACTAGACAATGATTTCAAAGGTTCATGTACCACTATTCAAATGTTAAAACTGCTTAATGAGGTAATCATCAGGGTCGGGTACCCGTAGGGTTGCCACCTTTTGCAAAATTTGTTACCGGACAGCAGGGGTGGGGCCAAAAGGGAGTGGGATGTGACATAAAAGGGGCAGGACATGATGTAAAAGGGGCGGAGCCACGGTGAGCGATCGGCTGAAGATGCGAGAAAGGTAAGTTTTCATTGGATTTAAGGCAAGGCAAGGGCCTTTTTTAAGGGGTATTACAAATTTACCGGCAGCTACATTGCTGGTAAATTTGTAATACCGGCCCTGGCCTTGGCTGGTGTTTTACCGGCCTAGGTACCCGTGGGTTACCCGCAAAAACCTGCTGTACCCTGTGGGTTGCAAATAGAATTTCCCAGTGCGGGTATAGATGGGAGTCGGCGGTTCTGCGGGTTTGCGGGTCACGAGTCAGGCCGTGGGTTTTCTCAATAGAAATTTGTACTCCTTTTTCTGACCACGCCTACTTCCAATGATGTCACTTCTGGTTATATGACAGCACTTTCTGATTCTTGATGGCGGGTCCGGGATGCGGATAAGGTACTTGCGGGTCGGGTAGCGGATCCAGGCGGTTAAGGATGCAGGTCGCTGCTCTGGGTTGTGGATTGCAGGTTACGGGTACAGGTCAGGTACGGGTCACAAAAAATGGACCCAAGCAGGACTCCATCAGCTGGTTACTTGATATTAGGTGGGGTAAGTCTGAGACATAACTTTTATTATTGCCAATTATTATGTCAGTTTTTTCATGGAACAGTTCCAATTCTATTAGTTATGGGGCACATTATCTAGAGAAAATAAGAAGAATTAGGCGAATGAGTAAACTAGCCATAACATTTATGGCATGGCCAGAAAGGTCCTATTTTAAAACTGCCCCTATAATTAATATTGTCATACTTAAATCTGATTATAGTAATGTTTTATAAAGTGATGTTTGAAAATAGCAAACTAGTCCAAACTAAAAATGAATTGGGGTAGGTCTACACTTTTGTTCTATTCACACAATTATTATTTAGTAACTGGAAAATTGTATACAAAATAATTTTTTGCATGGAATAGTTGTGACATCACAACCTGACATTATGTTATCCACATGTAATTATAACCATATTAAAATTCAGTTCATTTAATTAGAAAGGAAGCTTGTAGTCTGTCAAATTTGTACCTATGAAATTATCTTTTAATAGGAATAATCTCCTTTCCTGGCAGAAGTAATGTGTCAGCCTGTTTGCATCCATACTGTTTGCATTACAGAAATGTAAACATTTAAATAGAACATTATGTGCAAAAAACATTATTGTTCTACCTTTTCGTCTTTATATGTATATTTTATCACAATCCTGTGATATCAGGATTTTATCCAAAACTTTAAAATTGCAGTTTTATTAGATAACATTTTAGTAAAAGTTAAACAGTCACAACTTTGTAAGATCCATCCTGATTGGACTTGGTTATAGTTCTGTACTTTTCTGTGCTTATTGAGACAGTACTTTTGCTTTATTTTTTTTATCTACAACTGCAATTTGTTAACATCTAAAGTTTTAAATAATGAAACTAGAGGAGTTACACTTCATAAAATATTTCCTTTTTATTGGTCTTTTCCTGCTGTATCCAGTTTACAGGTTTCTTGATTAAATCCACTTGCGATATGCTGTCCCTTTTATCCATTAGTTGTGCTGTTAGCCACAAATCATATTGTGTCTCGTTCAGACAATGCTTCATCTGCACCTAGTCTGATTCACAAATGTGCCTCATATGATCACTTGCATGGCTATTCACCGTTATCATCATTATCATTTATATTCTCCATGTCATTAGGGTCCTTAATCTAACATTTTGTCTAATTGCAGGCACTGGTTATGTGACTCTGATGCTAACTATAAAAATGTGAACAGGAAAAATAACCTCATTATGAGAAAAGAATATGGCACAGTTGATATGCAGTAATCCACTAGTCACCTGGGTTACACATTATGCCAATGTTCATCCTGGGAAGTAGAAGATAAAAGCATGTATAGCAGTGCCAGGTTTAATTAACCTGATGTTCTTTATAATTGCTTTAGATTTGTTTTACATTAAAAACTTATATATGAAAACCTTGGTTATTTTATAAAACATGATGTACCAGTATAATCAGCTATGCAACATATGCAAAAACAAAATGTGTGTTATCTGCCAGTGTTGACATGTTTTCCGAACAAAGAATTCTAAAAATAATTCCAAAAGAGGAATTGATCAAATAAACTCAACTCTTTGGCAATTTTGACATAGCTCTCTTGCAAAACCCAGAAAATCATAGTTCTGCTATATGTTGTAATAAACTGTAAACCTCAATAAAACTGTAGCACTTAATATTAAAGGAGATGTCCATCAAAATAATGGAATTTATTTTGCAAAAATCTAATAAAATTTTATTCCTAAGCAACTTTACAGAATGCATTAATGAAATATATTCAATGATTTTAAATGTTGTAGTAGATAACTGTTTAACTATGTACACTGAGGTTTATTTGGAAGGGTTGACTTTTTTCACACCAAGTTAACTATATAATTCAAAGCAGTTTTTGTCTGTCTTTTGCTATCTCCTATACAGATTGCTCAACTAAAGAAGCATCCAGTTCCTACAATGACATGCGTGTTCCTCTTATTTAACTTCACCTTTAATCTCAGAACTAGGCATTTAGAGCAAGGCAATGTGGGAACTAGCGTCTTGGCTAGAGTAGACCCCAAAAATTTTCAATGGTATGAATAGTCAAGGCATATTTGATAAAACTACATTACCAGAAATTATATATACACAAAACTTCAAGATCTTTGAAAATTTGCAATCAATTTATATTGGAAAGTTACTGGAAATGACGTATTTCAGGAAGATCATCTCCCATAGACTCCATGTTAATCAAATAATCAAAGTTTTAAAAAGTAATTTCCTTTTTCACTACAATAATAAAATATTACCTTGTCCTTTACAGTATATTTCATCCTTATTAATGGACAAATAATACTAATGAGTTTTATACATTTTTCTAACATTCATATTTTATTCTTTTCCCAGGATTCTATTTTTAGCACTAAAAATCATAGATTATACTAATTACTTTAAACCACAATTATTTAACTGTAAAAACCACAAAAACACTACTACAAAACTTCACCAAAGCTGCTGAGGTCATGTAGAAGTCAATGGGAGTTCTCTTTTTTCAGTTATAAATTCTTTATTTGCTTCATGGTTTTTGCCATTTTTGGAATCACATATTCTTATATAATCAAATTTAATCAAATATCATCAAATTCTTATGAAAACAAGATTCCTTTCATTTATTTTTTCATTTGTGCTTTTTATATTAGGATCTTTTTATAAATTAATTGGTGGGTTTTAATGAAAATTAGTTTTTCCATGGTTTCAAAAAACTCCAAAACCACACAAATACAAATTCTGATAATTGAACCTCCAGGTCTCAGACATATAGATCTATCTATTATGGGTTTTTTTCACACTTTTTTAATATTTATTCTTTTGTTCTTGTTTTTTATAACTGTATTGTTCTTTTCATTCTCACTCACCCCCAAACACTTTACAGGCATGAATTGGGAAAGAGTGAGAGTATTTTGAAGTCTCCCAACAGCCTGTCATCATTGCTCCGCAATACATGTTTGCAACACAATACAGATTCTTTATTTGACTAATGTTACTTTGGGAAAAGGAATCTTGAGATCACCTGTACTCAAATGTATAATAGACTAAAAAACTGAGAGTTAATGTCTGATGAATTATGCACTAGAAATATTTTAAATGTCCTTGTTTAGGGGCAGGCAGTTTCCTGGGAAATATAAAAGTAAATACTGTGTATAGCTTTATTTTATATTAATTATATAATAATATGTTTTAATTACTTCAGTATCATGCCTCAGTGTGATATTGATTCTTGTATATCAAGGTAATGGTTGTTTTTAAAGAAAAAATGTTTAATGTTTAAAGCTTTCAGGTATAATACTTTGACAAACAAAAGCAATTTATTAATATTTTTGGGGCTGTATAAAACACATAAGGAATAACATCAATAACAACATTATAGAATACATTATTTTGTTGGTTTATACCAGATAAATATTTTTTATCTTTCAATAGATCCAAGTTATTAGAAAATTATTTGATTGTGAATGTTCTCTATTATCTTACTGTAGTTTCTTTCCAGTAAATACTGCATTGTTATTTCCAAATACAGGAATACAAACAAAATAATTAACTGAAGTTGTCCTCACATGGGCCAATTAGGATAGTTTTGAGTGTCATATTGAAAGTTGATTGCACTGTGGCAATTGCCAGTTGGGTCATCTGGTAACATTTGTTGTGAGCAACTAACTGTATTATGATCTGATCTGATATTGATCACAGATATTTAATTCACTGATTAAAGACAACATGATCTGCATTTACTTCTTGGAAATGTATTTTATATTCATTTTTATTACTTTCTCTATCTCTGTAAAAATTATCTTTAAAGGGGTGGTTCACCTTAAAGATATCTTTTAGTATA
>CM044432.1:35830063-35861244 GCA_024363595.1 Xenopus borealis
GGCGGTCACACTACTGGTGAAGCACGAGCCAAGATCAGGGTGCTTGGCATTTGTTCTGGTGTTGGGTACCGACCATGACACATTAACTAAAACCAAAGGGCATAAGTCCAAAGATTATTTTAAACACATTTGGTCATCTTATTTTGAAGTTAGTAATTCTAATACTGGTGATCAAATAATGCAGTTTCTTCAATTGTAAGATGTTCTTTCTGGCATTCTAGTTGATGAATGGACGCCTTTCTTTCTTTTATTACATGTACATCCATTGGCTTAGTTAATTTTAGTTAGTTATTGTTAGTTTTCTTGAATGGTATACAGTTTATTAATATCATGCCATTGTATTGAATATTACATTTTTCGTGATCTGTATAACTTTTGCTGTCATTTTGATTTTGTTTCTTCAATATGAAAATCAAATAAAATATTTTCAAAAATAAAAATAAAAAAGTCTGAATAAAAAAGTACTTTAACTTATAACTGGCGAGTTCATGTAGAATTCAATGGCAGATGTCCCGTTGATATCCAGATCTGTGGTGGGTTTCATTCAATAATTTGAAGATTTCATGGTTTTGGGCATCAAATCCGAAAAGTCACAGTTTTCTCCAAATCCGAAAAATTTGTAGGATTCTGATTTTTCCACGATTTTATAGAGTTTTTTTCCTGCACAAGAGATTTTCTGAAAGATTTATTGATAAATAAGGGGAAAAGTCAGTGTGGATTTGTTCGGAGTAGTTTTCAGAAAATAGTGAGAACTTTTCAGATTTTAATAAATAACCCCCATAATATTAAGCAAGCACTACATACAAATAATTCATAGTCATTATGTGCAAGAGAACTAGACTTTAGTTTGTCAAATATCACAAAGTTTAAAGTTGATAAACAGAGAGGATGAACATGGTATGGCTTAATGAAGACTACCTGGGCTTCTGATACACTGATTATTTTTTCCTGCTTCAGCATTAACTATATTTTACATTTGCTCTTAAGCACCATTTAAGATCTGTAGTCTGAGATCAGGTGGTTGTCTTTTACAATATGAATATGACATCCATGATGTTTGTTTGTGGCTTATGAAACCACTGGTATTATTTAAATATATAAATGCATAAACAGAGTTAATGACCCATTAACTATATTAATTTCCTAATTGCAGTGGGAAGCATCATGTATGTTTAAATAAATATTACCAAATAACATCCTTTGGCTTTCTCAAAAGATATGACAATTGCATGACATATATAAGGCACGTACATTATGCGTGAGTCGGAATACAGCAGGAAAACAGGAAACAATAAATCATAAATTAGGGCACTGATTGTTGTAGCTAATTACATCAGACTTCTGCTTAATTTCTCACTGTCATCTTAACCTGATTTTCCTTGCCAACAGACTTTGCAAATTGCTAACATCAACTACATACTACAAATTACAATGTTCATTTACTATGACGGATAATTAAATGGGAAGTAGAATGGGGTTTATTACTACAGGATAACATTTGACACTCAACAGATACCTGGAAATATATAATTTATTTACTGCAGATTTCTTCATTATATCACTAGGCAGGTGCAGCAGACATGATCTGATTAATATCAGCCTGTGATTGGACAAGGACTCCTGATGATGACGATGATAATGATGATGATGTATTTCTGAAATTAGCTAGGATGATGATATGACAGGATGAACATTTTACATACAGACAGTGTTCCATCTCAGCTTTTTTCAAGGCTGTCCATCTATAAGATATTGGACTAAGACTGGATACAGAAAGATTACTCTCCTTCTAAAATATGTTTCTTTTTAGTATATTATATTTATTTATATTTAGTACAGTGTACTAAGGGGCAGATTTATCAAGGGTCGAATTCCGAAGTGAAAATACTTTGAAATTCGACCAACCTAAATTAAGTCAAAGTATTTTTTTTTTAACAAAAACGTAATGTTTTTTATCTAACAGGTCCATTTTAATTTGAATTGGTATGATTCGAAAAGAACGATTAGCGAATTCAATCGAATGATTTGAACAGTTTATCCCCCAAAAAACTTTGACTTCTCAAACTTAAGCCAAAGACTCCATATAGGAAATAGGAGGTCCCCCATAGGCTAAAACAGCAATTCGGCAGGTTTAAGGTGGTAAAGGGTTGAAGTTTATTTTTTTTGTGAAGAGACAGTATTTTGATTTCAAATAATCAAATTTTTTCAATTTGAATCTAATTTTAGCCTATTCGATAGTCGAAGTACCCAAAAATGACTTTGAAAGTCGAATTTTTTTTCATTCGAATTTTCACTCTGACCCTTGTATAAGTCTGCCCTAAAATGTATGAAGAAGGTTGAAAACATATTTTCTTCTATATATTATGCATTGCATGTGAAAAAGATTAAATCATGCTGAAATCAGTAATTTTTATATTCCTTAAGTACCACATTTCCCACAAAAGATTTGGCCAAATACCAGCACGATCAGGGACCGAATTTGCACTGGATCTGGGGTTTTCTGGATAATGGGTCTTTCCATAATTTGGATCTCCATACCTTGTCTACTAGAAAATCATTAATTATATCTTAGTTTGCGTCAAGTACAAGGTACTGTTTTATTATTACAGAGAACAGGGGAATCATTTTTAAGAATTTGCATTATTTGGATAAAATTAAGTCTATGTAACAGGACCTTTCTATAATTCAGAGCTTTCTGGATAGCAGGTTTGCAGATAATTTATCCCATAACTGTATTTCAAAGTCACCTGGCTTTATGTTAGGATTCAGTTAAAGCGGACCTGTCACCCGGACATAAAAAGCTATATAATAAAAGTCATTTTCCAACTGAACATGAAAACCAAAAAATTTTTTTATGAAAACATCCATACATATAAACGCATTTAAAAATCTCAGCTGTCAGTTATATATTGCCTGCCCCTTCTCTATGGCATAGAGGCAGGTCTGGCAATTACTTTCACTTTCCTTTCTGCTCTTCCTAGATGTCACTGCACTCCTTACTCCCCCACCCTTCTTTATTATCTAATTGTGTAGCCAGTTCATGGGCATGTGCATCATGTCCTCTATTTTGGAGCATTATAAGATTTTGGGATAATGCAAAGCTTTTCTCACTAACATTGTTTACAAAATGGCTGCTGCCTGCTTGCAGTGATTGTGAATTTCTATACTCAAAGAAGGAACACTAGTATAATTAATACACTGTAAGTAAAGTGTATTTTGCTTGACTAACATGATAAAATAGGATTTGGAATTATTTCTTAGGGTGACAGGTCCACTTTAAGGCTGAATACTGAGGATTCTACTGAATATAAGTCCTGCAAAAATTGCTGCTCATATTCAAAATAAAACCTTGGAAGGCTAATACCAGGCATAATGATTTCATGATTGTATACCATTAAAATACTTTTAAAATAAAATAACCATAAAATAACCAACAAATTCACAAGACAGGGCTCTCTTGTTTAAGTGTGCATTGTACTTTGTACCTTGCTCCATATTAAGAAAAATTCAAATGACATTTGTGCACTTTCAGTGCACATTTTGCACTTTGTTATTGGGCTGGTGTGCCTAAAAGAACTTTAAAGGTCTTTTTCCATTTGAGTGCTGCATTTTCTGAGAGGCAAAAATGGAAAACCATCATAAAATTATTCTGCATGACAACAGTTTTACACTCCTCAGAATAAACTTGACATTAGTCTTCAACAAGGGAACAGTTTGGCTACAATTCGCATTGCATATACAGTAGAATATACAGTATTTATATAGAAAACAGATTTAACAAAAATTAAAAAGTCGGCCAGATCTCGATCGGGCAGTTTAAAAAATGCCGTTGTATCATAGCCGCATCTGTGTGTGTATGCGGTCCCGCAATGCATTATGATCTAATCGTTGGACCCTAGGGCCCATGATCGCATCAGTCCGATATCGCAGAAAACAATACAAATCATGGATGTTAGCAGAGAATGGACAAACTATTTTAAACATATGAACCCTAAAAATGCTAACTTGGAACCTTGTCAGTTGCCACTTGGCAAAAGATGTTAAACTAACTCAAACAAAAAGGCAACCGATTATATAATGAACCCCCCTTTATTTTGCAAAACACTATGGGGCGTATTTATTAAAGAGACAAAATAGAGTTTGACACAGTTTATCAGAGGAAAACAAGACATAAGCTTATTGGTGGCTGTTGTATGGGGGGCCTCCTGGAGGCCTGCCTAAGTAATGTTTGACCTGATTGAACAGGTTTGAAAATCCCATTTATCGAAGACTCTATTATTGCATTGATCCCCCCCAATAGTCACCATAGACCCACAGTATGATTTGATTTTTGGCCCACAGCAGCAATTGACTGTACATTATCTGAGAAGTCCTATACTTTACTTATACTGTACCAAATACAAATTGCTCCCATTAGCGGCTTATAGTATTTATTAGACTGATGCTTTTAGTTTTATAACCACTGATATACAAAACTGAATCAACCATAGAATGTTTTAATATAAAGGTCTGCCATTAGACTTTACTATCCAGCTATAAAAGTTTTAAAAAAATCCTCTAGATATCCGTTCCACTATTTTACCATTGAAATTCCATTGGAAATTTTATCTAACCAAAAAATAAAGCAACATAATTTCTATGTAGGTGGCTGGTTCTCTGATGGTGCATTTCTATAATTTATTAGATTTTCAGATTGTTTTGTTCTTTCTTTCCTATTGGCAAAATCATTGAAGAAATCTGTCATGTCCAATTTTGTTTTGGGGTCTTTGATGGCTTGCAGCATCATTTTTTGTAAACATATGTCTGAATAAATATGTGTGAGAAGAGTGTGGTCTGCTCTCTGTCATTCACAGTGGAATTCTATTGTTAGGTAACAATGGTGATATAATGCTGTAAATGTGTCTACAAACATGTTATACAACTGGTATCTGACTCTATACTGTTATTCACACTTATATGGTAAGTATTTATTGTAGAGATATGGTCAGCTAGTGAAAGCTGTTAGATTTGATCAATTAATTTATACAGTGTATGCCTCTATGTCATGGCTTTGCTATCAGCCAGAGTTCTGGCAGCACCTTTCTGCCTTCAAGACTAGATTCCGAACATTTCTTAGATTGTTTTCCCTTATTTATATTAGCCACCACCAATGTATAATGTAAATAGCTTTGGACATTTATGCCAAGGGATCAGCAGTTCAGAGTTCAAAGGGAAAATCCCTGACATGGACATTGCACTTCTCTTATACTTGTTTTTGCTTCTGTTAGAGGCATACAAAGATTGAGGGATACTGAAAACACTCCATTACATCCAAAATGGGCAGTTTTAATATATAAGTCACAGGTGTCAATAAAACACATTCAATGAATTATTTCCTGCTGCTAAGAGAAAAATTGAAAATCTTGTTTCTTTATAGCTACAAACTTCTCTTGACAAACCTTAAGTGCCAAATGTGGTTTCCATTTGCCTTTTGGGGATTTATTTGTGTATGCCAAAGTTCAGGTGTGCCAGCCCTTTGTAATAAGCTATTTGGATGAAAGCTTGCCTAGCTCAAAGGATTCTGATGTAGTTTATTGCTGCCTTTTAAGATTATTGTTCAGAAATACCAAGTCTAATTTTGAAATCAATTAGCCATGAGGTCTGATGAGGTGTTAGCCCAGCTCAAGTTCACACCCGCTGTCCTTAGATTATTGTTAAGTTAACTCGGGTCCTGTAATACTGCAGCACTTACAGGCATCTGGCATACACATGTTTTATATCTCGTTGGAAGGTTGAAGCTTTTAATGCTATGGCACAGTTGAAAAATCTTAAAGTTATGTTTATTTGCTGCTGTTTTCCTTAACTTTTTTTGTAATCTTTTGGTTTTTAAATTATTGATCAATATTTTTAAATTTATACATCTATGCCGAACACAACTGGGAATAGGCGAAAAAAAATCAAAGTCACAATTCATTTATTATGTTGCTTGTCAGCCCATGTTTATGCCATATCCCCATAAAGCACCGCTGTTCTTTTGTCAAGTTACAAAGTAATAAACATCACTTATCCCTTCATCTCTTGTTTTTGGGTGGCAGTAATAAACATATGAGGAAATAACACACCTACATGTTTGAGAATATTAAAGCTTTTTTTTCTTACTCAGAATTAGACTTATCAAAATATTGAACAAAAATGTTTACCTTTCTAATTGAAATGATTTTAGAACTTAAGAATTGCTTCCTACAAGAGAGTGCAAATATAAGCTCTCACCTGTGTGGCCAGAGAGGGCATAATTATGCCCCGGGGACTCAAGTAAAATGAGGTTGGTGGTCTCAGCACAGTCACATAGGGACCACACACAAGGGCTGCCAGCACTCTTTACAACTGGCAGCTTCTATTGTGAGTGAGCTAATTAAAAGTCTAAATGGCTGCCTGGTCCTCGGCATTTTAAGGAGAGGCAATAGCCTACATTACAAGGTATGTTTTACTGAAAGATACACTGGTACACAATAGGTGTGATATTGACATATGTGCACAATACATGTGGAATGCATTTTGTTTATTTTTAACTAAAATTTAAATATATGCCTTAATATGAAATGAAAAACACGTGCCAATTTACAATCTTTTATTAGTCTATTAATGGGGAAATAACAGGCCAAAGGTTGACAGAGGCTAAGTTAACAGTACTGTTGAAGCCTAGAAGACCTAAACCTAGAGGTGTTGAAGAAGCTTTACCACATTAATGGAGGCTAGTTTCAGATAAATTATTTATTTCTCAAGAAGGTTGTTGTTTTTATTTTTCCTTTTAGAGTTACATTTCCATTAAATGTTAAGAATTCAATAAACGTTTAACTAAGCAAATAAGGAAAAGCAGTTATGACAAAAAATCAATTATTATAAACAGAAAGGAGAAAGAAAGTAATGGCTAATAGCAACTAACCTAAGGTGGTTGTAGTTTCAGCAAGGCTTTATTCGAGTGTTAGATCACTTGGGGTCTCATTCAGGATTCAACTAGAATGGTTAGAATATCGCAACTAAGGGGCAAATTTACTATTTTTCACATAAAATCCTTCGAATCCATTCGAAATTAGATGTTCGATTTCTGGATGAAGGTAAGGTTAAATACCGATTGTTCGATTTCACGAAAAAAACGTACTTTTGCATTCGAGCTTCCGAAAAATTTGTACGATTTGAATGATCGAGGCGTTCGATCGTACAAATGCTATTCAAGCAGGTCTTTGCAAAAAGAAGCATATTGGGGGGGGGGGTTTTCCCATAGGCTTCTATTGGTATTCGGTAGGTTCAATCTGGCGAAGTAGGCATTCGAAGGATGTTAAAATTTTAAATCCTTCGATCATTGAATGGTCGAATGATCGAATATTCAATCTATTCAATAATTCAAATATTTGTTATTCGATGATATTCGAATATCTGAAAAAATCGTACGATCGGTATTCGATCGAATTCGATCAAACTTCGATCCATTCACTTTAATTTGCCCCTTAATCCTTCCATGAGTTTATTTCATGTGTTGCATTATAGTATTCCTCCAACAGCTGGAAGCATTTATATCCCTCCAGTGTTTGGTGATGAATATATTTTTGCTGCCAGCATATATGTTATAGAATAGCTATTAAAAGTGTAGAGTTAATTATTTCTTGCAGGTAGTTGGTTCGCAGTAACTTGTTTACCAGTACATAACACCAATGTCAACCCATTTTACCTTTATATTATACAAACCTTTCCCACATTTTCCCGTTTTCTGAATTTTAGCTTTCGGACATAAGAACTGCAAAATAAAAATAAAACGGCAATTAAAGGTATTTTAATTAACCTAATCAATGGGACAATTTAGTCAGCTGAGGGCTTATTTTGGCCAGCACTGCAAAAAAGCATTTTCACTGCTTAAAATCGTACTGCCATTTTTCAAGCTGGCAAAACAGAGGTTCGCAGAGGAATATCAGAAAAAGATCTACAGAGAAAATCTACTAAAGTCTACCAGTCTGGCCATGGCTATTTCCATGGTCATATCCATACCCATCAAGTTAGTATGCTTGCAATAACAGTGACTTCCTAGGAATGTCTGTCCTTGAGCAAGGTGTATTAACATGATTCATATTTCAGAAATAATTGGAAAAATAGGGTGGAGACCATTGCTCACTAAAAAGAAAATGAAAGATCATCTGCAACTCAGCAGAAAGTTCTTGCTGCCATGTGCCACTGCAATCCGTTGGTTGGGTGTATGTAGGATTTGTGGTGTGAATGTGCCTGCAGGATAACTTTGTATTCCGTGGACTGCAGATGATCATGTGGGAATTAGCCTGTAAGATTACGCAGGATTAGTAATCATGTCACTGTAGGATTACTGTGGGTTATGTAGGTTTACTGAAGACTAGTCTGATGGCACAGTTTTTTTTACAATGGATGCTCAAGCCAAACTTTTCCATATATTTCTCATTGCCTTAAATGGGAATGGGAACACAGCTAGTGGTCTTTAGCCCATAAATAGTGATGGGCGAATTTATTCGCCAGGGGCGAAAAAATTCGCCCAAAAAAACGAGTCGTGCCTCGTTTTTGACGCGACGCGTCGTTTTTGACGCGAGGCGTCGTAAACGACGCAATGCGCGCCGAAAACGACGCAACGACTCATTTCGCAAATGTTTTCGCCAATTCACGAATTTCTCTGGAAAGTGAAACGCGGGAGATTCGCCCATCACTACCCATAAACATGAATAAAATGTTTTTCAGATAAGAACCCCCTCTACAGGTTGCATCAGTACATTCCATCTGAAATCAATAGGGTTTGGGTGCTTCAAATACAGCTTAAAGCAGACATTTTGGCTATGGAAACTGAACTTAAATGGTGCTTCTCAAAACAATATGTCCCTCTCCCGAATAAACCTTTAAACCTTAATAAAGCCTTTGATTATTCTAATTCATTCCCAGAGTAACACTAGAGGCCTAATTTACTGTGGTGTAGGCACAAGCCCTAGTGTGCAATGGTCCACAAAATCTGGCACAAGGAGTATAGTGAAATTCACAGGAGCACAAGGGAACCCTGTTTTATAATGTTTAGATTGTAAGCTCATTCTCAGTCCTTCAAATCTCTTTTAACTTCATACCAGAGAAGCAAATAATTGGGCATGTACTGGGTGCAATAAAAGGGGGGGGGTGCCGTTTAAGCCAAACCCTTAAATCTTGAATACACATTGGAGGTCAAGTTAAATCAGTACATCGGTTACATGTTCAAGAAATGTACAAGTGTTTGTCAGATATGGCTTTGTTTGAAATACTAAATCATATGCACATATCAAATTATCTGCAGCATGGTAGAGCAATAATTAGCCTTGCAGCGCCAGTCTCCAAGGTTCAGTTCCTACCAGAGAGCTACTGTATCTGCAAGGAGTTTGTATGTTCTCTCTGTGCTTGCGTGGGTTTCCTTTGGATACTCTGGTTTCTTCCCATACTCTAAAAAAATACAGGATGGTTAATTAGCTTCTGCTGAAATTGAATATACTTTGTGTGAATGTGACAGGGACTGGGGCAGGGACTGATGTGAACAATGTATCATCTTTGTACAGCCAGCAGAAATGTGTTGGCACTTTATAAATACAAGAGATATATAGTAAAACCTATTACCCAGGCATTTCTGCCTCTGAACTTCAGCTGCTGAGGTATTCTGGGAGTTGGCCCACAGCTAGAGTGCTATAGGACAGCTATTACTAGTTTGTTTAAAGATAAACACTTTAAAATGGCATTCCCTGCTGTTCTGGCACAAATCCAAGTTACCTTTTGATTTTTGTAGTTTTTTTTTCCTTTCTTTTAAATAAATGTATAAATGTTACAAATTCTCCCATCCTCTGCTCAGACTGGTAGGAGATTAGATTAAGGAGAGGTGCCAGTATTATCTGTGTAGTTGCTCTAAAGGTCACACTGCACTAACAAGACTGACCCAATCAGCAATGACATAATCCAGCTGCTGGGCTGTGTGGATGTTTTTTCCTAACGTTTCCATTGATACCTTTTTCTTCTTAGAGTAAAGTGGCTTAAGCATTTTAACTAGAGTATCTCCACTTCTGGAACAATTGGTTTGTACATTCTCCTCCTCGACTACCAGAACATGCTACATATGCTAGTACTTACTGTTTCTAAAATGGTCAGCCATTAGGTTAAATCTGTAAAGTTGTCCCCCCCCTCCCACATTAAATTATTATAGTGATTATAGTGATGGGTGAATCTGTGGAGTTTCGCTTTTTTTTGTCCAAAAAAGTTGTATGCCTGATTAACATTTAAATTGCGTACATGATGAACACAGCACTGATTTTTCATGTGTGTATTAATTTCATGCCTCATAAAAAACATCTGTTGGAGGAATTGACAAAGATGGTACATTTGCATTGGTAGAGATTTGTACCTTGAAAATGCCTAAAATAAATGAATCTACAGGTATAGGATGTGTTATCTGGAAACCTGCTATCCAGAATGCTCCAAATTACAGGAAGGCCACTATTTTAATCAAAATTCAAAAAATTGTACTTGGTCACAACTAAGATATAATGATAATAAATCCTTATTGAAAGCAAGAGTCCCCAGGACTGAAAATATATGTCTTTAATATTTACTGTGCTTTCTGTAGATTAACAATACTGTGCATAGTGCAGCCCCTAGTCCACCCCTCTGGATGTAGACTGCACTGTATTCATGGAATGGGTCTTTGCACTCTGTTCAGTTAATATTTAAAGACATATGTTTAAGGACAAGGCTTATATAAGTTTATTCTTACGGTTTGCAACTCCACTTCCTTCTTTTTTTTTTGTTTAAAATAAATATCCATTGGGTGTTCCATTTGAGGGAACTGGATTTATAAGAGTTTATCATTTCTTGAAATGCAAAGTGGGGGGTCCAAACACAAATGTAACAACTCACCACTTCAAAAGGAGAGACCCAGGCTCAGTGCTCTGAGCCTTCAGCAAGGGTAGTGGATTAAACCTAAGTTTTGTTGAGCAAGCACTCAAAGAAAACCACCTTCCACCAAGCGAATGAAAGCAAGTGTATAAAGGTATTTATTCCATAAGTATATATCCAATGTTTTGATCCAGAGGAAGTAAAAAAAACCCAGCCTGAAGTCATTGCCAATTATGGGGCAAATTCACTAACCTGTTTAGTTGCGCCTGAGTTGGCTTCGCTAGCATTCACCGTCATGCTTGTGAATTAGTGCTAGCGTTAGCCACTTTGCACTTTAGTGAATTTGCCCCGCCTCAAGAGGGAAAAAAATCCTTCCTGACATTCATTTAACATGAATGATACCATGCAGACTCTCACGTTACCATGCAGACTCTCAGGTTGGTTCAGGGTGCAATAATTAATCTCCAGTGGTTCTTATAACTTAACCAATGAACATATTTACTGAGCAATAACAATCCTCCATGGCGTGTGCATTCATAAGAATAGGCAGGATCATGCATCAATAGTGGATAGGCAAGTACTCACAACACCTTTGGTCAGTTGGAGACATTGTGCACAGCAGTCACTCAGGGTACACCCAGCTTTCAGCCTTTGTCCTAAGTGGAACCTGAGGGAAAACTCACATCCCTAGGTCTGTACACTTAGGGGCAAATTTACTATTATTCGATCATAATTCGATCATATTCGATCGAACTACGATCTATTAACGTGAATTTTGTAAATTTGCCCCTTAGTCTCTACTTCTGGGCAATTAGTACCTGGGATCATAATCCCACTCACAATCCTCGGAGGAGCCTCAAACTGCTCAGCGAAATAGCTTAACTATCTGTCACTGCCTAGCGTGACCTATAAAGTTGAGTAGACCTTCCTTACTAGACCTGACCTGTCTAGGTTCCACTCGAGCTCTGCCTGCCTGCTCAGGTTAGAGCCAGCACAAGATGAACCCTGGGCACATGGCTGCTAAGGTTTTTATACTTTAACACAGTGTCATCTACTGGTCACTGTGAGAACACCAAGGGGCATAGCTTATTGAAGGATAAGGAAACAGGTCCCCCTCCTAAATGTATTTTAAGACCCAGTTAAGCATCTATACACTAGGGAACTGCCTGCTAAATAATACTGCAGAACTAATTTACCAGTCCCCTACACTGTATATATCTGATTCTTCCAATCTTTAAACATATACCAGTGTTGGTCAGTCAGATCCATTTTCAAGCAGCCCCTGCATTTATAGCTCAAGGCTTTCCTTCTAGACAAAAATGCAACCATTGCACATTCCACGCAATAAAGGCATAGTGGAACCATAAATAGGCATTTGTCAATCAGGTTCTACCTCAGTAGAATGTTTCAGTTCTTCAAAGACTATACCTGACAGGTATTTCACAGCTTGGGGATGTCCCCAAACTGAAGAATTGCAAGGACTTGCAGGGTTGTTGTTGTCAAAGTTGCTCACCACCTAATGCAGCTGTATGTGTAAGTCACTTCTGCTCAATTAAATATTTAGGTTCAGGAGGATAAGCCAACCTCATCAACTGTGATATTGTCCTTTATTTGCTTAAACATCTTATTCATGTCACAGAATAAGGTGGGAGGAAACTAAACTGGTATTTACAGCGCTACGAAATATATTGGCGCAATAGAAATAGATTTTAATAATAATATTTAAAGGCATAAAATAACAAATAGCTCAGAAACTGTTTATGGACTGTTTAGTATGTGGTCAGTGTCCTGTCAGCGTCTAATTATAAGGCATCTCCTGAAGCTTATAGCATACTGATACTATAATGGGAAACTGCTTAATGTTTCATAAGTGACTTTTACCTCTAAATTATAATGCAGAGATCAATTCCAAATGCAACGAGTAAGAGAAATACTTACGAACATATACTTGATCAAATATTGAAACATTTACTTTTGCATTTTAAAGCCTTATTGGATGGGTCAGAAAACACATCTTATATTCATCCCATCCCTGTTTAATGACATGGGGGTGGGGAGCTTATTTCTGCTTGCAATGAATTTCAGGATTTTGCAGTGTAGACTCTGATGTGTCTGAAGGAGGCAGAAGTGGTGTATTTGGATGATAACATGCATACCAGCTACACACTGGATTTATTAACTAAATAGTGTCTGAAACACTTAGTGTGAAAGGTCTTCCATAAAATCAAATTCCTTTCTTCTGTTTTTAACCCTGTTAACCTCTCTAAGCTACTTTTCAACATGATGACAATATGCAACAGGTATACAATCAGAGAGGAGAGGAGGGGGTCACCCTTGGATGTAATGAAGTCATTGAAGACCATGTATCAAGTTGGCATGGTTAAAACTGTGATGTACTACAGGAAAATATTTTTCAACTTAGAATATTATGTCAGTCAAGGATTATAGTTGTGAAAATTACATGTGAAATAGCCAATAGTTTGATAATGACAATAAGTGGCGATAGCTTCTAATCAAATTTAGAAGATACTTAACAAGTTATTGTTGTGTTTGGTAGCCGAGGATGAGGAGAGTTTTATTAGCAGGTTCATGCAGCCATTGCATAACAGCAGTAACGTCTTACTTTCAAGCTGTACAGAAAGTCCTGTGTATGCACAGTGACACCCACAGGCCATTTGTATAAACACCACAGTTATATAACAAAGGCATCAGGATAGTTGAATTCTGTCAGCGACTCACAGTATGTGTGTGTTTTAGAGTTGGAAAAAAGTTAGGTTGAGGAACACACAAATATAAATTAAAATAAGTAAAAAGTTTAAGTATAAACTTAACATCATCTCAAAAAGAACAAAAATGTATCTTTCTCCCCTTCACTATTTCAACTTATGGCATGCTGATTAACACTGCCAACTCAGCACATTGTCTGGAGTTTTTGACGCAGCATTCTTCTTCTTTGATCATGTTAACACCGCAGTAAAAACTTGTTACTTCTTCCTATCAGTGCCAAAATCTGTACCGTTATTTCACAAGCACAACAGCTCATCCATGTTCTTATTCAAGGCTGCTTAGACTACTTCAACCTGGGAGGATAACTGCCTCCCTAACCCCCACCCATCCCACTACTGTTTTACATTCTGCAGCTAGAATAATCCAAGTCTTTGCAGTTCTGCCTGGGGTTGATAGTATATGTACTCTTCTATGTTGTTTTTTTCTCCATGTATGATGTCAGGATGTCAAGGATGTATTTTTCTTGGTAATAACAATATTCTACCTTTTAACTTTTCTCTCATTTGCCTTTGTTCTCATGTGTCTTTTGTAGAATCCATTATAGTCTGTGCCCAAATTGTAGCCAGTCTGCCCTTCTATAATATGTTGTAGAATAAAACATATTTTGCACTAAGGAAATAACAAAACAAAATAAGTGTGGCATAAATGTGATGTATGTTATGTAAAAATATATAATGACAAATGTACTTCCTATTGTAAAATATATGGATATTACAGAGGAGTGCCATGACTATATAAGAGCATGAGGCTGAAGGCCAAGTGGTCACTTAGTCATGGAAAAAAGAGGTGACTTCTAATAATAATAATTATCATATTTTACAACAGGGGTAAATTATTTATTGAAATGCACAAGTTTGAGTGAGTCATGTGACAGATGTTACATCACTAAGCATTGAAAATAACTGATGACATCTCTAAGCCCCATTTATATGGATATAATTTACAGGATATCAATGGCTCTTGCATATTATATAGTGGATAATGCACCCCCTACCGTAATTTATAAAGATATTAGAAGTCACTGAGAAGATACGTGTCTATATAAAAACACCAGGTTGCAGGCCGAGTGCTTTTATACAGGTCACGTAACTCTACCAATATCTTTATAAATTTCGGTAGGGGGTTCATTATAATCTACAGGGTTCCTTTGTGTTTCACTTATCTGTGCTTTTCAATACATAGTATACTGTATGTCTCCCTGTATTACCTCTGCACTAGTGTTGTAGCTGCATTTTTTTGTCCTTGTGTCTTCTGTGGCATCCTGAACATATGCTATATTGTTGAGGGTGGAAGTGCACATGCATGGGAGCAAAACCAGAGAAGAACGGAGAGTCAGAGGGGCAGAGGGTTGAAACAGCAGTGTGAGTAATACAGGTGATTGATGTTGAATGTTTGAGTATGAGAGGCAGAGGGCAGAAGACTGGAGATGGTCCTGGGCCAGAGGGACAGAGTGAGAGAGACACATTGTAAGCCATTAGATTGATAGATGGAGGTTGGGAGCAGCAGGTGAAACAAAACCAGAGAGTGACGGTGGGAGGGACAGAGGGAGCATGGAGTGGGGGAGGCAGGAGAGGGAGAGACGGGAGCAAGACTTGAGATGAAGTGGGGGTGATGGAAGTGAGACTCTTAAAGAGTGTGACTGGAGATGGAGGGGGTCAGAAGAGGGAGAGTGATACAGAGGGAGTGTGACCGGGGATGGAGGGGGGAGCAGAAGAGGGAGAGTGATCTGAGGCAGCATCAGCAGAGGGTGCATGACTTGAGAGGAGTTAAGAGGAAAGGAAAGACAGCAAGAGAGAAGAAGGAGGAGCAAGTGTGTGCACAGTTTGAAGTAAGGAAGCGGGGGAAGTCAGATGAGAGGTGGAGAGCCTGGAGGAAAAGATTCAGAGAGAGCACAGCAGTAACAACTGCTGTCTCTTTAAGATATAAACAGATATAAACAGTGTCAGAACACACCATTTATAAGAATATCATTTACAGTCTGGTCCCATAGGGAAATGACCAGACTGTAGATTGTATACATATATTACACAGTAACTCAGAAGGCCCACAGGATTTTTGAGGTCCTTTAATCAGGCTGAAAATATATATAAAGGTTGCAACTCAGTGTGTGGCCTGATCAATTATGCTGGACTTCTGTGGGAAATGGGGCATTCTGGAGGGAATGTAATGCTTTGGGCCCAAGTAAATGTGAAATAAAGATATTATTTTCAGTTAATAGTAGTAAATTACAGAATGTGTTTTCTTTTTAAACACTGACCAAATTTTCAAGTGGGCAGCAACCCATACAACCACTCAGATTTTCTGCTTTAGTTATTTTACCCAAAGCTGTTAAAACAAAGCTAATTACTGTCTGCCCAGAGTTATTAAAATGTTGGTAAAAATGATGTTGCATGCTGTTGAAGCATGTATAACTACCCATGCACATTTACCTGCATCTCCTTCCTTTACAGATACAAGTTGCACCCATTTGCTTGCAATTTTATAACTGCCATGGAATTTTGCATGTATGGTATCTGGGTTCAGTCACACTCAAAAACAGGATAAAATGTAGGCTGGTGGAAAAAACATTGAAAGTTGGGCCCATATTTGCACTTTTTATTTTAGCAAATTTGCCCATGTGTATAAATTATTTTAACTTTCTGTTGATTATCCTGTTGATAATGGTTCTCCTGATGTTTACTTCTATAACAGTCATAGAATCATTGCAATATTCATGAACTGGAGAATGGACAGTGGCAGGGGCTTGCCAATAGGGGGCATATTTGATCAAATGTCCCCCCCACAACACAACTGTACTTTTAAAAAGAGTCACCTTTCAAGGAAACTTTGGGCGACTTTGGAAAGCTGAATCAACTCATATGTTTTCATACCTGCAATTTACATTATTGGCAGTAGGAAAGCATTTGTAGATTAGAAGTCTGCACTAAAGGTGATAAATCAAGGGGCCACTAATCTCCTTGTATGTCAGTTTCCTAAAGTTTGATGGCACATGTAACTGTAACTAAATAATAGGTGAGACACAGGTTTTATCTGTGTAAGGTAAAAAAAAATTAAGATGGAGCAAACTAGATTTTCACATAGGAGAAGCAAAGAGATTACACACCAGGCCATTTCAAGAGCTGTAACATAGTTAGGCACCAGTACTTTCCATGCTTTTTATTTTATTAACACATTTACATGACTAATCATCAAAAATCAGCTCAAGAATATTTCCATTCCTCAAACACAGCGAACCCCAACCAGTGATTCGTGAGACATGTTGCTCACCAACCCCTTGGATGTTGCTACCAGTAGCTTCAAAGCAGGTGCTTATTTTGAATTCCCGGTGTAGAGGCAATTTATTTGTCATCCCAAGGAACCTTTTTCATGCTTGTGTTTTTACCCAACTCTTTATACATTACAATGTTGCTCACAACAAAAGGGGACCCCTGCTCTCTAATACTGCATGGTATTTTGGTAGGGCCAAGGCCCGTTTTCTTCCTCTTTTAATCCTTCATGACTCCTCCTTCAACCCTCTAAACTACAATACCCATCACTTAAACAGTTCAGTTCTGAAGTCCTAAGCCAATCTTACCCAAGTTCCTGTCTCACATCCTTTACAGTGAATATAAGTTGTAGCAGTGATTTTATAATCAATCTGTATAGTTTTGTGTCTTCAGCCTAAATGCTACTAGAATTTTTTTTAAAGATGTGCAAATCTGTCCCATTTTGCTTTGGTTAGAAATTCCCCGAACTGCTGGAAATTTTGAAAAAGATATTGAAGTCAATAGGTGTTTTTTGCTGATTTTTTGTTCATGATGTTACATCAAAAAACCTTTTAGGCCCTCTTGAAAATTAATAACTTTGAAAAATTATCAGGAAATTATTATGGTGTGGTAGTATCACACGAAAATTAGCTGGCGTAAAAAAAAAAACGAGTTGCGCGCTGAAAATGACACAACGTAGAAAACGATGTGATGCATTGCAAGTGATGCAATGTGCATCGTAAACGACGCGATGCATGTCAAAAACGTGCTTCGAATTTTTCTCGAATTTTTTCGCCAATTCGCGAATTTCGCTGGAAATTCTCACATTTTTCGGCGAAACGGGATAGATTCGCCCATCACTATCTAAGCAGGGTCTGCAATTGCTCACTTCATTAAAAGGTTTTTTGATGTAAGATCACGGTGGTATCAGTGCGCTAACTGTGTTTTACACTGAATATCCCCAAATACTCCTATACAGATCTTAATTCATCAAATTAATTATCCCTCATTACATTTTTTTACATTTTTCTTTTTTAGTAAGAGCTATTAAACGTTACATTTTAGAAGTAGAATTTAAATAACCTTTAGATATCAGTGGACAGTGAACTGCCTATCACATACTTACCATTCTTTGGCACTTGAGCCCTTTATATTGATTAATTGAGATTGTATAATTGATTCATTTTTTCACCTAATTAATTCACATGAGTGATTCATACAATAATGGATACAAATTCTTAACCGTATGTTTTGCTACATCAAAATGATTTCCTTTTTACTAAACTTTGGATGGTGCGACGTTCAGAACGCTCTTGGTGGTTTATGGTTATGGCCACAGCTGCTCGCTAGCTACCCTGAGCTGCCTTTCACTCCTAGAGTGACTGTCACAGTAACTACTACCACTGGCTAAACCTAACTTTAGAGGAACCAGACCCGGGCCCTGTAACACCTCTCAGGGAGGCACGGTCCCAGGAGTAAGACCCTGAGCACATGGTGCTATATCCTTTTATATTGTTACACAGTGCCATTTAGTGGACAATCCCCAGGAACTAATATGGACCCAGGAAAAGGAACATAGCTGCCTGAATTACTTAAGGACCATTAGGTGTCCAAATATGGAGAGGAAACTGCTTGAGCAAACTACACTCAAATCTCAGGGTCCCTACAGTTGCATTAAAAGTAATTGGGTGGTGTCACTGGGCACATGTAAGTTCAGTAACCAGGCAGATCTTCAGTGGGAAAAAAATAATTTACTTTCTTAAGCAAATGCAGAAATCAATGTATGTGCAAAGATGCAGTACAGACTTTCACAAGCAATCAACAATAACCCTGAAAGCATACACCTGGGCTCCAGAACAACCTCTCAGAAAGGCTTAACACAGATTCCCAATGATTTCAGTCTGCAGCTTTTTACAGCTTCCAGACTGCTCCATGCTGACACCATGTGATCAGCATCTACCTAAAAATATTCATTAGGAGAGACTGCTCACCCCTTTGTACAATCAATTGCACTATTATATATAAAAGCAAAGCTTTTCTGCACACTCCTGTGTATTAAAATGCAACAAACACAGCTTTCAATTTCAATTGTTTTAGCGCCGTTTACATATACTCTGTCACATGCTTCAAACAAGTAGGTCTCAGTTTGTTAACTAAAACTAGTTTACACCCAATGTATTTACATAAATTATACACATAGCTATTTACACAGATTACTGGCCAGCAAAGCTAATTAACATTAACAAAAAAAATGAAACTCACCACATCAAAGGTGGTTTTCTCAAGTTTTTCTTCTCTCCAGATGCATTAAAGTCAACTATTTTTTTTTTTCTTACAGCAAGCACAAGTCAATGGAACTGCAACATTTTGCTACAGATCCATGTCTGGTGAGAAAAATTTGCTCATCAGTTTTGCCTTTTGTGTTGATATTTATGGGAAAACCAGACTATAAATGACAGGGGCCCACTTGTTACTTGTAACTTCAACTTTTGATGAATTTACAAAGCAATATATATATATGTATAACCCATATTTTGTTGCGGTTTCTAAAATTTAAATTTTGAAGAATTGCATTTTGGCTAAGACTAGTTAAATAAGCAACTTTTAATCAATAACAAAGAAAAAACATTGAAATGATGCGTGAATGAATACATTTCACATTTTATAGGTATTCAGCTGCTACAAGTTCATGGCAATACTTCAAATATTGTGCAAGCAGTACTTCTCCATGAATCCCTCAAAATCCTTTTAAGACATCTATTAAACCACTGAACCCTAAATACTAAAAGTGAGAAGTGTACAGGCAGTGTATGTGGTAAGCCATGTAATTAGGAGGTGTGTAAAGAGTGTTTCTTTGGAATTGTACAACTTGCACCACCTGCAAAGTCTTGATACGTGTAATTTGTTTTTAATAAGAAGTAGGTGTCTGAATGTTGGATGACAAGAGTGCTCAGAGGGAAAAGTTAAATAAAGAGTATGTTACATAAAAATAGCATTACATTGTATCTAGTTATTAACCTTGGGAACATGGACTATCCAAGGCTAGACCTCCTGGCATGTGTTATACTTATATGGACTGCTGACTGTTTTTCACCTAATTCCATTATATACAATCAGAGTATTTACTGCCTGGGACCATAAATCAGTCAAGGAGCTCTTGCTAAAAACATGTGTTCTGTGGCATCATTAAATTCAAACAGGGCCTACACTTGTAATGCATTTCTTATCTGCTTGCGCATGTAATTCAACAATATATCAGTTACAGGGTATGTCATTATACCTGTTTAAGCAATGGAATTGTCCTATAAAATCAATATACTGCAGTGGGACTCAGGACTGATGAAATTGTGACTTGAAGATTTCAGGTAGAATAAAGGAAAGATATAGTTACCTGTTCAGGTACATTCACAGTCCATTATTTACTGATAAATAAATGTGTCCAATTTTTCTTCACAGGAAAAACCTTGTTAGAATTTGCAAAAGACATTTCTGACTTTTGTCACAGGGACTTTTTCTGAGCAGAATTCATAGTCCAGAGGCAGTTTCCACAGTGACTTTTTTTTTGTCCAAAATACATCATTGGCCAAATATAATTTTGTGATCACATAATTTTGCAGGAGTATTCGTGAAAATATTAATTGATGGTGAAATGCAGAAAAAACATTTGCTCATCACTACTTCACAGCTAAATATTTTTAATGTACTTTGATTTTTATTTACTGCAATACCAACCAATAATGTTGTGTAGTGCATGAAGAACTAATCATGTGTAGTGTATGAAGAACTGGGGTGCCAAGCATAAATCCTTATCTTGTGATTCCAAGAAAAATTATAGTAACACAGAATGCAAAATTAATGGCTGTATAAAATCATAGCTACAAATATATTACAAATATCAGACAATATAAACAATAATGCATTGGATTTATTTTCAGGATACTATTGGGAAACAAAGAATTATAATGCATGCATGTAATGTAGTATTGATGCACATATATGTAGGATAGATGCATGGATTCTCCTGACTCCACCCCACATGGGGCAGTGGCAAATACTGCGTGCCAGTAATCTTTTGAAAAGTGTATTTGACACTAGATACTTCTAAAAGGCCAGCTTGAAGGTCACATAGGGTGAGATTTGGCATGAAAATTTTATTGCTTTCCTAGATACTTGGAACTGTGGATGAATGAATTAAACACCAATATTTTCCTGTAACGTAACCTTGTTATTAGCTAAGGGGGGCATGATCAATGTATGGGGATCCAAGGGGGGCTTAAACTGCAAAAGTTTAACAAGCAACACTGTCACCTCTTGCCTGCTGTCATAATAAAATCCCTTCCTATCCCTCCTAATCTAAATGGCTGCCAAATATTTATCTCTTCAGTCTTCTAAAATCTGTTTCACAGTTCACAATAGAGCTCATTACCATAATCATCATGCATTTATTTATATAACACCAGCAAGTTAAGCAGTGTCTTATGTTAATATAAAACAAAAGGGTTTTCGCCAGGTTTCGCTGAGAAAAAACACCTATAGACTCCAATGGGTGAAAAAAATTGTCACCCATAGACTCATTTTCTGCAAAACAGGTCAGATTCAACCTTCACTAGATAATACTGTATTTTATAAATTATTGATGGTGTTTATATTTGTTTGTAAGGACCCAACAAAAATATTACTTGTTTTATTGAGTTCCTGAATGAGATTAATTCAAGCTATGTTCACAAACAATATTATTATAGTATTAATATAGTATGTTTAGTTAAATATTTATTTAAGAAAAACTTCAACACTTGGAGAAAGTTAACTCACAGGGGGACAACGCTCCAGCTCAGATCTGTTGCCCACCATGATCCCTGAATCTTCAATCAGCGCTGCCTCATATGAAGGCAGAAGAAAGTGACTGTCAAATGAATAAAAAATAGCAGCTATGAATCACCTTAAATCACCAATATCCGCACAGGTTAATTTTTAGCTTTGAGTAGATATTAATACAATGTTTCAGTAATCTATACAGTGGGCTATCTTTGTTCATTTACTGTTCATCAGTTGAAAAAAGTATTTATTTCTGGTGAACTGTCGAAAAACAAGTAAACCGACATAATTGTTTGGAAGGTGAACAGCCCCTATAAAATAATGTGTGATAAAAAAAAACTGACTTTAGAGAGCAATCTCTGGGGTTTTGTTGCTGAGAAAAAAACATGGGGAAACAAAATGCTATATGTGCCATTGGCCTTACAATCACTCGTAGGTCTCTTTCTTTCATTCTTATAAAACAGGTGACTCTCCTCACTCAGCATATTAATGCCTAGCACTCTCATAGAAATGTATATAGTACAAACACTGGAAAAACACAATCCAAATAACAAAGTACAGTTACTAAATTCATGTTTATTTTTTTTAAATATTTTTATGGGCATCCAATGTTCAAACATTTAAACCATCCACATTTAGCCCAGTGACCAGTGGCTTAACTACCATGAACTGGGCCCCCACTCAAGAACCTCCCACCCACCACACTGTCAGCTGCCTGGCTAGCTCCCCCCTCGCTTGTTTTCTTGCGGCGGGTGGTGGTAAAATTAGAAAGAACAAGGGGCCTGTTAAAGGAAATTCCATACAGCAGTCCTTGCAGGCCCGCCCCCCTGTTTCCTGGGCTGCCCAGGTCACTGGGTCTGCTGTATCATAGTTACCCCAATGCTACTGGTTTGGTTTCAGTGTGGTTGTTGGGCAGCAAACTGATAGCAGCAGGTTAATGAGATTTGAGGCCCCTAGGCTATACTTTCCACATACTAGGCTAATTCCCAAAAGTTTACAAATATACAAAAATTTTAATTGGGGTTACTGTGCACCTGGGGATGCAAGGAGCCCATGATCTAGCTTTTTCAATTATCTGTATTTTCTTTCTTTTTTTTTTTTTTTTAAATCTCTCTGCTGGGCTTGGGTCCGGTCAGGATGGGTGCATGGTCAGTACCTGCTGGGACAAGATTAAGCAGCCAGACAAGGCAAGGTGCATGTGCTGAGCTATATAAGATGCATTGGGGTTGGTGCATGCCAGTGACATCATGTATGTAGCTTGCCTTGTTTGGCTGCCAGTGCTGTAACTACCAGGGGTGCAGAGGGTGCAATTCCCCTTGGGGCCCATCAGAGCCACGATAATGGTTATGGCAGGCAGTTATCTAGGGGGAAATTTTACAGCACACATGCCATCAACACTCCAGCATGGGATTTATAGAGGTATGGGCCCAACAGGGGGGCCCAGGTGCCTATCCTGTACAGGAGCCCACCAATGAGTAGTTAAGCCACTGTTGGCTGCCTAATCTTCTCCCAACAGGCACTGTGCATCCATCCATCCAAACTGGACTCAGACCCAGTAGTGCAAATAAAAATTAATTTTCTAAACAACAGAAAAGAAAAGTTAAAATTGAAAATGCTGCATATGCTCCTAAACTATAGCCATGGGGAGCCTACTCATTATTACATCACTGATTTGTTAATATTATTTGGAGTTTTATAACAAGTTATTAGGAGAAGAATACGCCAAAGGCAGCAGAAATGTGGTACAGCATACTCCCAGGTTCCAGAAGCTCCATAGCTTTAGAGCCCACCAGGCATCTACAGTTGGATAATGCTTTATTATGATCACATATTTTAATTAAAATAGGCCTTATTCTGTAGACTTTTGTATCTGTTTGTATTTATTAAAACAAGGCTGACCTGTCACAAAATAACATTGAATAAAGTTTATTTGTTCCAATTAAACAGTAGCACTTATAAGCCAATAATCATATTAAATACCCTCTGGTATTTATAAGAAATAGTCTGAAAATGAATTGTACCTTAAAAATGGAAACACATTGATTTTATTCAGCAAACAATACCAGACATAATGAAACCCAAACATCACATACTATATTTTCCCTTTAATGGTGTTAATAAACCCTGAGTCTACATATTTCTCAGTAAAGTTCCCAAGTGATATAAGGATGTAAAAAGGACTGGAAAGCTGGTGCAACTGTTCATAGGTTAATAGCATTTGGCTGCTAAACAGTCATTTTTCAAGCCATCCATAAAGTAGCCAGAAAACAAACCTTCAGTGTTTCTCTACAAATAGTCCATTGTCATGTGACCTCCATTTGGCTGACATCATTACTGATCTAGCATTTGCCAGTATGGTATCTGATTAAGGCTCCCAGCCACCTTGGAGCCAGGCTAAGCAGACTAAGTGAGTTGACTAAAGAAAATTATATTATCGGTGCAAGGAGGTGTGTTTTCTGGGTTGGTGGAGAGTTTTAAAATGGTTATTATGCTGCAATGACAATTTTTTTTAAATATTCATGCATCTGACAAAAGAAGGAAACTGTTTAAAAAGAATAAACATACAAGTGATATGGGAAAGATATATAGATACTGTATATATGTATGTATATATATATATATATATATATAAATATATATACACACATTAACATTTTCATTAGCATTACAAATAATAATTGGGTTCTGCAGTTAGTAGCAAAACATAATATGGAATATATATAACATTTTGAATTATTGTTCTGGATATAATAATGAATTTGCCAGCATAAACCCATAGCCCTCCAGTTACCAACATCATGGCAGCTTGAAGATTGTGGCTTAATTTATCTATAGGGGTCATTGGAGTACATCTGTAATTAAAGTGTAGCTACATTAAAAAAAAGAGAGAAATGTCACTAATTTTGTAGTCTAGATTAAAACTAGTAAAAACCAATGTAGCCTTCTTGTGACTCTCATTTTAAGGGGACCTATCTACTGACATGTCTGCCAAACAAATGTTCTGTAAGGCTACAGATTTAGGTTATTGCTACTTTTTATTTCTCATCTTTCTATTCAGCCCCTTTCCTATTCATAACCCAGTCTCCTATTCAAATCAATGCATGGCTGCTAGGGTAATTTGGACCCTAGCAAACAGAAATTGCAAACTGAAAATCTGCTGAATAAAAAGCGAAATAATTCAAGAACCACACATTATAAAAAACTTAAAACCAATTGCAGATTGTCTTTGAATATCAATCTCTATATCATACTAAAATTCTACTTATAGGTGAGCATCCACTTTAGATGTAATTTTGTTGCCTGCAGTATAATGATAAATCCAGTCTGGTCTTTATATCTTTGGCTCAGTGCTGACTCTAAGGGACCTTAGATTTTTCAGAAGAGTTTCATAAATAACATGATAGATATGAATATGGTAAAAGAACAGTGATAGCAAGGATTCAATAATACCCATATTGTACAAAGCCCATATTGTTTCTGAGATTTCATAATCAGTGCATCGATCCCCCATTCTGGTGTATAGGTAAACGAATGCGTGAACAAGTGTGTGCTTGTATGATCTGATTGCAAGGGGTACTTCAACCTTCAACCAGTGAGGGGACATTGACCTGATCTGGACAAGGCGTAAGCAACAGAAGACAAGGTATGTGCCTCACTCCCCCCCGTGTTGAACCCTTGGCACATGCCTATTCTGCCCACCCCCAGTTCCATCCCTGTTCATAATATCAATAAATCATGGTGAATTTAATTGAAATTATTTTGATTTACAGGGCCCCTGAGAGCAGGTCATAATTTTGTATCATTTAAAGCTTAATTGAAAACAATGCGAGAGTGAAATCCAAACTTCAAGCAAAAAGCTGGCTTTTTCACTCTACAGAACATGTTGGCCTGGGGCCATTTAAGAACAAAGAAGCAGAAGAATCTGGGAGAAGATCATTTTGTGGTGCTCGCTCACAAGTCCCCCGGGTCAGGTCAGTTTTCTGCTACAAGGATTACTGTTCCAGGGTATCAGGTAAGTGAATATAATCATTGAGGGATGCATAATTTTTGGCACCCCAGTGATTTAACCTTCCTCACTCCTTTATCTCTTCTTTTACACCTATCCACATCTGAACTCTATAAGAAGAAAACTACAAGAGGTCCTCTGCACTCCATAAACAGGTTTCAGAATACATTTTTTCATTTTGTAATATATTTAATAACATACGTACATTTGAGAGATCTCCTCATTCTTACAATGAATGCATATACAAGCAAATATAGAAGCACACTCCTAGGATTTTTTTAAAAAAACAAATATTTTATTTCATAGTGGTACACAATAAACATTTAGAGGCAGATTTATCACAGGTTGTTATTTTTTGGGTACTTCAACTATCGAATAGGTCAAAATTCGATTTGAATTTAAAAAATTTGATTTGAATTAAAAAATTTGACCATTTGAAAATCGCAGTATTGTACCTTTGAAAAGTTTGAATTCAACCCTTTGCCACATTAAACCTGCAGAATTGCTGTTTTAGGCTATGGGGGACCTCCTATAACCTTTATTTTTTAATCGATTTTTTGGGGGGGAAATTAGTTCTAATCATTCAAACTGAACAATTCAAACAATTTTTATCAAACAAGTAATAAGCGCAACTTTTGAAGCTCCCTCTTCTTTATCAAGCAATAATGCATTTACTGACATCACATCCTTTTTAAAGCCACAGGTATAAGCCACACCCATCTATGGGATGTGTACTAGTATTTAAATACTAAGTATAAACAGACCAATACAACTTAACATAAATGATGTAGCACAGTTATGCAAGCTGAACCAAGTATACAGTAATCAAGACAAATATATTGGTCAAAGTTTACAAAGTATCAAGCATAATTAAGTTGAAACGAATGTATAGGATGTCATATTTAAACAGTCCCAACTACACCCCAGTTGAAATGTGTCCTTATGATCCATTTAAATTAAAGCATACAAATCGTACTCTCTGAGCCCTTTAGGGGAAAGTGTTTGTAATGTGTGTATCCGAAATTTCTCCCTTTTCTGGAGTTGCAGTAGTCTATTGCCCTCCAATGTGGGGGGTGCAATAGACTCCAATGCAAGAAATCTGAGGGTAGCCACGGGATGCCTTGCTGAATGGAAATGAGCTGGAATGGGTAATTTTAATATCCCCTTCCTAATTGTGGATTTATGTTTATGGTTTTAAAACCATTGTGGTCACAGCCTCATTGCACCCCCACCTAATGGTTTTAAAAATTAGTGGTGAGCACAACTTTTCCTTGTTTGTTGTAGTTATACTGGAGCAGTGACCAGCTCCTTGTTGTAGCCCCCACCCTTCCCAGCTATAGTCAGGTGATCCCACTGGTGTCTTATAAAAGGGCAACCAAGATTGGGAGTTTTACTTTGAAAGCAGCAAGTAAGTTGCAGGTAAAACTTAGTCCCTTTGTAAAATGTATAATGAAGCAATAGAATTCTTAATGAATCAGATAAAATTGAGCATAGGACTGGCCAGATATGGGATGACTTTGACGTAGTTGGCCAGCTTAAATATATTGCAATATATGGACAAACAATCACTGTTGTTTAAAGGGTAAGGCATTTTTTAGTAACTGTATGCACAAAATGTCTCAATGTCTTAAATATATTGATAATGGGTTGAGTGCAGAGGACCTCTTGTATTTACAGAAATAGACCTCATGGATCTACCCAGTACAGTGATGTATTTAATAGAACAAAAATGACATAAGGTCAGGCTCTGTCTGAGTGTGATTGTATCTCAGGAACATAATTAAAATATTTCTGAGATCTCATTCAATACAAAATGTTAAATACTACAGTAATTAGAATTATTCCACATTTTAAATACTTGTATTTATTAAAAGTGAAAGCAATTTTTATATCTTTAAAAAAGACCTTCAAATTTAGTAAAAAGTTAAATATATTTTCTGTAAACTATTTTTTAGCATTTGACAGATGAAGCTGAATTACTCCAGAGAATTAAGTTGAAGAGACACAGGGAGTAATTTACGACCACAGGCGAGGTTGTGCTCACAGTTCCCCTGAACAATGGAAAAGGAAAGCTCTGGACATATAAACACATGACAAGGGATTGGAATGGCCAGCAGTCAAATTATACTGGTTTATGTTTTAAGATTGGCAGAATCAGATTCAGCTATGATTGGGTGAGAAGGAATGAGTTAAGATGGGGGAAAGCTGGCGCTGGGAGCAGAGAAAGAGAGGGATGTGATGTCAGGGGAAGAAGCAGTTCACTTCCTTATCTTCTGAGCAGGTAGAAACCTCCCACCCTTCCCTCTTTTTGCATATTTTGTAAAATCTCAGGAGATTGTCTTCTTTAATTTCTCATAATTTCTCATATTATCTATTAAAAACTGAATGTTGATGTTTTCCTGCATGCACAGTTAAATTTGGGTTTCATTACAGGTATCCATTATTAACTTGAGAGTCTGCAATGTATTATTCATGAATGTCAAATTTTTGATCCAGGGAATGTTTCTGATCATCATTGAGGTCAGGAAGGAATTGGCACTGGCTTCAGGCTGGGTTTTTTGTCTTCCTCAGGATAAAAACTAGGATTGCCACCTTTCCAGTTTTGACCCGGACAGCCTGGTTTTTTGCCAGCATAACTCCACCCCTGATACTGTGACATGCCCAAAAACATATTGCGGCTCTGCCTCCAATGCATCACAGCCCACCTCCTTGCCCGCAGTTCCACTGCAAAGAAGGTGGCAACCCTAATCAAAACAGTGGATATATGATAATGTATTTTAAGTTTTATTTGTCTCAGCAGTGGTAGGACATTGCCAGAGTGCTGCACAGGTACATAGAGAAGAGGGAAAAAGGAGGTTCTCTCCTGTGGCTGCACATTGGGTTGATTGGTAAAGACGCTACTACTTGCTTGTTGTAGGTGACAGCCTTCTTTGATTTCCTATCATCGAGACACTGCAGACCACCAGCAGGACTGCTGGACTTCTCTCATGGTGGGATATGCAGCTCCTTCTGGTAGCAGATTTGGGGGCCATCATCTCCGTAGGTAGAGACAGCCTAATACTCAGTGGTGTATAAAATGACATAGTGCTGATCTGAATTGAGGAATAGCAGAGCATAGTGGCAATCTCTTATGGAATTCTGGCTTTGAATATTTCATTGGAATAAATTCTGTGGCCATTTTAACCCATTTCTGGCTCCTGGGTTTCATGAAGACATGTAACAATGGGGATCAGTGGGATGGCTTAAAGCAAAGGGTCAGTTGAGGAGTCCCCTTGTCATAAAGCTGACCAAACTTACACCACATATGCACCCAGTTTACAGCACAGCGTGAGCTAAATTGCTCTCATTTTGACACATCTGCTGCAGTCATGTCAATGCAGCACCACTACATCAGATAGGGGGACATTATTGGAATTCTGGGAAAAACTATATTATGGGGGAAAAAACATGGTGATTGCACTTTACTCATTGCACTTGCGAATGCAAATGAACTCTCCTGGCTCAGGTCTAGAGTTACATTTTTTTATACTATTAAAGACAACATAAAACCTATTGAAGTGATGCCCTCCACTGGGCTTACAAAATTAAAGAATTTATTCCAAATACTGTACTTTATTTTGCTGCAATGTCACAATAAACATAGTTGATATCTCCTTCACCTGCAGCTAGATGGACCATTCATTTTTCTTATCACCACTGCTACTAATTTTTGTTATCACCACTGCTACTAGTTAAAACCATAAGTTCTTCATATCTGCAGAACATTGCACTAGGAGTTTATTGGTAGAGGTGCTTCTTATTTTGTTATATATCTGTTCATGAGAAACAATTTTGACAGAGCTTTTTAAAATTGATATTAAAAAATATGAGCATGGCTATATTTTGAAAACTAAAACACTTACGGAAGTTTTGAATTCCTGGGAGAATAGAGGGAGGACATTTTTAAGGGTTACTGGAATCCTATTGTTAATAGTCAAAAAATATTGATTGGAGCAAAAAGATGGTGAGCATACAACAGTTATAATAGAGAAAAATTACTAAAACAAGACATGGGGTGGGGGAGTACAGATTAAATGAAATGTTATGGCCATACAATTTGCAAACAAACATGATAAAACATCTATTTGAGAATATTCTTTGGAATATCAAATAGTTAGTATTTCTTCGATGTTCCTTCCATGTAAGTAGAGATGGGCAGTATTTGCCCCTCCCAGACAAGGAGGAAGGACCTATACCATATGGATCAAGGGTTAAACAAAGAAGGATCAACAAGACTACACAAATAGTGCAGGAAAAGACTATAGAGCAGTTTATTCATTAATGTTGAGTAATTAATATAGCATATTGTCAATCAAATTAATTAAATTAATTAATTAAAGCGTATATGCTGTATACACAATGGAGCCAATGCATTGCATTGGTTTATGTTATTCTCCCCCCCCCATCCTTTTTATTTTTCAGTATAACCTCCCTTATGAGTTTGTAAATTTATTTTTCAGAAATAAAGGTAGCATTTATATCATAGCTAATCAAATTGCTGCCTTGAGAAAGCTTAAGCGAAACGCGCGTCGGCAGACCTAAGAATCGTCTGATTAATTTTAACCTTATTTGAACTAGAAATCTTGCACCTTAAATCGATCCTGTGGAGTTAGCGGTTCCTGTGGAGACAATTCATTCCTTCACCTCTCTCACTCCAAGACATCGGGGATTTGCGGTTTTTTAGATAGCTCTCAAACGAAAAGTGCAGTTAAATTATCGAGACTGCAGTCCGTGTTCTGCCTTTCTCCCCGTGTGGGGTCCCTGTTGGGGGCTTCTCCACCTCTTCTCTTCTATTTTCATATTTCCACACTATTATTTCATGAATTGTGCACCAAATATTTATTCTTATAATCAATTTATTAACCTATTTATCAGGAGGATATAATCAACCTTATTTATATCTAATTTTTTCTAATGAATTTTGTATAATGAATTTCTGATCAAGGTGTTAACCTTATAATCATGTATTGATAGATCAATGAATTAATTTGTTGGATGAATTATACAGACAAGATATTAATTTATTTAAACACAGTATAAACTTTTTAGACACCTTTTAGAGCACTAGCACTTTAGAATAATTTAAATTGCACAGCAGGAACCTTGCTTCAGAAACACAGGAATTATAACCTTTTTTTACCTTGTTATGTGGCTTGTTAGTCCTTTTAGTAATAAAGCTGTAAATTATAGTATCTAAAGATACTCCTTTTTTAACTTTAATATTGAGATCCAAGTGGGGGTTATTATCTATCTTTTCTTTTCTCCTTTTTTTGAGCTAATCAAATTTAGGGATGGCGCGAACTGTTCGCGCGCGAACTTGTTCGCGCTCGCAGAATATTCGGGAACGTCGCGCGACGTTCGCCATTTTGGGTTTGCGCATAGTCGCCGCTTTTTTTTGCCCT
>CM044432.1:35872114-35904899 GCA_024363595.1 Xenopus borealis
TTTGCAAATAAATTCAGGATGCATGAAATTGGTTAATACATTGGCTGTATACTTAATAATGTTATTTATGACATAGATTGCCCTTGTTAGGTTATATAGGTCAGGCTCATTGCACAAGAGTTCATGAACATGATTTAAAAGCTTTTCTGCACCATCAAAATGAATGCACAGAAGAAAACTTTAAATGATAGCCAAACCTTTCATTCAATTCTGATAAGTTCGAATGCCCTAAAATTCCCATAGGTTAGTATTATGTCTTTCAAGAAAGTTATGTCCTTTTAAATCAATTTTAATGTATTGTTCAGGAATCCAATTCACAGCTATCGAATATTGTTTTGTGGATTGAACACCAATGCTCAGCCAAAATGCACCCTGTGTTCCCTGGTGCTCCCTAACTCGAACATCGAATACACATGTTTTATACATGTATTGGGCAATGTAATAACAGTTGTAAATTATAACAAAAAGGTATAAAATAGAAACAGATTAATACAAAATCCGATAGCACATATTGGTTTTTTGAAAAGCTGGGGGTGGGAGTTTGTGTCCAGAATAACAAAACATCCTGTAAGTTAAATGCATATACTGTACTAAGCAATCTCACAATCATTTTATCAACTGATGGATGAGCTGCTAAGTACCTTTGTGCGTTTGCAAAGTTTTTGTTAAACAAACCCTAATATGTACAATGGTAAAGACACTAACAGAAAGAAAAAAAATGATTTGTATAGCATATATTTTTTTCCATGAACATTCTTACTTATGGGCACCAACATAACTTTGGAGATACAAAATCCATTATTAGACCTATTAATAGGAACTTATTAAAAAAACCATTATCATCATCAACATCAGTGCTGCTAAATATGTTGGTGCTCTATAAATACATGTTAATAAAAATCATAAACCACCATCATGTGCCCCAGTACTTTGCTAGTACTGTTCTGATTTTTTCTTTCCTGTATTTAAAGGCGAGCTATTGTGAAAATTTAACATAAGCTTCAGCATACTGAAATAAGAAACTTTGTAAATACAATCAATTAAAAATTCTATACTGTTCTTGATATAATCAAGTTTATCTTCACGCTCCCTCTCTCAGCATCTATTTCTCGTCATTCCCTCTTCATGCAGCAGTTGGGTGTCAGATATTCATTGACAGTTAGATCCAATCAGGGGCACTCCGGCAATGAGGCGATTTGAGGCACTCGCCTCAGGCGGCAGCACCCCTCTGGCTACCAGGGGCGGAAAAAATGCCGCTCCTGGTAACTAAGAGACAACTTTCCAGTTTTCAACCTTGAAATTCGGCTCTTCTAGCGCAGAGCGCGCACTAGCACCGTGGACACCCCATAACCCTGTCTGGCGCTCACTTTTGAGTGTCATGTGGAAGGGGGGTGGCAAATTCACGGCCGCCTCAGGCAGCGTAGTGCCTGGGATCGCCTCTGGATTCAATATATAATAATATAGGTAGGCTCCTTTTGCCTAGACAATGTATTAGAGCTCACTCTATTAAAGGAGAAGGAAAGCTACAGAGGCATTTTATTGCCAATAGATTAGCTGCAATAGTGCAAGCTAGAATGCTATATTTTTTTATGTAGAATAGTTTACCACACCTGAATAAAAAGCTCTAGAAGCTCTCTGTTTGTTTAGGATAGCAGCTGCAGTATTAGCTTGGTGTCACATCACTTCCTGCCTCACTTATACCCCTGGGCTCAGATTACAGCAGAGAAGGGAGGGGGGAAAGAGGAGCAAACTGAGCATGCTCACGCCCAGGGCAAGGAGGTTTAAGCTTAAGGCAGGAAGTCTGATAAAGAAGCCCATGTTTACACAATAGAAGGCAAGAAATGCAGTGTTTCTTTTGACAGAGGGTTTACTGGTATATTTACGTGGACCTTTCTGATAAGGCTTATTTAGTTTTAACTTTTCCTTCTACTTTAAAATATCTCTACATCAGTGGTCCTCAAACTTGGCCCTCCAGCTGTTAAGGAACTACAAGTCCCACAATGCAATGATGGAGTCTGACAGCCACAGTCAGGCAAATGCATTGTGGGACTTGTAGTTCCTTAACAGCTGGAGGGCCAAGTTTGAGGACCACTGCTCTACATGCTGAATTTGTGCAAAAGGCAGTTATTTTGTTAGACTGGAGTCAGTTATTTGAATGAGCTCTAATTCATCTGCTAGGGATAGTGGGATAATTGAAGGTTAACTTGATTATTTCAGAAAGGTTACAGAATATTTAATTGATTGCACTTATTTCAGTATGCTGAAGCTTATATTGAATTTTCACTTTTGGGATTGTCCCCCTTTAAGAAAGTACACTTCTGCTGCAAGGAATAACGTGTTTAAAACCCTTCTGAGGAAGTAAAATATTTTCCCAAATATCTTACAGAATTGATGCTAAGGGTTTTCTGCTGTTATTGTTTTTGGTCCAGTTTTTCTTGTTAATGTCTGTTTCTGCTATTGTTTTCAGTACGCAGTATGACTAAGTAATGTGTATTCTGTCCTGGTGGCTATTCTAGCTCAATGAAAGGAAAAGTTAACAGCACCCAGAAGGGAGATGAACAGAAACAGAGATTTAGCAAGTAATATTGCAAACGACAATCCTGTTGAGATGCAGGAAAACCGGTGAAAGATTCTGTTTCTTGACATTTGTCAGCATGGCTCCCCTGGGGTGCAGGTGGAAGGTTTGCCAAAATTAAAAACAAGTGCTCTGCTAAAGTATCTGTTGCATAAAAAGTGTCCATTTTATATTTGTTCATGGTTATCCTACCTGCTAATATAATATATGAATCAGATGTTATTTTTTTTTAATGCCCATCAAAAAGGGATTTAGAGAGTTTTGAAAGGTCTCAACATTATTAAAACATTTGGTAACAGTTTATAGTAAGAACATCAGCACTGTATGGGACTTTGTAAATATTTTGTAAAGTCAAATTATTTCATGTGGGGGACACTGTGTGCCATGTGAAATCAGTTACTGCGTCACAAAGTTACTGTCTGGAAGTGAAGGGCAGTGATATTCTATTTGGTATATATGGTGTGTTTAGGGGTTAACTTTTTTCTTTCTGAGATTATTAACTCTTGATTTTTTTAAAAGTACAATAACATCACCATCTAAACACAACATAGGTAATAAGTTTCAATGGGTAGATAAACGTTTTATACATGGTTGCTAAACATGAGCACAATAAATACAGCAGCACATATGCTGAATATGGACTCTGCCTATTCCATTAAAATATCCACATTTTCCTAATGTTTTGTAATATAAGGCGCTAACAGAAAATTGTGTTCGTTTCTCCTGAACACTCCTGTCTGTCCATTGTAAACTAGGTAATTTATTCAAATTGAAATAGTGAGTTCTGTTTAAACAAACCCCTCAATTCCCACAGATGCAACCTTTGTTTTGCTTTGTAATAAAGAGCAGCTCCTCAAATAAAGGGCTCATCAAATGGTGAGGACGTATCTCCAGAATTAATTTGCAATGTTAGTTAATTTCTAATTACTGAAGCTTTCTATAAATAACAGTGGTGAGCCATGGTTTGCTTTGCAACTAACTGATTTCCATTGAGATATATTTAATCTCCTTAACATAAAAATTATATGAGTCATGTTGTATTGTATATCTTAAATCAAAATCTAACCTCTCTGGGGCATGTTCACCAAATATGATTAATGTATACCATATAAAACATGGCATGCACAGCCATAGTAACCTGTCATATTCCTAGCATATTGTGGCCAAAACAATACTATATGGTGTCTCTCCATATGTTAATCACAACAATAGATCATATTATAAATTAGACCTGTTAAAACAAATGAAAATCAAAGTCCTTGTTAATACCCCTAGGTCTCCATTGTATGTATCTATTGAACTTATGCTTTTTTTTTTGTGTCATTACCTGATCAGCATCTCTACATAACAGTGATATATGTTGTATGACCCGAAATCAGCATCAGCAGTGTGACCCATCTCAAGAATATATATATATATTGATATGATTTACTGAACATTTACTACTACAAAGTGAATGCAATGGCTGCTTATGAGCATAGGTATATTTTAAATTGAAATGAGTATTTGTTGTGGTTATTTCTAGTGATGGGCGAATCTATCCCGTTTCACCTTCACGAAAAATTATCGAATTTCCAATGAAATTCACGAATTGGCGAAAAAAATTGGGAAACTAGTTGCGCCACGCGTCTCGTTTTTTTTTTTTTACGCCAGCGAATTTTTGGGCAGGCGAATTTTCGCTGGTGTTTTGCAAATTTTCCCGCCTCGAATTCGCACCTGGCAAATAAATTCGCCCATCACTAGTTATTTCTATTCCATAATGCCAAAATGCTGCTCCTGGTAATTTTATGAGCCATTTTTCAACCCCAAAATTCTACTCTTCTAGTGCAGAGAGTGCAATTGCAATGTGGACCCCTGTCCCGTACTGAAGGTGAGTGCCGTGGGGAGGCGGGGTAGCAAAATTGGCAGAATTGCCCCTGGTGATCCCAGAAGTAAATACTGAGATATTCCACTTCATTATGTCCACTCCAAAGAGCTTCCATTAATATCAAATCTTCTGGAATCTATTACATTATTTTTTTTTATTAAAAAATCTTTTCTCCTCTATCACTTAATTTGCACAATGACCACTTATGTGGTATTTTATCAAATGGTTTATTAAAATCCAAATATATATCTACTACATTTAATTAATCTAAATCCTGCTTTACATGACAGAAATTGTACAATTGTACAATGTGCAGGATTTTGAGGCTTATTTCTTATAAATACATGATGTCTCTGTGTGTGGCATGCCATATATTATCACAACAACAGTATCAACTTAGATTTTACAAGAGCAAATGGTTACCTTATTGCCTCACTGGGTAACTGAAGAGATATTGACACCAAAAAGTTTTTTTTTACATCTATCATAACTTTGTCTTTGCTTGCTAAGTATAATTTGCCATATACAGTAAGTATTTGCCCCATATTTTTACAATACATTCTAAACCCCATTGTTACTCTAGGAGGGGGCTGCAATATTTGTGCCACAGTAGTCTGTAGACATTAGGTACTCTAACTAATAGGTTGAGAAGTGACAGTCAGGTTGGCAGAACAGTCAGTTTTAGCAATTTCAAGAAACAATTACTTACAAAAGCAAACCTATTAACAAAAAAACTAATCAACATGATCTTTTGGCACCTTTAAATGTTCATTAATATTTTTAATAGTAGTTTCTAGTGTCAGTATCACTTTTAGGCTGAGGTGATAAGAAGTGGGAAAGTTAAAGGCCAAGCCCACTGAAAATAGGAATTGCCAAAAGATTTTATTGAACTGGAAATAAGAGATTAAAATATCCAACAGGAAACTAAATGGGAACCTGCAAATCCTACTTCCAATCAATGACTTACATCAATTTGGGCCAGGAGTAAGAAACTTATTTGCTCATGTGGAAGAATAAACTCAATGTACCTATGGTTGAGGGTGTAAGAGCCCAAATGCATAAGGCTTTGGTCCTTTTGCCTGTTTTTAAATGGGGATCCATCAAACTGTAATTTTACTTTAACTGAGCTAGGTGCTATTGTAAGGCTACTGTGCCAAATGGTTTATGTGCTCCACTTAGCAGTTATCAATTATACAGGTATGTGGTAAGTAGGTGCATGCTCTTCTTCAAAAGAGGCAGGGTGGATGCATTGGCAACCACTTGGAAGTTCAGGAGCATGTTTGGATCCAACACCCTTAATGAATTGGTTCATTATGTGCTCTCCATTGTCTCTATTTTAGAGGACCCACATTTGTAATTTGCAACTTTTGTATACACATAGCATCCATTTATTATAATGTGTAGGCACCAGCTGGATCCAAAAGAATGGATTTATAGGTTAACACTGTAGCACGGCGAATCTGTAGTGGGCTTAAAAAATGTATAGTGTACCAATATGTCCCTTTAAGAAAAAATATTTTCTCGTTTAAAAAAATTTCAAATGATAAGATTTGTGTCTCTGTTTTTATAATAAATATAAATATTTTTGTACAGGCCAAAGATGATGCTTGTGGGAAAAAGTAAAATGCTAACACTGACATTGCTCTTGTGTGAAAACTATAAAAGGAAATTAATAAATAAATTAATCCTAATCTATGAGTGACCTGAGTTTGAACCACATGAATCAAGTAGCTTCTCAAGTGCACAGCTTTGTATTTCCAAATACAGGGTATGACTAGTATTCCAAGCATTTCTGCTATATTATATCTTAGACAGAATGAAGGGACATTCGGTCATTTTTATAACATTTACTATAAAACAGCAGGGACCTCAGAATGATTGTGTTAAAGCAGCCAAAGGACCTTGGAACTTTGATTTTGTAGAAAAATGTAGTCAAATGATATGTGTTCCCTAATTCTATCTTGCTATAACTCTCATAGAAGAACTCTCTTTAGGATACTGGTGACCTAGATACGACACTTTTTCATAAATACTGCTAAATAAGTTTGCAGTAATTAAATGTCATTGCAGTGGTCTAACTACAATGGTACAATTGAGCTACTTAACAGTCCACTGTCAGATGCAGTTATATATCATTTATCATGGATCCTTCATAAAGTTAAGTGACACAGCCACATTAATGAAAAATCATTTGTAGCAGTCAAATGAGATGCTATCACTACTTGTATTTGTCTATTTCTATGCAACACATTGTAAGACAATGTTGCCAATAATAGTTTAAAGACATTTTTAAATTTAAAAATGTAAAATCTCTGGTTTTAAGGATATTCAATGTCTGCTGCTCCTTCATATAACAAAGGGGCAGAATAAAGTCTCCAACTGGCCGCAATAGCATTGTGATGACCCACTGAAAGCTGTGCCAGATGATGCAATTTGGCAGTTAAGTCTCTATTGTTTGGCCTGCTTGGGATTGTGAGTAGAACAGTCATGAGCTTCAGCTCAAACTCAATGCCAAAGTCAGTCAGGATGACATTACATTAGTTATAAATTATGGCTGAGACTTATTGTGACCTCTTTCTGAGATAATAAAGGAGCAAGTTGAGGCCTTTAGTTATCAAAATTCTAATTTGTGAATTTTAGAGATTTATTTAATCCGATTAAATTTGAATTTTTATCAAACTAAAATGTTTCTTTGTTAAAAAAAATTTTTTATGGAAAATAATGTAAATAAGCAGCAAATTATGAATCAATTGAAAACCATTAAAAAAACCTTAAATGCATCAAATTTGAATTCTACTCTTCATTTTAAATCAGTGTACAAGACAATTCTTCCATACAAAAAAATTTAAAGAAGTAAATTTCTGACATTTTTTCCTAGGACAACTCCCACTGACTTCATCGCAAGCTGATGTCAAAATTCTACATTTGAGTTTTTCTGATTTCTTGCTCTTAATACAGTGCATTCTCAGTTTTGAAACTATTATTCAAATTCATGAGTTTGAGTGCAAAAAAAATGTGAATCACTACAAAAATTGGAGTTCAAGCATTGTTAAATCACCCCTTAAGTCTCAGCAATGCCCATTGCTCTGCAAACCAGGAATTCTACTTCAAACCTACAAAGTAAAAGATACATTTGAAGAAGCATAACATGAATTAACAGGCAATACTGTGATATATTTATAAATATGTGTTGCATATGGTATTTGTTTGCAGGATTATTTTATAGGTAAACGTAGGGTGCATTCTGCTAAACAATACAACTAAGAATGACGTAGTATCCCGCTGATTGGATTTCACTCACACTTTGGGGCAGATTTAATAAGGGTTGAACTTTGAATGAAAAAAATTTGAAATTCGACCATCAAATTTTGGGGGGGGGGTTTAGATCAAAAATGCACCATTTTCGATTGAATAGGTCCGTTTTCGATCGAACGTTTTTTTTTAAATATTGTTTTTTCAGGACTTTTTTAGGAAAGCTTCCAAGAGGTTCCCCATAGGCTACAATGGCAATTCGACAGTTTTAAGGTGGTGAATAGTTGAATTCGAAGGATTTTAAAAAGACAGTACTTCAAAAATTGTAATTTTTTAAATTTTTCAATTCGAATTGAATTTTGGGCTATTCATAAGTCAAAGTAGCCCAAGATTAATTAGCGATTCAAATTTTAAAAATCTTAATTTTGGTCACTTCGACTCTTATTAAATATGCCCCTTAGTGTATAATAATATACAATTGATTTACACCATTAAGCTGAATTTGGATGATTTGTACCTCTCAAAAACATTGTGGTTTTAATTTTTAAAGTCTGAATTTTTGAGTTTTATCAATGGAAAAATCTCCAAAAAATGTTTTAAGAATTTCTGGTGAAGTTGATGGATAGTGTATTTGCATTTTTTGATGTACAAGGTACTGTTTTACTATTACAGAGAAAAAGAAAATATGGAATAATTCACTTAAAATGGACTCTATGGGAGATAACATTCCCGTATTTTTCACTTATACTAATGGCACTTTGCAAGACATTCTATTTCATATTAACGACTTAGGAGTTTTTTAGTTCAATGCATGAGTAATTGTTAAGAGTACATATTTATTTTTCCCGTGCTATTTTAATTCTTTTTTTCCAATATTAGCCTCATCACATCTGTAGTGTTATGTTTATTGATTCTTTTTGCTGTAATACATGGTTAAAGTGGAATAATATTTGGACAGTTTGATCATGTTGTCGCTTTCGGGCTTCAGAGAGAATATTTTCTTTTTGTCTTTACTTGACATTTGTAATATGTTTGGTGCAAATAGTGTAACAAATGGGGTCAAAGGGAAGAAAGGCAGAGTGTATTACAAGACCCAGCTGTTGAAACTAGACTTAAGAAAAATAAAGGAGGACTGTAACATACAAGTTATTACTCTGTGCATTTGCCAATATAAGAAATATAATTTTACAACAAAGTTAAAAATTGACAGTTCATTTCTTTCTTCAAATAAAAATGCATTTTAGAAAAGTGCTCATATTTTAAATACAGTAATGTCAGCTGAACAGATTTCTCAACTTTTCCTTTGATCTGCAAAATTAAATATAAACAGCTAATGATAGAGCAGTACAGTGTCTCAGCTGTTAGGGTCGCTGCTTCCTTAAACAATAATGTGATTCCTTAGTTCATTATTATTCAGTTAACCCCAATGTCTTCATTGAAGACAGACTCTTACAGCCTACCTAGACTGTCCAGCATGGGCATAACTACAGAGCAAGATCCTGTGGCTGCTGGGAGGCCCAGAAGGTATAGGGGGCCCCATGAGGCCCAAATAATGCTCAATTCAACATCTATTTGAAAAACAGTTCAACCTCTGGATATTGAGGGCCCTAAAATTAATTTGCTGTGGGGCCCAGTAACATCTAGTTAAGCCACTGTTGCTCAGGTAAAATTAAGGGGCAGATTTATTAAGGGTCGAAGTGAAAAATTTATATGAGAAAATAAGAATTTTGAAGTAATTTTTGGGTACTTCGACTATCGAATAGGCCAAAATTTGATTTGAATTTAAAAATTCCCCACCCCCATATGGGGGACCTCCTACAACCTTTAAGGAGTGTTTCTGAAATTTTTGAAAAATCTTTTTTTTTGGAGAAAATCGATCAAATTGAATGATTCAATAGAACTATTCCAATTATTTTAAATTAAATTGAAAATGGTAAGTTTTCAATCGAAAATAAACGTTTCAAAAAATTCTATGGTCGAATTTCAAGTTTTTACTTCGAAATTTGACCCTTGATAAATCTGCCCCTAGGTGTCGACAATGTACTCATATGCAATAAATATGCATCAAACAAAAAAAAAATCACTATCTGATTGATATGTTGTCTATTATATTCAGGAAAGACTTCAGAGTCTCCAATATCTTCATGCTTAACACTGTTTCTGTGGTTTTACCTTTCTACAGATCAAAGTTTTATTTAATTTTAATTCAGTACTTTCCTTATTTTTTTTCCTTTTGTATAATGATGCTTCAAAGCCAAGTGTTTTTATGTGTGTTCTACAAAGGTTATTTAGGAGCAAACAATCTGGCAGGTACATAACAAGAATTCAATCTGTGAGTAAATGCACATTGGGTGTTGAATATTGCTGCTAAATCAACAGTTGGCAAAGAAAAGTAAAAATTTTTTAAAATACAGGTGAGTCTACGAGGCCTATTAGCTTACTGCACAATAATCTCCTTTAAAAAGAACTTAACCCTGAAAATGAATATGATGGGAAATGCCATAATTTATATATTTAATTTAATGTTCCAGCCTAATGGTTCAATATCTCTAGTAGTAATGATCCAGGTCATCAAAGTTGTCACCGGCGTTTCCCATCTTGGATTTTGTTAGGAGTGACATGCACATGCTCAGTGGGCTTTGAGCAGCTGATGAGAAGCTACTCTTAAAGGATGAGTAAACCTTCAAAATAAGTGAATGTAAAATTGATGAGGTTGTATTCTAAGCACTTTTGTAACTTACATTTATTACTTATTTTCTTTTTATTCTAAGATATAAAGTGATACGTGTACTGTTTATATGAATTAATTTTGTTCAAACAGAGCCACCTACTGGTAATTTTCTGATAAGTCTGATCACCAAGTAGTCAATGAAGTTGTCAGGTGACAGAAAGAGGCTGCTCTGATGTTCTTCTGCTTAGGAAAGATTTGAGAAATGATTTCTAATTTTTTTTCCTAAGGAGAAGAACAACAAATCTTTCTTTCTCCTGACAACTTCCTTGACTTGAATGGGTGGTCAGACTGGTGGGAAACTGGCCAGCAGGTGGCGCTGTTGGAACTACATTCATTCATATTAACATTACATGCATCTCCCATTGATTTTATATTCAGACTTTTAGTAGCATAGGGGTTTAATATATAAAGAAAAAAATTAGGGTTTTTTTCCCTCCAAAAAATTTTGTTTTCTCCTTTAAAAACTCAGAACAGAAAAATAACCCTCATCATGTACAAGATTATAAACTATAAACATCAGAAATTGTAACTATATGTATGAAAGATGAGTAATTCTAAGATTTCCTTGCTCCATTTTATATCTATGATTCACAGACATTTCCTGTTTATTAAATTGATACCAGAGAGATCATCTGTACTTTAAGCCCATCACATGTGCAGGTGGTTATTTCAGACAGATACAAAAAAAAAATTTTCTCAGCAAAGATCTTTTTTTTAAAACTGTGTTCATAAATTTATAGTACTACACACAAAACAATTGTAATGTTCCAGAATTATTGTACATATATATAAAAACTCTGCTTATTCGAACAATTTTGCCCAAAAGAATCTGATTTTCAAAAATTTTCAAAAACACTCCTTAAAGGTTCCAGGAGGTCCCCCATAGGTTGAAATAGCAATTGGGCAGGTTTAAGGTGGCAAAGGGTCAAATTGAAATTTTTAAAGAGACAGTATGGTCAAATTTAAAAATTTGAGAAGAATTTTTTTCCAATTTGAATCGAATTTTGGCCTATTCAATAGAGGAAATGCCCAAAAATTGCTTACAAATTCGAATTTTTTTATTCCAATTCTCACTTAGACCCTTAGTAAATCCGCCTCTTAATGTTTTGTGGCTGTGTTTGTGCTTTTTGCAATGCCTAAATTGTCTCTACTATTTAATAAATATGTCCTAAATCATTTGATAAGACAAAGTTTATTTATGTTCTGTAAAAATGTACTGTAAAATTTTATCATGTAGTACACTCAGGGGCAGATTTATCTAGGGTCGAAGTGAAAATGTAAATTAAAAAATTCAAATTCAGAAGTAATTTTTGGATACTTTGACTATCGAATAGGTTACAATTCGATTCAAACTGAAAAAATTCAATTTGAATTGAAAAATGTGACCTTTCGAAAATCAAAGGACTGTTTCTTAAAAAATTCGAATTCTACCCTTTGCCACCTTAAACCTGCTGAATTGCTGTTTTGGCCTATGCGAAACCTCCTAGAACCTTTTAGGAGTGTTTTTGAAAATTTTGGAAAATTAAATTATTTGGAGGAAATTGTTCGAATCAAACGATTTAATCAAACAATTCAAACAATTTTAATTTGATCAAAAACTGACCTATTCGATCAAAAATGGTCAATTTTAACACATTTTTTTATCAAATTTCTAATTTTTTTCACTTTGAAATTCGACCCTTGATAAATCTGCCCCTCAATATCCTATAGTTTCTTGAATTTACTCCAAAAATGCATTTATTCTTGAACTCTCAAATAGTGGAATAGGTATTGCAAAAAGATTTGAGAAGAATTTGGTTTATTCTCTGGAAAAGATGATCCTAAAAAATGAAAATGCATAGATAAATATGAAAATAGAAATGTATTATAGCTAAAGATAAAGAAAATATGTTGGCATATATCTAGACAGCAGTATGTTAACTAGGCAATATATCTCCCAAATTAATACTGACAATTTATTTCTCTTTCTCCTAATTTTGTGTACAACACTTTCCATGCTAGCAAAAATAGTTATATTATTTAAACAAGTTTGGCATTCTTCCTAGATCTCTGTAGATCTCTGTCATTTATTAATGACCATAGGATTGTGCTGTTCACATATGTAGGAAATCAGATCCTCACCTAAAGACATTAAGGGGCAGATTTATCAAGGCCTGAATTTCAAAGTGAAAAAGCATCGCCATTTGACCACATAATTTTTTTTAAAAGGTGTTTTTCAATCAAAAATTTACTTTTTTCGATCAAATTAAAATCGTTCAAGTCATTTGATTGAATCGTTCAAATAATTCGATTCGAACTATTTCCCCACACAAGAAATAGATTTTCAAATTTTTTTCAATTTGAATCAAATTTTGGCCTTATAAAGAAGTATCCCTCTGCTGGGTTTGAATCTGGGACCTCTGTATTTTAGCCTGTTCCCTTACCTCTCTACTATTCTGGCAGGTTAGAGGTACAGGTTTACTCTGTATTGAGGTCCCTATAGTTGGCCCTGGTGCTGCTAATTATTCAGCTGCTCTGCACTAACTTGCAGGTGCAGTCTATTTCCCAATTAGCTCCCAGCAAAAGGCTCTTATTTAAGGCATGAGCCAACGTTCCCCCCTGCCAGTTCATAGGTCTTGAAACCTGCTGGACAACCGTTCCATGTTCCTGAATTTCTATCTCCCTATGATCCAGCCTGACCCTGTTCCAGGACTGTCCCACATGATGATGTTTATGATTCATGTTTTCCTGCTTGGCTAAAGTTTGCCTGTTCATGGACTTTTCTTTTACTTTGAACTCCTGAGCCTTTTACTTTTGTTTGCTAATAAATTCATTCCTGTATGGGGTTTGGGCCACTCATTGTGACAGGCCTATTTGAAGTTCAAATTTTTTTAATTCGAATTTTCACTTCCACCATTGATAAATTTGCCCCATACAGTCGGAAGCTTATTTCTGACCCCTTCTCCACTTACAGTTTGTCGAAAGCGACATAAAATCCATATAAAATTAATGAACGGGACACAGGAAGCACGGAAACATGTATATCACCCCCTCTGCTACCAGTTTAGTTGTTTTTGTAGCAATAAGTCAATTACAAATCTCCAGGGCTTTTATTTACTTGTTCTTCATTTATGTTGATTCCTTCCCTAAAGGCACCTTGCACACCCTGGGGTAAATTCATCAGGTCTGAACTGTATGTTATTTATATGTGTCGGAAGGAAATCAGAGAACACCCATGCAAATACAGGTAGAAACAAAGGCTCCAGATAGTGACCTAGTCAAAATTAAATCCAGATCCAGCACTTCAAGGAACCAGTGACCACCATTGCACTGAATGCACCATTTGCTTCTAATAACTTTCATCATAAAGTATTTTATGGACACAGTGATTACCTTTACAAATGTAATTTTTTATATCAGTAAATCCATTGGTACTAATACACTTCATAAAACAAGTATTGATGTTCTGCCATCAGAGTGAGGCAATCCTTCTCTAAATTAGTGTCAGATTTAAATACCATGTTGGTGCATAGTTCTCAACCAAAAACCAACTATAGAGCTTTTGCATGGAGGATTATAGAGGTATATATAACTGACCAAAAGACAACAGATAAAAAATTACTGTGAGAAAAACTCACCCTGGTGGTCCAGTGGTGCGGTGGGGACGCCCGCCAAGCCGCTCCTCTTGCCGGGTCCTCACTAGTGCGCGCGCTCCGCACGCGTCTGCTATTTAAAGGCGCAGGCATGCTGGCGTGTGACGTCAGCGCGCAATGGTGCCAAATTTGAAAAATTAAAGGGATATTTAAAGGGGTCTTTGCAAATTTCTCATTGCCTGTGATAGGTTTATTCCTGGTGCCTGTACTTGTGCTATTTAGCTTCTGTCTGTTCCTGATTCCTGTGTTTGACCCTGCCTGGCCTTTTGATTATTCTGATTTCTGTATCCTGACCCGAGCCTGTTGTTTGACTACCGATTCTGCCTAATCCTACCTGATTGATCACCCGGTTTGACCCATTGCCTGCTTGACGTCTTTTCGCTATCTGCCTGCCTCGACCCAGCCTGTTTGACCACGAACTTGCCTACTCCTATCTGTACCGTGACCATCGGCCTTAAAGACTTTATCTACAGTCGTGCCCCATTGCTAGCCAGAACTCCTGCTCTGCACCTCTCGTATAAGTCCAGGTGGCATCTGAGTAGCTGAGGGCTCCTCCGAAGCCACTACTGGTGAAGCACGAGCCGAGACCAGGGTGCTTGGCACTTGTTCTGGTATTGGGTGCCGACCGTGACAATTACTTTGTATTAGTATGGGGCTGGACATAATTCACTTCAATCAAACTGACTTGATGCTATGGAGGTCATCTTTTATAAATAAAAAATATATATATATATTGCTCAGAAACACTGATAATTAGATGAATCTCCAGCCTAGTTATTAACTTGTTGACATATCCACTGATCATTATATGGCTGTGCATCTATAACAATAATAGATTATACCTTGAATAAATGAATTATAATTTAGCTGTTTGTTGTTAATATTATATTGCACTTGTTTGTTGAATAAATTCTGCTGCGATATAGATAAAATATATTTAAATTGTAGTGTTAAACTGTGCCCAGTAGGATAATTGCTTTGATGTGGACATCTTGCAAATCAGTTATTCCGTAAACGTTATACGTATTTTGAATTTAATTTCCCACAGCATATTAAAGAGAACTAACTGTTCTGCCCTGTTCCATAGAGGAGCTAGAGCAAGAAGTAAGTGCCCTGTAGAGCAGAAGCTTTTCTGCCACCTGCAGACCATTTTTAAAGCATATATGCTATATATACTGTCCATCCAGCACTTTTTAAACATTTCATTCAGTCAACTTGGTGGGCTGTTCACAAACTATAAGTCATGAAAATTGGTTCTGGGCCATTCAAATTTAAAAAAACAAAACATTGATTCAGTTTACATTAAATCCAGTTTAGCATGAACTTGTCTCTTCATAGCTTCATAATCTAGTGTCCCTGGTGTAATCTTATGTTTTGGTCATTAACACCAGAAGAAATGCAAAATTTATCAAAAACTCTAACACTACTATAGTTCTAATTCGTTGTTTTGCTGGATTATGTAAGACTTTACTCTGTTCCATGAAAAGTTTCATGGTTTATTAGACTGGAAATTTCAACTTTTGCACAACAAATAATTGTAGAACTTCAGGTTGTATATGGTGACTCATTGCTTTTATAATAGAGATTTGCAGGGTGAATCCAAAACGTCATTGCAGTTCAGAGAAATGATTACATTAAACTTTACACAGTGCCTATTAATATGTATGACAACATAAGGAAAATAAGCAAATCCAAGGAAACTGTAGCACACCGTGTGAATACTTGATAAAGGGCCCAGTGTGGTCTAAAATGTTGCCTTACTTTGTCTACTAAAAGCCAATAAATCGCTTTTGCAATTTAAAAACTGGATCAGCATGCTACAGTTTCCTTGGGTTTACTTATGACTTGCTTTGACCATGTGCAGGGGGTCTGATAGACTGTTTAGCACGTGATACCCGAGAGGGTACTTTACAACAGGTAGAGCACTCTATTTTCATGTGGAACATAAGGGAAATAAATAGCTGGAACTCAGAAATAAATGTCTTAATGGATTAAAACAAAATGTCCAGTGTGTTATGTCTTATTTTAATGTGGAACGGATGCTTTAAATAAAAACTGACAACATAACTAGAACTTTGAGAAGTTATATTAAAGAACTGTAACTAAGCCAAATAGGCCATATGTGTTTCCAATAGCGAAGTCAGTGATATCTCTTGTGAATGCAAAACATTTTCTTTAAAAGGGAAATTTGTAAAGATAAAATGTGCCCTGGCTGTCATTAAAAGGCAAGTTATTTGTTTTAAAAGACTTATATAAAGGTTATCAAAAGAAAAATATGGAACATGAGATAAAGCTGCCCACTATGATTGATTGTGTTCATTGTCTCTGAGTGAGGTATTATCACATTGCTCTATGTACAAAATAGATTGTTCCCTCCTTTGGTTTTCATTAAAGCCCTGTTTTTTAAAGATTGCACATAGGACATTTAAAGCATTATCAAGATATGTAGTAACAGTATAGATATCCAGGAGGATTAATCAAACATATGTTTCTGCTACTTTTGTCAGCTGTTTATGTTAGAAAATAGCAATGAAAGTATTATATTATTAGCTCTAGTATGAGAAAGTAAACCAGAACACCATAGTAATCAAACCAATGATCAGTTGCAGCCTTTTATGTTTAAATTTTAGTTGACAGCAACCATTTTTATTGCTCATACACTTTTAGGGTACCCACCTGTTCACTTTTCAGGGGTTAAAGGCATTGGATCAGGACACCATTCCTCTACTTAGTATGATCTCTCCTTTTCTGATGTAGAGTCAGAACCTAGCAATAAGGCGTTCTTTCTTAACAAGTGATCAGTAAAAGTTACCATCTGGATTGTTTCTATAGGTGATCACAACTGTGGCAAACTTTTCACACCAATGGTATATCCCCCTACGTATGATATCAGTTGGCATCTCATTGGCTGGCCCTGTCAATCTTTTAAAAAATATGTTGTCCACAGTTAGGGATAAATAACCTAGTTTCAAAAAAATTGTATCTTGTGTCTGGATGGGCTGTTTGATAACTTTTTCTACTTCAATTATTGTTTAATTATTATTCATTGTAGCGGAAACATTTAATATTGAGAGGATCTGGACCCTTAATAGAGCACACTCACTTCACTTTAGGGTGAAAATATACAGAACTACTAGTAGCAGCTACTTTTCACGGCAACAAAATAAACAATAGTAATATCTGGATTTGTTAAGACACTATTGGGGTTATTTACTAAAGTCCAATTTTTTTCTGGTTGGAGTTTTAAAGGAAACATTTTTTTAGAATTATTAAACCCAAAGACTATTAAAAGTCTGAATAAAAAAGTGCTCCATTTCAGACCTGCAGAGGTCATGTAGAAGTCAATGGCAGATGTCCCTTTTACAATTGGAAGATACCATGATCTGCACTGGGTTTCATATGAAAATCTAAAAAAGGGAAAATTGTATCATACTTACAGGACAGTGTTTTTCCTTTTTGTGTGTGTACTCCATATCAGCACTCTCTGGGATATCCCTGCCACCGTACCCCATCAGAAGGTCCCTCCCCAAAGCTTTAAAGGCCACCCCCTGCCCCTCTATGGCATCTTTGTTACAAACTTTTAGACAACCATTGTAGAAAGGATGGGAACATACTGATATGGAGTATGTCCACAAAAGGAAAATAATGGCAAGAATGATACAATTTCCCATGGACATACTCCATATCAGCACTCTCTGGGACATAGCAAACATAATGTCCAGTTGGAAGGGAACTAGGCTCTAACAAAAACCTGGATAATAATGTAATCACTTTCAATTGTGATGTTCAGCAAATTGTCATACTATCCACTCCCGGTGAAGAACATTGTAATCTACAGATTGCCAATCTCTAATCCAACCTAGAGAAAGAGAGCAATGAACAATAATGCTAAGGGGAAGCAATCCTGCTACGGCAGAGTCCTACACAAAGGGGCTAACACTGAGAGTGACCCCAACCTGATCATCTCACATGCCTATAGTGAGAGGTGGACCTTGCCTGAGAAATCATAGAACCAACTTCCAGAATGTAACTATGAAGAGGCATAACAAGAACAGATGACGTAATGAACACATCCTAAGAGTGAAACGCATCACAACTGGAAGATACCTGCTAGACCATAGAAGATCTAGGTCTCTATACATATTCCATCCAGAAAACTAGAATTTCTGTGCTAGGAATACCACAAACACTTCTTTGTGTTTGTGGTATTCCTAACATACAGTATCAAATGGGCAGCAGTACAGTACAATACAGAAAAGCCCAAAAGGCAACAGAAAGATTGTAGAAAGATATTGTAGGCAGAACCCTATGCGTCAGACATTCAAGAGGTCTATATTTGCTTGTGCTGGCCTCTTAACCACTCATAGTATATGATCCTGCCAGGGCCCCCAAAAATATTAATATGATGACAAAAATAACCTTACAAGAATGGCAAAATGTCTGTGAGTAACCTATTTCCAGAAAGTTCCCTTATACAGGCCCTGAAATATCTAAAAAAACAAAACAGTCCCTAATTCAGGCTATATATACACCTTAAATAAAGGATCAGTAACACCAAATAATTAAAGTGTTTAAAAGTAAGAAAAATATAATGCAGTGTTGCCCAGCACTGGTAAAACTGGTGTGTTTGCTTCAGAAACACTACTATTGTTTATATAAAGAAGCTGCTGTGTAGCAATGGGGGCAGCCATTCAAAGGAAAAAAAAAGGCTCAAGCTACACAGCAGGTAAGCTCTGTAGAACATAATGATGTTATCTACTACTTCACCTGTGCCAACACAGCAGCTGGTTTATATGAACTGTAGTAGTTTTTCTGAAACTAACAGATTAGTTTTCCCAGTGCAGGGCAATGGTACATGATATTTTCATTACTATAAAACACTTTCATCTTTTTATGTAACTTTTCCTTTAAGGCAACCATGTCTCGAAGGATAAGTGCCATAAAATGATGCAAGCAAGGCAGTCCATATCTCATTAATACCTTTTTCTTTAGACAAGCACCAAGACTACAGGGTAAATTCATTAAGGGTGAATTTGCACCATAAACCGCTTCACCACATTCCACTTTGCCAGGTGCAAATTCATTTACACTAGGCTAATTCACTAATATGCAACGTTGCACCTTAGCAGCCAAATGCTGGCAAATTTTCCCTAGGATTAATTCAGCTGGGAAAGCATTTCAAAGAGAATTTTCACTAGCATTCATTTCTGCCTAGCGAAACTTTGCTAACACTCTTAGGTTAATTTGAATAGGGTGGGTAGCTAAAAGTCGTATGGACATCTTTTATAATAATATTGGTACAAATGCTTGAAGTGGCCACTTTTTCAAACACATGTCCAATGAGCCATAAAAGACCTCTAATGACCTAGACATGAGCCCATCCTTAAACAAATGTGGGATGGTCCTCAAATTAGTTTTAAAAATTTGTTCACACATAAATATTTAATAGTCTTGAAGGCAGTCCTGCTTTAAAAAAATAAAATTCACCAATGTTTTTTACATCCGACAAACAGGATATGATGTCACTGACATAAGATTGAGGAAGATGCGGTGTGCGGTGGCAAAGTAAACTCTGGAGAAAGAGGTAATGTTCAGTAAAATTTGTATCTTAGTGAATTTGCGGAGTAATGACCATCAGGGCCGCCATTAGAAATCACGGGGCCCTGCACAACAAAATTTTCAGGGCCCCCTGGGTTGGACTTCGCCAACATTCGGCACTTCATAGAGAGGTGAGTGCTCGCTACTGCGCTCGTAAGGGGGGCACGGCTTTTTGAATATTGCAGCGCTGCCCCGGGCCCAGGACACTTGTCCCCCCTGTCCCCCCCCTGATGGCGGGCCTGATGACCATTCACCAGAGTGAAAAGTTGCCTGGTGATTGGTTGAAAATAAATGCTAGCGACGGTCTTGTTCGCTAACGAATTGTCATCAATGTCTGTTGAATTGACAATGTATCTGCGGATGAGATTTCTGGTGAATTTTCATTAGCTTCGTCACTTCGCCCCTTAGTGAATCTGCCTCTCTGTGTCCCTGCCCAAAACTAATGACCCGAGAACAGGAAGGCATGTTCCCAACCAACATAAGTACTTGGCATGAACAAAGCAATATTCCCCAACTGGGGCCAAGGTCATGCCTGCTCAACATATCAAATGTTAGTCCCTTGTCCTGACTAAATCTGATGGAAGCAAAAAACCTTATTCCACGATTGCCACCTAGAGACACTGTGAATATAATTTAAGGCAAGTAATTGACTGTGGCCCAAGCAATATCCCAAACCAGTTAACTGTGTTCTAGACAGATAGATAATAAAAATTACCTCCAAGCACTATGATAGGAGATCATAATATTAAAAACACATGCCCAACTACTCTGGATGTGACTCCCCTGTAAGGGACATCTCCTTTTCCAATGCATCAGGAAGACAAGGTCACAGTTAAACCTATAACCCAAAACATTTATGTCTGTTTGAGGTAATATGCATAGAATAGCAACTGCTCCAACATATAACTGAAAACCCCATATCCAATACAATAGCAAGGATTAGCATGCCTGAACATAGCAGAAATAACAATAGCTGGTAAGTGTAGCACTGATGTTCACATAGAGGATGATTTTGAACTTCAGATTGAGGGACACTCTACTTCTCCAGAGCAGTCTGCACGAAATGAAAATTAGCTTCCTGACAACCTTAATGCATTGCACTACTGCTGTAAGTATATGTTTATATTTTTTAATGAGTATAGTTTCACATTGTAATGATATCTAAAATAAAAAATGTATAATATTTATACAAGATTTTAAACAGATAAAAATGTTGCACTTTTGCAGCAATGTTCCACAGACATTTTTGGATTTTTGTTGATGTATTCTTCCAGTAGGGTTTGTTTTTGTCTCTTATGAAGTTGTACATAATATATTCATTCCAGATTATGATTTTCTGGGGACAACTTAATTTCAGGCACCATGAAAATATCTGTGCACTATTTTTTCTTTGGGTCAATACATCAATATTTTAGTAACACTGTGCATCTTCATCTTGGGCAGCAAACGGTGGTAATTATCTGTATTTTAATTTTGTACATAAGGACATGTAAGCATGCAGTAGAATGGAAGTTTTAGGTAAAAAAATTTATAAAAAGTAACTCTAGCAAAGCATTATAGTTTGGTTCATAGTAGAAAGGTATATTTTCCCATTTTGAATTTATCTGAATGTAAACTTCCCAAAAACACATTTTAGTTGGTCAGGTTAATTGTAGGGGCACATTTAGGGGGTTATATATAAATGTCCGAATGCTAAAAATTCAGAAAAAGAGATTTTTTTACTACAATATCCAAAATTTTATTGGATATTATTCGCGGGAAAAGCCCATTTTCCTCCTGATCCGATTAAATCATGCTTTTTTAATAATAAATAAGGTCAAATTGTACATTCTAGTTTGGTCGGACTTTTGTATTTTAAAAAATAATATAAATTAGAATTTTTGATAAATAACCTTAGTCTTGCAATCTAAAGTATGCTTAATTCTGATGTTTGACAGTTTGATATATTTAAAAAGTAATTACTTTTACATACCTATAAAAATTGGGAAGATTTCAAATCAAATTTTACTAGAAACCTTTTAACAAAGTTGTGCATACCATGCACATTGTTTATTCCAGTTTATACAAAAAATGAGAAAGTACACTCTTGAGTCAACAGTAGTGATTAACCTGGTAAGGGGAATTTAGTACATCTTTTCACATTGTTTCCATTTCTATAGCATTGTTCCAGAACAATTTCCAGTCTGTGTCCCAAAATTTGCTGTAGTTTTTCTCACTTAGTCGTGTATGCACAGCTGTTTTGTAGGTGAGTCTGAGTTTTCTGTAGATTAAAGGTTCTGTATTTACACTGTGGTCGTGCAATAACATTGTATCAAACACGATTTGTAGGATAGCTGTCTAAATATTTATGGTTGGTACGATGTGTGCTACATATCATCGCCTGTAATATCCAGCTGTTCTACATAAAATAGAAACATTTCTTTCACCTTCCAGTGTTTTAACCCTCCCCTGTTTTTATTTAGCTGAAGAATCACAAAACCACGAGGGTAAAAGCTATAGAGATATAATGAATGCTTTGGGGCAAATTTACTATTACTCCCAGAAATTAGCTTGACCAAATTCGCAATTCGATAAGTATTCAACCATCGAATGCTTATTGAATTGTTTTAGGCTATCATTTTGCTCGATATCCGATTTCTTGATGGATTCGTAAGAACGGATACCGATCTTTCGATTTCACAAAATTCGTACGAATCGAACGATCGAACGCTCCGATCGTACGAACGGTATTCGAGCAGGACTTAGCCTCAGAAGCCTATGGGCAGCTTCCCATAGGCTTCTATTACAATTCAGTAGGTTCAATCTGGCGAAGTAGGCAGTCAAATAACTTTAAAATTTTAAATCCTTTGATCATCGAATGATCAAATTATCGAATATCCAATCATTCGATCTATTCGATATTCGATGGTCAAAGAGGCCAAATTTGCATATCCGATTTCACAAAAATTCGATCGAACTTCGATCATTTCACGTGAATTTCGTAAATCGGCCCCTATATATCATAGCATGTGTCTTTTGCTACACTACAAATAAAAATAAATAATAATTAATTAATTAATTAATTAATTAATTAAACCACATAATTTTAGACACCTCCCTATCAATTTGCACCAAAACTGCAGTCTTCGTCTGGACACTGTTGAGAAGCAAAACTGCCCTGTTTTGCTTTGCTGAAATATACACAAGATTTCACTCCTATTTTCCAAATATGTTGGTTTCTATTTCTCTGTGGTTTTTCTTACACCAAATGCATTGGTGAATAGGCATATTGTCCCACAGGAAAAAGCAACAATTTTTTCCAGCTGAACAAAATGCATGCCAATATTCTAGCACAGATTTGCAAAAAACAATGTTGCCACTGCCAAATGCTAATTTCATAGCAAATCTGTATCAGGTGAAAACAGTTCATGCCTGCTAGCCAAAGCTTTTCTTACTTTAGAACTGGGTGATCCATGCCGTATTCCCGTGGATCTTTATTTCACCATGATTTTTTGATGGATTCCAGATGCCCCCAGAGGCTTTTCATTATATTGGTTCTGTAGGAAGTTTTATCATATATTGGCATGGGATCCATGGGAAACTTGATATCCAGAAAGCTCTGGCCAGTGGCCAGTCACTAACGAAAATACAATCCACAGGGACATTGTAATTCACTAACAGGTGTAGAGGACGATTTTCTAGTGAAAGTGTTCTTCACTAACAAAATTTCACACCCAGCGCAATTGCAATACTTTGCGACAAAGTGTGCATTCAGTTGTGTTCATTTTGAACTGCTTCAGCTGCAATACAAAGATTTCAGGCACAACCCCCCCCCTTGTGAATGCAACAATGCTGGAATTCTGAGTAGTGATGGGCAAATCTAACCCATTTCGCTTTGCTGAATTTTTTGACGCATGACAAATGTTTAAGTCTATGAGCATCATTTGCCTGGCGAAACTAGTGATGGGCGAAATGCCAAAACCAAAAATTTGTGAAATGGCAAATATGTGCTGAAATAAACTGAAGTCTATGGGCAACAAAATTAGTTTGACAATTTTTTATTTGAAATTGAATTAGAATTTTTAATTTGAATCAGATTAGTCTGTGTTTGGTGTAACAAAATAATATACAGGTAAAACTGGCACCAAAAATAAATACAACAGTGGAAATTATTAAAGACATTTTTTTTTTAATATAACATTTGTATTAGAGCGTGGCCATTTGCAGACGGTTCCCAGTGTGTGGTTTAGCCCCAGGAAATATTTTATTACATACTGCCTCTCGAAGGATGGTGTAGCTGAGGAAATTATTGTAAATGAATTAATGATCCGTTCAAATTATGTAGGATGTTATACTAAATCACCATAATTTGCTTCCATTTCAATCCAGCCGGCAACATCCTAAACAGTAACATCCTGCCACTAGCTAAATGCAGGAAGCGTCCACACATGCTCAGGTATTTCAATATAGAGTTAGGGCATCCATTTGGGTTCTGAACCAGTCAGCAAAAAGTTACAGATACAATTCCATGAGAAAATGTTATTTTAAGGTTTATCATGTGAAAAGTTAATGGAGAGATTTAATTTGTGGAGAAACTATTTTTCTTCTGTTGTTCCCATAGACTTTACTAAAGTTTTCATGTGATAAACTGTGAGATATGTTTTTCTCATTGAATTGCATCTGGCTCTAAGGGACAATCTGTAACTGAATTAGGAGATGTCTTTCTCACTGAATTTAATCTGGCCCAAAAACTCAATTGGAGTCTACAGGGAAAAAATGGAACGGAGTTTCTAAAATTGAATCTCATCCACACAGCTTAATGTGATAAACTATTAAATAATGTTTTCTCATGGATTTGGATCTGACTCAGTATTTGGTCTTTTGTTCTGCAAGTGAAAATATATTAGGTTGAGTGTATGAAATTTGTTTTATATGGAAATGTTTTTCACAGTACAGGTATTGGATCCATTATCCAGAAACTCATTACCTAAAAAGCTCAGAATAATTTTCTCTGTATTAATAAAACTGTACCTTGTACTTGATTAATCCTTATTGGAAGCAAAACCAGGTTACTGGATTTATTTAATGTTTAATGTTTACATGATTTTCTAGTAGACTTAAGGCATGAAGATCCAAAGTACAGAAAGAACCCAAGGTCCTGACCATTCTGACTAACGGGTCCCATACCTGCATTATATTTAGCTACAGAGTCCTTTTATTGCAGCCCACTGCAATTCATGTGTACACAAGCCCAAGTTGTCTAGGGCTCTATGGCACTAAGTTATACTATCTAAAGAAGAAGGCAGAAAAGCATGCTAGTTGAGCAGACCGCTTGAGAAAAAACATAAATGTCAGTAACACAAAGCTGTAGGCATCCACTGACAGGACCCTGAAACTGGAGAAATAACCCAACCAATCAAGTAATTATGGACGATCGGCAGTCCCAGATAACCAATGGTTTATTGAAGAGTCTTCCCCATGTCTCTATAATCCCTTCTTGACAGAAAACTTGTCTGTGTGTGACATGTGGCCTTCTATGTCACAAAAAGGCTGCACTCAGACAAACAGAAAACAGGAGATGCTTTTCTCCAGCTAAATAAACCTTAAATGTTAATGTGGAACAGTTACAAAGAGAGAGTAAAATATGGTGCAACTGGCATTGTGGGAATACAAATGCACGTAAGGGAAAATGGCAAAACTGGGGACTTAATAGGTTGGGGACAGCTGAAAAATGAGGAATTCTTCTCCCCTAATCTTGTAGGATTCAGTATCTTGTGCTGATAAATGCAATAGAGAATCCACAAATGTCTAAGTCCAAACTATGAGAGATTGCTAATTTTTTTTCTGTTTTTGTTGATCAAACTTCTACTGCCAAGGCAGAAAGTAATATTTTGCTTCTTTATACAGCAGTCATTACATTTTTTTGGGTTTTACGAATGTTTTACAGCGCAATTTTTAAAAATTCATCTGCATCTCAACTGATAAAAGACTGCAATTTGCAACGATTCTAACTGTCTACAAATGGATACTGTAGACAGATTCCTGATCTACCAAAAAAAAAATTGCTTCAAGCAGACACACTTTTTAAAATTTATATTTTGTAAATGTGATTAAACTTGTTTATTTCTTTCTTTTGCCTTTTTTATTTTTGGCTTATCACAGCAGTCCAAGAGAAAAAATGTTGGCTTCCCTTAGTGTTATAATGATAAACAGTTTAGCTGCAACTATCTCACAGAAAATATGTGGAAACATTAAACGGACATTTGAAAGATCCTAATAGATTATATTATAAAATAATATTTATTCTTTACACATTCAGTGACATAACCAACAGGTTATTAATGCAATCCTTCAGGTTTCCACAGAGAACCAGCTTTGTTTGGCACAAATGAATTATTGTAGCTTTTAGAGCCATGCTGGTGTTAAAAGACAACCAGGCAGCTATAACTGTGTAAAATGGGTCTTTCTTTGGCCTACATGAGAGATTCCACTTCAATTTGCTGCAGCCTTCTTATTACCACCGAGCAGAATTTTAATCACATCTAAAAAATATATTTGCAATTATATTTCCTACTTCACTGTAATTTAGAGATACAGTACATTATGTTTCTAATAATCTATTTTTCTGGAATTGAATCTTTGAAAGAACAGCTTGCGTTTATAATCGGTACAATTTATCACCTATCCCCAAAGTACTCAGCTGTTGAAATGCCTGACATATATATTAGGTGTTGTGGATTTAGCAAAAATTGAATTATAAATTGCCTTGCCAGCTTTTGCCTCTGGAAATAATGAAAAAGTGAACCCAAGGAACATTGCCTTGAAGGATTTATTTTTAAGTGGCTTTTGAGAAAAACACAACTAACACGGATTGATCAGACTGAATCTCAATAAGTTAATGTATACTTGGCCTCAACAACATAAAACGCTTTAGGATTTGTAGATGAAAGGCCAAACTGGTTGCATGGGAATTTCCATAAAAATAAGCCTATTGAATAAAGGATCAACAGACTCAGTAGTGTGCTCATATTCCAGGGAAAGAATCCCACTAACATGTGCAATAGTGTTTCCTTTTTTAAACTTAGAATAAATGTCATCCTAATGTTCTTTCTTCTCTGCCTCAATGAAATATCAAGTCCCAATCAATAAAAAAGATTTCCTCTGGCTTTTTACAGTTACAGATCCTAATGGCACATCATAAAATAACTTTTATTAACAATGGTAATGGCTCAGCTAAAGATTATTTTGCTCTGGCATTAAGAGGTCAAGATACAGCTCAGTGAATTACTTGCAATCATTAGCCAAAAACTTTAACCAAAAAAGTCTGACATTTTTAACAATTAAAGAACATAATGTGGCTTTTGTTTAGGAAAACAACATGTCATTTTTTTACATGAAAACATATTCCATACATACCATTAAAGTATATACTATATGAATATATATATATATATATATATATATATATATATATATATATACTGTATCTATATTTATAATTATTTATTATTTATAAAAAATAATGTTTACGAGTTCGCAAAAGATGTATTCGCGCAAAAGCAAATTTATTCATACAAAGGTATAACTTTTCGCACTGCGAATATTTTTTCTGTTACTAACTGTTATTACAGTCCCCCATTTTTGTTTTATTTACTTTTTTCACTGTAATAATTAGAAAGTACCTTGTACTTGTTTAGTAATCTAACATAATTCCATACTAATAGTAAAGTAATTGTGCTTGCTTAATATTTAATTGTTTTTTGTTAACTTTGTAGCATTGTGCTCCAAATTATGGAAAAGCCATTACTGAGAAAAACCATGTCTATATATTACTTATAATATATCCCATAACTGTATTCTAAATGTCAAATGTATATGCCCTCAGAATGGGCTCACACAATATGCAACTTTATAAACCAAATAACTGCCCAAGCAGGATCGAGCACACTTCCACCCATGTGTTATTCAGCTTCACCACCACCATTAAATTGATTTTTTTGCTTAGTTTCCTGGATACCATCAAATTACAGGCTAAGCTATAAAAATATACTTATGGCAGAAACCACCGGATCAACAGACTCTCTTGAACCATGTATACAATGCACAGCAACGTAAAATGTTCCTCAGCTATGAAGATACTCAAGGAGAAAACAATCTGGTTCATAATCTATTAAGCTGCAACCCACAGCTGGAAGCATTAAAAGGAAAAAAGCAAAGAGCTTTCATCCAGTGCTTCATAAGGACAGTCTCCTGAAGTGAATTTATAAAGAGATTCTTCCTCTTTTGCATTGCATAATTTACCAGAGAATACACTAGTATGGAGAGCAACACAGACAAGATTTGGACCCTCTAACTACAAACACTGTTCTTACACTCTCTTGTTGCCACAGTTTTATTATTTGGAGTGATTTGAGTAAATCGCTGCAATAAAGTTGGTAATTTTTCACAGTTTTCTGCTGTGAAAAAGACATGGTTACAAAAATAAAATATCTTTATTCAAATAAAAATAAATGCAATTTATATAAAAACATATGCAATTTGACCAATAAATGAATTTTTTTTTCTTTGTATAATTAATTACAAATTGTCACTGATTTTCAAGGTATTTGTAAATGCAATTCTTATTGAAATCTGTATGTGCATTGTCTTAATTGCATGTTCTGTCAACTCATAACACTGAAATATTATTAACTTAAAGGTGAACCTCCCATTCAAAGAGGAGACCACCATGAGGAGTACTTGGTTTAATCTAAGTCTCCTTCTTTGAAATATGTTCAGACATTTCCCTAGGGCTACTGAGTCTATGTAACACATTGGAATATAACATTTGACCCTTAAATTTGCTACAAAGATCACTACACACTGGTCCTACTTTCTCACTGACACTTGTTTGAGTCCAAAAAAAGTTAGGCAAGTTTCAATCAGGAAAAAGGGTGAACTTGATGGACGTCTTTTATTTCCATCTCATCTGCTATGTAGTCCCGTCTCATTCCAGTTTGGACAATTATTCAGTTCTTTATGGTTTGTCTCTGGTTTTCTGCTTGCACTAAATACATACGTTTTTAGAATCAATAACATGCTTCCATGGATAACTGAGGCAATCTTCTTCTAAAATATATAGCACTGTAAATGAAGGTGCTGTACTAGAAACTGTTGCTTTCCTCGTAAAAACTATTAAATCTATTTTTTAAAGGGGATATGTTTAAAACAATTGTGGGTATATAGCACAATACAAGTGATTTTTGCTTTATTTCCCTTTGTGCACTTGCCCATCTCATTGCTAGAAATGATGTATTTTTCCTCTGCTATTCACACATAAAGTATAATATTTTGTAATGGCACTAAAGCCTTACAAATGAATCATTTATATCCCTTCAGGTGCATGCTGTTTAGCATATACAGTGGAAGTAATCCTGCAGTGACCACAATCCTCAGTTTTCTGAGTTTATTTTACTGCAGTAAAATGTTGGCAGCTTAGAATGTTCAACAGCTGTTTTTGCTGAACTGTGGTTCACCATGGATGTGTCTATTTAGCTAAAAAAATGCTCACCAATAAATCAAAATGTTTCCTGCACTGAAAAGGCATTGTACTGTAATGTAATATAAACTTACTTTCACCTCATTTATAGAACAATATGACAAAAAAATCCTAAATTGGCTCTGCAGACAGCTTCTCAAATCAAGCTTAAAATATATAACATTTTACAGGAGTTTCTATTTTTTCTTCACCTGTAATGACAGTTTGTTCTGTAGTTTAATAACACCTGCCATTGCAAGACAAAAACTCCAGTATTTCTTTTTTGTTAGAATAACACACATCTCCATTTTAACATCTGTACTCCATCTTAATTCCCCTTATTAAAAGACAAAGGGGTTAGATGGACACATGCATATCAACTATATGGATTCTATATGTACTGTCTGTATGCCTGTCCAGTAACCTATCCAAAAACCAGGAGTATTCAAATGATTGTGGCCCTCCCTTTGCTGCTAGAACAGTCTCTTCTCTTCTGGGAAGGTTTTCCAATAGATGATGAAACATTGTTGGAGGGATATGCTTCCATTTAGCCACAGGACCATTAGTGATGTTATGTGATCGGGCCTGGCTCACAGTCAGACTTTTGAATTCATCTCACAGTTGCCAGAGATCAGGGTTCGGTGCAGGTCAGTCAAATTCATATTGTATATGGATTTTGGTTTGGAGATAGAGTTATGGTGCTAAAACAGGAAAAGAAAGCACAGAATTATCAACAGTCAAAAACACATGATTATTTCTTCTCCACCTGGTATTACAGTCACCATTCATTACTCATGATTTGTTTGGCATTTGCCAAATCCATACTTGTCCATCAGGCTGCAAGAGGACAAGGTGTGATTCACACTTAAAGCTCAAAGCCTTAGGATGAATCACATGCAATATGCCTATTGACACAGGAGAGCTCTGGGATTACTGCCATCTTGAAGGTAGTCGTTTTCCAATATCGAATGATACAGCATACTTGCACACATCATTGAGCATCAATGACACGTTGTCTTGAACATAAGAAATTACAATATATCACCAATGACAATTTTCAATGTAATTGCATCCAAAGTTCACTTGAACCTCAATGCATCAACCACAATCTCCTTTTAAACTATTCATATTTTTTTCCACATGAGAGGACTGACATTAAGGGGCAAATTTACAAAATTCACGTGACGAGATCGAAGTTCAATCGAATATTTTTCAAAATTATTGCAAAATTTGGCTTCTTCGATCGAATACTGAATTATCGAATTATCGAATAGATCGAATGATCGGATATTCGATCATTCGATGATCGAAGGATTTAAAATTTTAAAATCCTTCGAATGCCTACTTCGCCAGATTGAACCTACCGAATACCAATAGAAGCCTATGGGAACCCCCCATAGGCTTCTTTTGTTAAGTCCTGCTCGAATACCATTCTTACAATTGAACGCTTCGATCATTCCAATCATACAAATTTTTCGGAGGCTCAAAGGCAAAAGTACGATTTTTTAGTGAAATCAAACGATTGGTATCCGATCGCATGATTTCATCGAGAAATCGAATATTGAGCAAAATGATAGCCTAAAACTATTCGATAGTTGAATGCTTATTGAATATTGAGGGAATTCGAGGGATTTTTGGGGAATTATAGTAAATTTGCCCCTAACTGTGGTCTCAATGCTTTTTTATGCTTAGTTATACGTGAGGCCTGTGTTAAGTGTATGTAAAATGTAAAGTACAAGTTTAACCGGCTTATTATTGTTCTTCAGTTGCTGAACAGTATCTCTCACAATACTGGATCTGTTTTCATGGCACTTGACCTTTAAAATAATTCTAATTTGTCTATCCAGTTGGGACTTCTTCCTCTATAGCTAGAAATTATACCACAATCCCCAGTCACTCTTCTACCTGCAAGCTGGGAGGGAGTATTTAGGCCGTCTGGAGACAACTGCGGGAAGTGGACAGGCAGGAGGCGAGAGTGGGTGGACAGGAGGCAGGGAGTAGATGGGAGGTAGGCAGGTGGTAGCGCTAGTTCTCACTAGTTATGCCACTGTATCTATTGATTGATCAATCTATTGATCTGTCTATGAGACACAGTTTAATAATTCATTATACTAGATTAAATCTACTATTAAATCTAATATTTGCTCTCTATATATTGTATTATCATTACTGTAATAGTATATTTACTGCTACAATTATTGTACAAAATATGCATGCACATAATGCAAACAATACAATGTGATTTTTATCCCTTACGGTAGTTGTTTGGTTTCATGTTTCCAAATGCTTGACTCCTCTGATCCTTATATTATGAAAACATATGCACAACTGGATGAATTTCACAGAACATTCTAAACATTTTTGACTTTGATATTAGATTTGTGGGTGTTTTTGTTATTAAATTGTTAGGTTAATCAAACAGTGACAACAATTTCATTCATTATAAACTGACTTGGTTTAATGATGTGTAGATATGTATAATACAGACATTTTTAGTATGTATGTGTGTGTAATGTTTATTAAGATATTGAGTTTTATGTGAAACTTTATTTAATGGAAGTCAGCAGACTATAACTGTAAACCGCATGTATATGTTTGGGCTTTTATAGCTTTTACTATATCAAAGGAAATAATTAGCACACATTGCGGCAGCCAGTGATGGAATTTATTCATTTGGAAGCCATAGGTTTCCTGTCATTAAAACTACATCATGTCCTTCCTTTTCTATTAAACTTCAACTTAGGGCAGTGCAAAGTCACTAAAAGGAAATGAAGAGTTTTTTTGGCACCATTCCCCATGAATGATTTAGTACCATTCAAAGATAGCAGATTCGCAATGTGCCAAGTGGTCTTATGGACACAATTCTTTACTCCACATTTGCGTATTGAATGAATATGGCTCTGAGAATGTGAACTCCTTGATATTATTATAATTTGTTGTGCTACTTAGCCTCACACATTATTGCATTACTATTTAGCTACTCATCTAGTATTTTTTCTCTGGCCATTTTATTTTCTTATGAAGTTTTCTTCTTTATTTCAACATATGCCTTAATATTAGAGCATACACTCACCATTTTTGGCAGTATTAGGGCAGAACTACAGGGCAGACTTACCTGTGTTTCTGCCGGATCCGACGCTGGGCAACAAAATGCCCACGTGAAGTCAGATCTGACAGGAACAAGGTAAGTAATAGGAAGTACGATGGTGTTGCAACAGTGATCCAACGCAACACGATTGCCGGATGCAAATGCTGCAAGCTGGGTCTACATCCAACAATCATGTCACATCGGATCACCGTTGTTACAGCATCCAACTGCCTATAACCTTGTTCCTGTTGGATCCGACTTGACATAGGCGTTTTGTCGCCCAGCGTCGGATCCAATGGAAAAAAGTTAAGTCTGCTATGTAGTTTTGCCTTAATTAGGAGAGACTTTTGGGTATCTTGCCTCAATGTCCTGTTGAATGGAATACAAACCATTCAGTAGATGAAAATGAGAGAGGAAAATGTTGGAACTCTTGTTGGCAGTCTTGTATACAAATGATCAATCTGTAAAGAAACTGCCTGACCAACAGGCATAATATGCACAATATCCCTGCATTTATTAAGATTCTTTAGCTATTGAAATACCCCA
>CM044432.1:35905100-35919387 GCA_024363595.1 Xenopus borealis
TAAGATTCTTTAATATGTTACTTAATTTTATATAAACTATATGTTGCTCAAGTATTCAATTTGGGGGTATAGTTTTCCTTTAATAGTGGATTCTATAATAATGTGCCATAAAAACATGTTCCTTATGATTCCAGTTACACATTAGGAGTCATGGTGCCACAATCATAATGCTTTTAAAGGAAAAGTTTGGTTCAAACCAATAATGTAATATTCTGTCCTCCAAAGCACAGTCACAACCAGGGTTCTCTCTTCCCCTCAAACGAATTTTCAGAAGGATTTCTAAAGGAAAATGTTGCTAAGTGTACCTCAAGGGTAAATGGAGACAGAAAAACAAAAATATAGTGTAGTATTTTCAAAAATAGATATTCACCCAGTGATAAAACTTCTTTTCAATAATGGTGTATTAATCATATACCCACAAAGGGAATTTTATGTGTTGATTAAATAAGATACAATCCTCTATCACCACCAAATTAAAGTGCACGTGTGACACACAGACTTTTGGGAAAATGTAATCGGAACCCACACAGTAGCAGGTCTGTATCCAGTTATACTCACAGACGTTTCAAAATTCGCTCAGCTTTAATCTAAACTCCCAAACGTTCTTCCAACTTTCCAATCTGGACAAACAAGAATGGCATGTGCGGAAAATTTCTAAAAGGTATTTTAATAAATAGTAATGCACTTACAAGAAGTTTCTTTAAAAACTGCCTTAAAATATAGAATCGTCCTTTTAGGTTCAGGTCCCTTTGTGCGGCTCGATGTGTATCTTTGCCTCCAAGATATATCATAATTATTGTATCATAATTATTGTATCATTTGCCTCCAAGATGTATCATAATATTGTGTCCGAATCCAAATCTTGAGGTTGCGATGCCAAACACAAAGTGCTCTCTCCGTGTGTACCTGCTATCCGCTGACGTGATACTTCTGACGCCTTTCGCCTCGAATTTTCCGCACATGCCATTCTTGTTTGTCCAGATTGGAAAGGTTGGCTTGCCAGCCTGTCCAGGCTGAGGAGGATGCTCATGCTCAGTAGAAAATACCAGTGAAAGAGTTAAAGACTAAAACCAACCCTACTCTATCTGTAAACAAATTACATATCATTTCCAAAACTGCTAAATATATATATATATATATATATATATATATTATATATATAACAAACAAGGGAAAGTTGTGCTCACCACTAATTTAAAACCAATGATGCTGTGACCACAAAATACATATAGACAAATATATAAGGTCCTCTGCACTCAACCCATTATCAATATATTTAAGGCACTGAGACATTTTGTGCACACAGCTACTAAAAAATGCCTTACCCTTTAAACAAAACATGCAAAACACCATTTAAACATAAAAATGCTCAGTAGAATATACAAATGAAACAGTTAAAGACTAAAACCAACCCTACTCTGTAAACTGTAAACAAATTACGTATAATTTCCAAAACTGTATATATAGGTTTTTTTTATTGTATTGTGACAATTAACACTTCGGTCACATATTCAGACCCTTATCAAGATGATAAAGGTCTTAATACACTATTTACCCAAAATTTGCAAAATAAAAGCATTTTAATGCCTTTCTCTGTTGAACCTGATGCCACTCCACTGGCAGCTGCATGGGAGAAAAGCTGCAGAGCCAGGTGCAGTAGGAATTTTTCAGGATGGACACCTGCTACTTTCCACTTTTAAAAAAAAATGCAGCCGATAGCTATATTTTATACCTTGCAAATTAAATGATACTGTACATTAAATAAGAATAAGCACAGGATTTTACTTCTTTTTATAACACGTTAGATTTTGTAATTGACTAATATTGCCATATGTTACTTGAATATGCCAACCTTACACATCAGGGTGCTGATGGATGCACACTACATACAACATTTGTTACAATTTACAAGATTGTTATATTTAATATCCAGTGAGGTGCAAGTCAAGAATAAAGCATAAAGAAAATGATATGAATGCATCCTATTAGGCACCATGCAAAATACAAAAAAGTAAGGGATCCATTTAACCCATCAGACTGATTTTTATGAAGATCTAATTCTGGAGCTCAGAGTGCTTATAGAGCCAGAAGGCTCCAAAAGATAATAGATACTTAAATGCATAAATACAAGCTCTCTGCTGATAAGAACCAGCTGGTTCATCTAATCTCCCCAATTTCCTTCATAATTCAATGATACAAACCTTACTTAATTTTGTGTTCCACTGGTTTTCCACTCTTACTTCAAGGCTTCAAACATTCAAACATAAAACAATTGGACTAGCTATGATGCTTAATTTTTGGATTTCTGTACTGATTAAAGAAGTCAAAGGGGGGAATAAGGGGCCCATTTACTAACATTCAAATATTGTTTCTTTTTACCACGAATCTAAAACAAATTGTGGTTATCCTATATTTCTAAAAAGTTCTAAAAAGTTGAGATATTGCAAGTGTAAAAACCATGAACCAGGCAAAACTTTTCCAAGTAAAAGTTACTAAGTTGCTATAGAAGTCAATGGGAGCTGCTCTGAATGGACTGCATTATATCAGTTTGGAGTTTTAGAGGTTTTCAGGGTTTTTTTTAAGATATGTTTTGTCGGGTTTTAATCTATTTGAATTTTTTAGCACATCACTCAGCACTTTTTTATATTCTACTTTTTATATTTGAAACTTTTAATAAATTCAATCGCAAGCATGGTATTTAGAATTTATGATTTTAGTTGTGGTTTCAAAAACCTCTAACACCACTAAAACCTGTTTTTTTTAGCTAGGAATTGTATGTATGCATGTATAACTTTCTTTGTAAAGCGCTGTTAAGGAGGCACAGCTCTGTACAGTGCATAAAAGTACAATATACTATAGTATACATGGGGAAGACAAATCACATACTAAATATATACAGAATCATATATGGACAAAGCTACTGTATGTGGTAAGAGACATAGTGGGAAGGAGGTCCCTGCCCCGTAAAGCTTAAACTCTAAACCAGAATTGTCTTTTTTTTTTCAAGTTATTTGCATTTTTTAGCACATTGCATTTTATATTTGGATCTTTTAGGAAATTCATTGACAAGCGTGGTTTGTGAGTTTAGTCAAGGTTTCAAAAACCTCTAACACCAGTAAAATCTCACCTTTAATAAATAAGCCTCCACCTGTCATCATTTTGGTACTGTCATTAAAGTGCATGTAAAGGCAAAAAAATTAAATCACATTTTTACTTTCTTTAATGAAATAGAAGCCTATCTCCAATATACTTTAATTGAAAGATGTAAAATAGCAGATGTTGGACACCATTGTTCTTTGCAAACAGATAGAACAGGCTTTATTCAAGTACAAAGCACCAAGAGTTAGGGCATGAAACGTGTAGATTGTTTGCACTTTATTTGCCACCCAAAGTCATGTTTGTTTTATAAAGCCACTTCAAAGAAAGAGAGAAACACAGCTTCCTGTGTTCTACGGTACAGCGCCAGCGCATTGGTCTGTATATTTTTCTGCCAGGTATAGAACATAGCCCGATTCCCTTGTCAGTACTGTGGTCCCTTCACTAAAGGCAAAGTAGAACTTGGGGGAGAGCTACTGCCTCTATTCTCCTTGGTGGAGCTCGAGCTGCTCTTATTAAATAGCCTTTCTGTCTCACTCTAAATCTATAGAGTGCTATTACAGGAGCCAACCTATACACTGGCTTCACCTCGTTCACTGGGTCCCTTTACCCCAACTTCACTAAAGGGGATGTTCTTTTAGGGCCTAACACTGCTCAGTGGAACAACTGCCCAGGTCAACTGCTGTAGGCCAAAGAGGAAGTGTCCCACACTGGAAAGCACTTTGTTACAGCACTGCAGGATGTCACCACCTAGATCCAACAGAATGGATATGCAAATTATGTTACATAGGTTTTAACCCAGCAGCAGGGAAAGGGAAGCAAAATGTTTAAGAAAATCACAGAAAATAGACATTAGTTGCATCATTCCTTCTGAATAAAAAGTAAACGAGGTAAAGAGGTGAATTAAATTTTTTTTCTTCCTTGCGACACAATGGAATTGTTCAATTTCAAGAAGGAGGCCATCTGTACAGGCCATTCTTTTTTTGTAGGATTCTGATTCATCAGGATCTTCGGAGTTAGACATAAACCATTTCAATCATGTACCAATTTTTTATTTTCAGATAATGCAACTTTTGTATGTTTCTGTAATCCTAATATGAAAATTCAGGTCAGATTCATTCTGTTCAATATCCACTCAGATTATTGGTGGAGGTTTTGGTATTTATCTTAATCCAAGAATACAATGTATTCGGCGCATCCATAATATTTTTGTGTTGTATATCAAGCATTATAAAATAGAAATCTTTAGAAAGATGTGCCCTGGCTTCTATCTTAAGTAAATGCTATTGAACATATGTTTTAATCCATGTTATTTGTGAAAACAATACACCACCATATTTTTTAAATTGTATCTGTTCAGCATCTACAAATATTTTTTGGCATTAATAATTGTATTTTACATAAGAAAAACTGTCATCCTATTGTTTCGATAAGGGTCAAGAATGATTGATTGATTCAGGACACCATCACTGTAAGGATGTGCTAACCACTGAGCCTCCTTCTGCACATTGTATGGCAGCTTCTACTACTAAATAGTAGTATAGTTATATATAATTTAATTAAACTTGAATCAAGCTTCAAATGCAATATAACAATATATAGCATTTTTACGAGTATATTAAACCTTCAGATTTTGTGGTATAACTGACGCTAGTGGCATTTACAAGTGAGTTATTCTATTTACCCAAACCGGTATTTGGATAGTTGCGCTCTGTAATAACTATAAACTGAATAGATAGCTACAGAGCTATTAATGTAAGACTCTACAAAATACCAAATAGAGCTTTATTAATGGGTACATAAAAACTCTCTTGCAAACAGTTCTTCCATGGCATCAGTTTTCCCATAAACTCAAGTAAAAGTTATCTTTCCACAACTTAATCACTTCAGGCTTTTTCCACGAAAGAATGTTATTAGGTATAATCTTAGAATAAATATGAAAAAATCCCTCTTGGTGTGACGAAGTTCCCCTTACTCTGAGAGCATAAAACTTGCTTCCTTCATAACTTTATAAAGTTTTTGCTAGTACAAATATTGTTGTATATCTAACAACTTCATATTATGTTATGGGTTTGTTTGTGACTCCAGTGCTAAACCTTTCCTTTTTTCTGGTGCTTTTAAATTTACTCACACCATATTTTAATAAATGGTTTTAAATTTGAACCAACCTTAAATGATAAGATTTATATTTTTGTTTCATAATTTCCATAATTATAAAATGCTATTTTTCCTTTCGCTTTAATTTGCTTTTTTTTTTTTTTAAGTTTTTATAACCCTGAATCACTCACAAGGCAATGGCCAATTTATTATTATTGAATGCACAAAATATTTATTGAGACTGTGACTATTTATTGAGACTGTGCCATAAAATGTATAAAGCATGTTGTTTGTTTACAGTAAACTTTGGTTGTGCGGTGTCTCACGGTGGCATCAATTTTTTGGTTAAATAATGGACAGCTGCAAATTCACCAGAAGCCACTGGCAACATCTTTTTTCAGAGAGGCATCCGTGGGGTTACTTCCCACTCTAAGATTAATACGTTAGCCTTAGTATGAGTTAAATACCTTAAATTAACTGTTTGCAAAACATTGCCTCACCAATTACCCCTCTCTGGTGTTATCTGGTGCACTTCCTATTAGTACCTGGCTCAGTGGTGTGAGCTAGGTATAAAATGAAAATACTTGGGCCTGCTTAAAGGGCCAGTAATATCAAAAAATTTTATTATTTTAAAGTTATAAAAATATAAAGCAGTGTTGCCCTGCCCTGGTAAAACTGGTGTGTTTGCTTCAGAAACACTACTATTGTTTATAATAAATAAGCTGTTGTGTAGATATGGGGGCAGCCATTCAAAGGAGAAAAGGCTCAAGTTACACAGCACATAGCAGATAAGCTCTGTAGAACATAATGTTATCTTTTATCCAATACTTATCCTGTGCCATATAGCCATTTTTCAATTTCCGCTATTGCTACTCAGCAGCTTGTTTATATGAACTATAGTAGTGTTTCTGAAGCAAACAGATACATTTTAACAGCGCAGGCAACACTACATGATATATTCTTTACTTTAAAACACTTTCATTTTTTAGTTCCTTTTTAATGAAAATCCATTGACACCCTGGCCACAGAACACAGCTTTCCTAAAACTTTTTCTGCTAATACTTGCAGTAGGCATGCTGCTATCAGCCAGTTTCCCCAGCTGCTCAACCTGGGTTTATATTAACATGAATATGGTTGGCCCCTGGAGCAAAGGAAGGTGTCATGAGTGTATATATACTGTCCTTAATAATCCACTCTACTTTCCACTTTCCAGTGTCCGCCATCAAAATGTCATCTGCATATGATTCTCTGGGCACAAGTATACTCCATCTATTGGCAAAAGCCACTGTGGTAAGCCAACTGATTTCTTAGTTTTTTTTACAAATCAATAAGCACTGGTTGTTATTCTATATTTCTTTAAAATGCAAAAACAATCAAGAAAAACTGTAATACAAAAATTCAAGTTGTCAAAATCCTATAGAAGTTAATGGGAATGTGCTGATCTTATTCAGGGTCAGACTGGGGCTGCTGTCTTGGGGCCCCCAGTGCCCCAACCCTGCCGCAAATCCCCCTCTGGACCCACCTTCGGCATGATCAACCATCCCACCCATGGAGCGCGCGTACCTGGTTTTGAAGCTACCAGGACCAAATACAGAATTCAGGGCAGCAAAGTCTGGGGAGGTGGGGCCCACCGGATATTTTCCACTCTGACCCTGATCCTATTGTGCTATTTTTACTCAATTTGGGCTTTTAGAGGTTTTTTGGGGGGTTCACTTTGAATTTTTTAAAGCATTTGTTTTTTATGGGGGGATTATTTAACACTTTTTTTTATTTCTGGATTTGGTTTTATAAAAAGTTACAGTAGAACGCCTATTTTTTTCATGGGACCAGAAAAAAATGGCATAAAATCCAGAAAAATTTTTAAATCACGGAAATGTTTAATGCATAATATATAGGTGGGACCACAAAATAACAATGTAAAATGAGGGACAAATTAAAATCAATCGATGTAAAATTGAGGTTCTACTGGAGTTTCTTCGTGGTTTCAAAAACCTTTAGAAAAGGCTGTTGTTACTGTGTCACTAGGTGCACTTGCACACTATTCACAGGAGATGGGATGGATGCAGCTGAACTGCAGTCCCCAACTATGCAAAGTTACAAGGACCAGCCTGGGACATAAGTAGACCATACCTACAGTTGTACATAGAAAATAAGCCCCTTCATATGTTTATTCTACCAAAAGAAATAATAAAAATTATAATAATATATTAATTTTTGTTGCAGTTTATTGTATTATATGCAATTTTCTTTCATTCTACCTATATCACAAGATTAGAATTTATGTTTGTTAAAAAGTAACAGTCACACGTTTCCTCGCTGCCCTTATTAGACCTTTTCATTTTTTTAAACTGAGATCTGTATATTATTCCTGCCCCACAGAAAGATTTTTTAACTCTTGTTTTGTACATCCTAAAGCTTAAGCTATATGTATTGCCAAGTCATGAATATATTAAAATAATCTACACAATAGCTAGGAGTTCCTACAAAATAAATGAAAATAAAAAATTCATTTAAATTTTAGTTTTTTCAGAATACTATTTGTGCATTTCCTGGTTGCATAAACATTTGTTTCGGCAAAAGAAGGGGGTAAAAAAAAATCAAACACACCATGTTTTCATTTATTTTCTAGTAATTATGGGATAATTTAAAGTGAGCTGATTGCTCCCAAACATATTTAACAAATAATAATTACAACGCTGGAGCCATGAGCAGACATCAGGTTTTTCTATCCATACTTAAAAAGAAATCCATCAAAATCAGTTGACATACATCTGCTGTTGTGTTACAGTGTCACTGAAACAGTGGCTTTTCAAAGGGCAGTGCAGAGACTTTAGGAGTTTAGTAAATGCCTCAGGTAGGCAGACACTAGCTGATTTGTTTTGACAATAATTGTCTTCATTGCCTTGAGGGAAGGGGGGCCAAAATAGCTACTATGTTTAGAAACAAGATTGCTTTGAGCTAGCTCCTTGTCACAAGAGACGGGAGTTTTTTATAGCGTTGTTTATTCCAAGTATACCATTTTCCAAATTTAGTCCTTTGTGGGACTGACTGATAGACACAGTCGGGTCATTATAGAAAGGACACAATCTTGAATCCAGACACAGAGGAAGTAACCAGAATAAATTCTGCATTTATTTGACCTAAAACTGATTAATGATCATTTATTTTGATCTATTGAAATAAGATAAGAGTTGATTCCTGTTATTATTCTACTGAAATAATTCCTGTAATAATTATATTTTGACTGTTAAGAAATTGACTGCCTTCATGAAAACAAATAGACAAATAAAAATCGATTGCATGGATTGTACAGCCTTTTACTAAATTGCTATGCAAAAGATGTAAAGAACATGGAAATAACTGGCTGACTCAGGTCATTCCTCAAAACGCAAGTGGAAAACATATTTCTATTGATGTATCCATAATAAAATACTTTGACATCAGTTTATATAGGAGATAAGAAAACTGTAAATTGTTATCATGAGCTCTCTCTGTACAGCATTTACTGTGATGGGCTCATTTACAGTGTCAGACTGGGCCGTTTTAGGCAAACAAAGACACAGCATAGCCTTGCACATGTTTTATGTACTAGGCCTATGATTAAGTGCCTAGTCCACAAAATGCTAAAATATGCATAACAAAATGCTGTAAAATATTAAAAAGTTCTTTTAATATGCCCACCTGTAGAATCTGTGTGTGCCTGCTGCTTTGCTATTGGACAATTCTCTCCTTTATTACTGGGGAGCTGCGGCTACACACTAAATAGTCTTTCTTTTTGTTATAGATTTGAAAATCAATCTGATTAAGAATGCCTGGATGATTCTATCAGTAGCACATGGACCAAATGATCAGACCAGCCTAATTACGCCCACCATATGGGTGACAAAATCAGGCAAAGGCCCTCTCATTTGGTGAAATTGCTCATAAAGAAGTTCTGTCCATGTCTGGCAAGCATTGCTGTGGAATTGTCATTTCCTTAAAGGGATTTTTTCCCTCTTATTCAGTTTATGCATTTTTCACAGTATATTTTGTAATGGAGATGAAAAAAAAATAGGGTTTGCTGTTTCAAGGGGAGTAGGATGCTTAGGTAAAAAGTAACTGTGAATAAAATGTATTGACATATATAGATAAATCTATAATGTATATTACAAAATGTGAATTTATTATGTATATGTTTAAAGTAGTAAGGTAAAGAGAATATTAATGAAAAATTGTGAAATAGTTATTAAAATCCAAATAAATAATTCACGAACTTGGAATTTATCCTATTTTTTAACCAGGGGCAACTGTTTTTTTATTTGCTGAAGGCACATATGACAATTTACAAGCAGCTGAAAAGCACCCAATGTCAACCCGGCCACCTGACCTTGAATTCAATGGGAAACACATAATAGTGCCACTACTGGTATTTGTCAACCCAATAAGGCCCTAGTGAGTCAATTTTTTCCAAAGTCTTTAAAGGGAAACTGTCATGGGAAAACATGTTTTTTTTTTTTAAAAAAACACATCAGTTAAAAGTGCTGCTCCAGCAGACTTCTGCACTGAAATCCTTTTCTCAAAAGAGCAAACAGGTTTTTTTATATTCAATTTTGAAATCTGACACGAGGCTAGCCATTTTGTCAATTTCCCAGCTGCCCCGGTCATGTGACTTGTGCCAGCACTATAGGAGGGAACTGCTTTCTGGCAGGCTGTTGTTTTTCCTTCTCAATGTAACTGAATAATACGCAGTGGGACATGGGTTTTACTATTTAGTGCTGTTCTTAGATCTACCAGGCAGCTGTTATCTTGTGTTAGAGAGCTGTTATCTGGTTACCTTCCCATTGTTCTTTTGTTAGGATGCTGGGTGGGGGAAAGGGAGGGGGTGATATCACTCCAACTTTCAGTACAGCAGTAAAGAGTGATTGAAGTTTATCAGAGCACAAGTCACATGACTTGGGACAGCTGGGAAATTGACAATATGTCTAGCCCCATATCAGATTTCAAAATGAAATATAAAAAACTGTTTGTTCTTTTGAGAAATGGATTTCAATGCAGAATTCTTCTGGAACAGCTCTATTAACTGATGCATTTTGAAAAAATATGTTTTTTCCCATAACAGGATCCCTTTAAAATATAGAAAAAATATTGTACTATGGTTCCTGTGGGAAAAAGATTTGAATATAAAGCAACCCCTCAATGTGTTTTTGGTAAATACTTAGTAAATAATAGAAGTTAACATGCATAAAGCAGGTAAATATATCAATGTTTATGTATAGCAGCAGTACATCAGAACCCACTGTAAAAGCAATTCCGTGGTTTATTTAGCCCATGTGCATACAAATAAAGGGCAACGTTTTCGGGCTCCACTGAGCCCTTTATCAAGCCTTGATAAAGGGCTCAGTGGACCAGAAACGTTTGCCCTTTATTTGTATGCACATGGGCTCTGGTACAGTGGACCTGAAACATTGCCCTTTATTTGTATGCACATGGGCTAAATAAACCATGGAATTGCTTTTTTTCACTTCAGTGTGCCACTGGTTTTTACTTTACATGGAATATTGGACCTGAAAGGCAGGCAAAGGTTGTCCAGTTTGAGCACCTGGCACCCTATATTTGAGTGTTTAACCAAGGGTTTGAGCACTCCACGACTACTAGACCATGGTTATAATAAAGCTTGAAAAAGAAAAATTTAAGTAATAAAAAAGGAAAACAGAAATAAATCAAAATCAACAGAAGAACAGAAAGGCTAAAATTAGCATGAGAAAGAAATACAGCAATTATATACAAAAAAATTAGAGGATCCATCAAGAAGACTGTGAAGCTTCCAATGAAAGAAAACATTACAAAATTAATTGACAGCTGTGTCATTCTGGAGTCTCTGTATGCCTTATACATAGGTAATCCCATGCATATTTGGTATCAAACTCTTTAGAAGGCCAAAGAGAAACGCCCCAGATTCACCTATCACTAATGAGGATATATTTTATAGATTATACAGGGTTCTTGTGTATTAAATGGGCAATAATATATAGAATGTATTATCCAGAATGCTCGGGACATGGGCCTTAATAGCAGATCCAATAGGATTGTTTTGCCACTGACAAGGATTCATGCAGCGGAATTGCCATCAAGTACAAGGTACTGATTTATTATTACAAATCAAAAAGAAATTGAAGTCTAGGGGAGATGACCTTTCTATAATTTGGAAGATTCTGGAGAAGGGGTTTTTAGATAAAGTACCTGGGATTAGAAGTCACCAAGAAATTCCCCAACTTTATGCTAGGCTTGATATCAGTGGTGTCAGGCTCTACTTAGACCCCCAGAGTCAGACAGGTTCAGGCTGGCAAATTACCCTCTGCAGCAGGTGATGGGTGGGTGGCAGGCCTTACCCCATTGCTCCAGAACCCTTAGCCATATTTGTTCTGCCCTGTCCTGATTCATCTGTTGATGTAACTGCAAACTAACCTAATCAATAGTTATATACATGATTAGTATTAACATCCCTACAATGAAATCACCCTTTTACCCTTTTACCTTTTACCCTTTTACCTTTTGCAAATTTTTACAGGCTACAATCTCTTCTTGGTCATAAATGATAACATTATTGGACCATGCCCAATATACTAATGGCACTTTATCTACAAGTTTGGCCTAACATCTTGGGGCTTTTCACCCAAGTACAACCCTTACTTTACATACTGGAAACAAAATTGCGTGTACCACTCTGGAATTGGGAACAAAAGTACATTTTCTACCCAATTAAATTATAACATTAAATGAATGTTCTGATCCTCACTTTTGCCTCCTTGATGAAAATAATTGGATCATATTTCCAAGTAAACTTTACATTTTTAATAGTAATATCAACTTATGTGTATGTTGCTATGACTTTCTGAAAACCATCCCCTTTAGGCAAGCATTAGTACAGTTCCCACTGTTAGGTGTAACTATAGCCTTGGTTGGAGGCTGTACATTTTTACTAAATAATGCATTATTTAAATCATATGCATATGGTTGTATTGCTGCTTTTTTTTTTAAGATAGATTTTTTCCTTATGAATTTGTAATTTTGTGTTTCACTTTCCTGCAAAATGGTAAATATAACCTTCTCAAGGTCAATTCCTCTAAATGGTGATTAATGAGAAATTACAGTTATTAAAGAATGCTTAATGTGATGGGGTTTCTAAGTAATCACAGTATGGCACGCAAGCTAAACATAAGCTCTGTCAGTAGCTGGCTGGAGGAAACTCAAAGGCCAAGTATCTTTAGTGGTTTTGCACTGAGTCACAGATTTCAAACAAGGCTCCAAGTCACGGGAAGCCTGGTGGCTCTGTTATTTAGACCATGATAAGCTTGTCTCTTTCTGCTACTGGTCTGTGGCTGGGATTTAACTGTCCAGTGAAATGTACTATCTGGCAGATAGAGGAGAAAAACAAATAACTTATTCTTATAGTTATATGAATGAAGGGCACATATACGGGACTACCCATGTAGCTTGGAATAGTAATGTGCCCCACTTTAATTAGTTTTGGTGGCACGCAATTAGTTGAGGTCAGCATTAATTAGATTTACTTTTTCCAGCAGATTCTTTTTCATCTAGTTATTCTGGACCACCCTGAACAATAAAGAGATGTCGAAATAATATATATATATATTATTTTCAGATTTTTTTGAATTTCAGTTCTTTATCATCTATATATTGAATCTAATTGGCATAGTGATAATTATGATTCTAAGTCATATTCCTAGCATAGGCAGATTCCAGACTATTTTACAACTGTAAGCAGAAGAAAACATTTCAAGCAACTGAAACCATATCAGCATATATAGATACCACAATATTTTACACTTGCTCGTAACGAACGTAATATTTTGTTTAAGATTTTTTTTGTTGTTTTTTGTAGATTCTGTATTCATGATTCTGTAGTGTTTATTTTTGTCATAAGTTGATAAGTTTGAACGAATACAAATGTTCCTAAATAATCATAGGTGTGGGCCTAGAATTAAGCAGTAAATGTTCCATAGCATTTAGTCATGTATAAATAAAAGTTCTGACTAAGTCTGACCCACTGTCCAGTATTCTGGCTATAGGTTAGAGCAGGGGTCCCCATCCTTTTTTTTTACCTGTGAGCAATATAAAAAGAGTTGGGGAGCAACACAAGCATAAAAAAGTTTTCATGGGTGGTGCCAAATAAGGGTTGTATTTGGCTAATGGTAACCTCTATGTGGACTGGTAGCCTACAGGAGGCTCTGTTTGGCAGTACAGTATATCTATTTTTTATGCTACTTAAACATGCCTTTGAGCCAGGTATTCAAATATAAGCACCTGCTTTTATGTCCTTGGGAGAAACATCCAAGGGGTTGGTGAGCAACATGTTGCTCACAAGCTACTGGCTGCGGATCACTGGGTTAGAAGAAGAGATCTTTAACATAAACAGAAGTGATGGTGTTTTGTAGAGCGTGTTTGGCAGTAGATACAGTGATGAAGATTGTTCAGCTTGCTGCTGTTTCATAAAAACTAAAAGAGAATGTTGCTAATGTATTCTAAAGGAGAGACATACTCATTGGGAAACTGTGAAGAAAAGAGCATACAGTACCTTGTTCCTTAGAGTCTATGTATTCATGTGTGATGTAAACTAATTGTACAGCTCTGAGCAATTTGGCTGGGATTATCAGACTGGATAGTCTGAGTTAGCAGGATAGGTCAGTTTATAAGGAATGTCCCTGTAGGGGACACTATTCTTGTTGTTTTAAAATTTACCCCATTACACATAGACGATGAATTTTCAGTGCTTTGACAAGGTTCATCCTGTTTTCAGCATGAAAATAAGGACATACTTTATTTGTGCATAAGGTGTACAGAATGCCCAAAGCACAAAATTAAATTTAGTCTCAATAAGATGAGGTTTTGTGTGCCAGATGCTTCCATTGCATTCCATTCCAGGTCTTCTTTATTTGTATGCCAAAAGAATGCTACAGACTAGGGATGGCGCGAACCGCGGCAAAAATGTTCGCGAACATATTCTCGAACTTGCGACAAAACGCGCGAACGGTTAGCGAATGTCGCGAACCCCATAGACTTCAATGGGAAGGCAAACTTTAAAAGCTAAAAAAGA
>CM044432.1:35921286-35955122 GCA_024363595.1 Xenopus borealis
TTAAATATATTTAAAGTAGTCCTGTGAGCAGGATCAGGCGAACAGAAAGGTCTTTAACAGGGAAATTCCATTTATTTATTCCCATATACAGACTCTGTGAGCAAAGCAGTATAAAACAAAATAAAACAAAACAAAATCCTTGCCACACTTGGGCTATTACACAGGGTGGTTTCCCTCTCCATTACTGGGATTCCCAGCCAAACACAAAAGTACAATTCTACAGAGTCACAGTACCTTTACAATATCCTTTTCCTTTGGGGAAAACAAACAGTTGCTTCAAATGGCTACTCTCAGATCCCAGGTCTCAACCCTCTTCGTGTGTAGCTCAATCTTACTCTGAGAGACTCCCCTCTAAAACAGCTAGCAGATCTAGCCTCCTAATGATTCCCCCAGGTGAGACTTTGTAGGGGAATTAACCCACTCAGGACTGCTGTACATATGGGAGTAAGACATGAACCTAGAAGAAATATATCTCCCTTAAAACTGTTCTCCAGTTACCAGTTCACAGGGCCCTTTCTTACTTCACTTTTTTCCTATTTTACTTTCAGACAGGTGAAGAGTAAGTACTGATTATTTACTATGGAAAACTAGAAAAAGTGCAATGTTTGCAACAATTAATTACTCTACCTTATGCAGTGAGTGTTTAATTTATGTTTTGAATAAGTCCATATGCATATATTAGTTTGAAAGACTGTTTTATGATTCTGCTGCATTCCAGTTTGAAGAGACCTTGGGTGCATGTTTGAAATCAAAATCCCACAGTCTATGCATCTGTTAATGTCTAATTTTAAGTTAAGACATTTTTACATTTTAAAACTTGCATTTATTTTCAAATCAACATCAAGTCTTTAGGAATCTAATGGTAAAAAAAAAAAACAGAGATGCAGTTCTCCAAAACTCAGACCTATAGATGTTTAAAATTATATTGAGTACAGTATGTTTCATGAGTAACAGCAGGGCATGGTTCACAGAAGAGTTTTTTTGGCAAAGGATAAATGTTAAAAAAAAAGAAACAAAAAAAGTATAAAACCACAAATGAAAAGCTCTACATATTTCAATTAAGTAATAAATCAAATACATGAAAAAGTTTATTCTTTTAGAAGTTCCCAGAAATGTATTGCAAAATATTGCTAAAAATGCATATGAGCCCAAAAGTTATCCTTTGACACCACAATGAAATTCATGAGGTTATGCTTCTCATAAATAGGTCTGTAAGAGAATACTGTTTTACAAAGCCAGAAAATTAAAATCTGGTGAACTGAACTTCATGAACTGCCTCCTTCTGTATATAATGAATAGCTCATGGAACCAAAACAAATAATGTTGGTCCTTTATTTCTTTTCTTTAATATTATTTTAATGTGTCCAAAGCAACTAGCTGTTACCTCCAATTCACAGGTATAAACAAAAAAAATGATATTTACTGATGCCCTTTAAACCCAAGGCCAGTGGGACCGAAAAAATAATATAACATTTACGATGGAATCATTTGCTCTCCTATTGCCAACCTGTGCAGGCAAGTGAGGACAATGTTCATGGGTACTATGATCATTGTTCTGAGGACTTTGAGGACACTGTAACCCTACCCTGTTCAGTTCCATTGGTCATTCATCCTGGAATTCATTACTTTTGCAATCCTTCTCCCCCCTTTGTCAGTGGGGCCAGGTTTAATTTTAAAAATTTAAAAATTTGAGGGTTCATATGGTAAAGCCTGCCTTAACAAATATATTTGAAATTTTCTTTGAATCCCTTCTCATTTTTCATGCCAAATAATTTCACACACAACAATTTACCCTGTTTAAGCTAAAAACAACAACACTTTTAGTAGAGTTTCATTTGAAGAGTTGGAGAGACTCTAATGCATAGCAAAAAAATTACTTTTATTTTATATTTGTGTAATATATGTACTTTCAACTACAAGCTGGGGGTTGGAGGTCATACTCAACTGCATTAAGTAGTCAATCTTTTAAAGACAAGCCTGTATTATGGTGGTGCGCAGATTTACTAAATTCACATGAATAATTCGAAGTTCGAGCGAATTAATTAAATGCGAATTTTCGAATATGCAAATTAGGCAAATTCGACCGTCAAATATTCGAATTCGAATAATTCAAATATTCGAATAAAATTTTATTTGAATATTTGACTATTCGAGGGCCGAATTAATTCCCCTTTAAATTTTTATTCGACCACCTACTTCGCCAGAACCAAGCTACTGAATTGGAAATCATTAGTTTTGATCGATTAAAAAAAATTTGATTGATCGATTCGATCGATCGAATTGCGGTAATCGAATTCGAAGGATTTTACTTCCCTTTTATTCATATGGTTAAATTTCGAATTTTATTCATTTGAAATTTGATCAATGATAAATCTGCCCCTAAGTGTCATGTAGATGGAAGGTATAAAGCAGGTCCCCAACCTTTTTTGCTCGTGAGCCACATTTAAATTTAAAAAGAGTTGTAGAGCAACACAAGCATGAAAAAGTCCATGTGAATGTCAAATAAGAGCTCTGGTTGGCTTTTTGGTAACCCCTATATGGACTGGCAGCCTACAGGGACTGGCAGCCTACAGGAGAGAATGTTTGGCTGGACATCTGTTTTTTATGCAACCAAAACTTGCCTCTAAGCCAGTAATTCAAAAATAAGCACCTGCTTTGAGGCCACTGGGAGCAACATACAAGGGGTTGGAGAGCAACATGTTGCTCGCGAGCTACTGGTTGGGGATCACTGGTATAAAGCATGTCACTGTAAGGTTGCTCACCAGACTCCTGGCAGATCTAGTCCCATCAGCCATGCAGAAGGTGCATGTGAGCGATGTGTGGAATGCAATCCTCCTTTGCATTCTAGCACACGTCAGTTTGGATGTGAACTTCAAATTAGATGCAATGATGCATCAGGACACTGTGGCATCACAATGACTGCATTGCTACATTTGGCACCTTTTCTGAGACCTTAAAAGGCCAAAACAATAATTCAACAGTGCTTGATTATCAAGCTTTCCACTTGTGCCTGGCATTATTCCTTGTATTTGACTCCTGTTTTGACTTCTGCACATTCCTCACTTCTGAATCTTTGTTGCCTGCCTTTGACCTGGACCTGCTTTTGACTACTCTTCTGCCTTCTCCCTGGTACCTTGCTTTTTTGGCCCTCCAGCCTCTATCCACTACTGAGATTCCTGTTCCAAACCTCAAATAAGCTTTCAGTCAGTGTGAGCTCCTTGTACCTGGTAAAGGCATTTATCTAGCTCAACTTCTGACACACTGCTATGACAACTAGCCTGCTAAAACCTAGTTAAAGCATAGTAAGACTCATAGTCAATACAAAATACTCCTACATAACCACAGATGGGGTAGGGTAAGTGTATCTTTTTTATTATTTATTACACTCCCAGGTACTAAATGAGTAAAGGGCAGGATTCTGCGGACCACACAGATTGACCAAACCAATTCTATGTACAGAATGAGGTTTTTCATTTTATTTTTTTAATCCTAAGTGGTCCCAGTAGTTTATTTAAGAGGTAAACAGGTGATACCTCATGCAATAACAGTTTTAGGGTTTAAAATTTTAAAATATTACATTGCAAAAGTGCAAATTTTTATTTTTATTCAAACTGTTTGCAAATTTGCAACAACAGTTTTTAATCAAGAATTTTTATGAAATCTTTGAGAAGCAACTATGACTGGTATACTTTAGGCAAAAATGTGTTAGGTTAAAGACTCCAAACTCCAAAAAAGTCCAATAACATTTCCATAGAATTATTTGAGTAAAGTAGAAAAAAATCTCAAAGAAAAGATTGTTGCCTTAAAAGAGGCTTTATACCAGTGGTTCCCACATTGTGGAATTAGCCCCACAAATGGGGCAAAAACAAAGAGAGGGAGAATTAGTCTTAAAGTTTTTAAGTCTGAATGTTTCAAATCTTATTCACTACAATGTTACAAGATTACTTTTATTTTCATATATGTTTAGCCTTCTTTAACTGTGGGGGATCTATGTATGTTACATTATCAGGTAATTGTTCATAAAGATCATAATTTATTTTCCGATTTGATTACATCGTGTTAACATGGTAGCTGCCATACTGCTTGTTCTGAAAAGTGCATGATATATTGCACACCTAGACCAAATAAACTCTTTGGAAACTCCGATATCTGATATCTTTGAAGGAGGGGAGTAATAAAAGAGACAGCAGAACACAACTGCTATGGAGCAGTGGGGTAGATACTGTAGATGGGGTCCTTAAATATAGCTATTTCAATAAAAACATACAGATCACCATTCCAAAGTTCTTAGGATGGGGGTGGTTCTGCTGTAGGGTTCCTTAACTTGTAGATACTTTTTGTAGCTCCACTCAAAACCCATATCGATTTTGCAATCTGTATTTGGTCAGTTTAATTTTCTTAAAGCAACTTTCCTATAACTCAGCAACTTTAGAGAATAATCAGAAACAGTAGTTATCAGTGTAAATTAAAGTGTTATTAATAACTTTAAAACTTTAATCTAATACAGCCCTTAATTGTTGTCATTTTATCAGAAATCTGAACATGAGGTATTAGAAAAGAGTTGCAGGCATGATAAAGGATTGTTGACATGGGATGTAGGATGGATCACATTAGCTCTCACTATTTTAAACATAGAGCCAGGTCACAGTAGTACCAGTAGTCTTTATATCTGATGATCCTTAAGCTGTCCATAGATATGCTGATATTCTTTCTGCAATGAATGCTTGTCCATTTCAGTCTGAAAATCTACCATTAACCATTTAGATTAAAATAAGTAGGAAAAATAACAAATCAAACAATGTTCTGGTCATTAATTGAAATGAAAGGGATATTGTCAGATAGACAATACATGCAGCGATCTTATAGGTAGCCAATATACATCTTTTACCTTGTCTGATCAACTAAACGACCGATTAACATGGTATGAAAAATGATTCATACACAATCCGAAAATTGTATGAATCTTTATTTCATATGATGTTTGTGTCTATGGCCATTTTAGAATGGGTGGTGAATGTTTGATTCTCCGGAGGGATCTAGGAAGTCTAATCTATCACTGTCCCTGTACAGGAATGGGATCTGTTGTTCAGAAACTGGTTCAGACAGTTCTAAATTATGGAAAGCCCATCTCCCACAGACTGCATTTTTATAAAATAATTAAAAAGCTTAAAAATGTGTTAGGTTTTCTCTGTAATAATAAAAGAGTACATTGTACTTGTTCCCAAGTAAAATATAATTAACCTTATTTGAGGCACAACAATCATATTAGGTTTTATTAATATTTAAATGATTTCCTAGTCGACCCAGAAAACTCAGAAAACCCCAGATCCCAAGTATTCTGAATAGCAGATGTCATACCTGCATTTGGTTACAAAGGAAAACTTCAATCAGTGGAGAAACAATATTGTGCCAGGCCCCCCTGCAAAAGTCTTTAGAGGGGCCCGGCCCTTCCCCTCCCTCCACCAGCCAGCTCACCTGCCCAGCTATATCCCCCTGCTCCCTGACATGTGCACAAGTTAGGTAAGAGAACGGTGGGGTGGGGGAATTCAGAAAAGCTATATTGGAACAGTACCGGGCCCTCAGCAACAAAGGGGTCTGCTTCCGCTATAGTTATGTCACAGACTTCAGTACACAAAAAACATATTTTTCTCGATATGTATCTGAAAGCGAAATATCAACAATATCATTAGTTTGTGCTTAAAGGGATAATTCACCTTTGAACTAAATTTTAATATGTTATAGAATGGCCAGTCCAAGGCAACCTTTCAATTGGTATTATTTTGTATAGTTTTTGAATTATATGCTGGTGTCTTCTGATTCTTTCCAGCTTTTGAATCCATCTAAAAGCAAAGCTCTGCAAATCTAAAAATGTATTGTTATTTGAAATGTATTATTATAACGTATTAGATTTCTATGCAGACCCTCATCTATTCATATTCCAGTCTTTTATTCAGATCAATGCATGGTTGCTACAGTTGCTAGCAAATGGGTTGCCAAAACTGCAAACTGGAGAGCTGCTGAATAAACAGCTAAATAACAGAAAACCACAAATAATAAAAAAAAGGACAACCAATTGTATATTGTCTCAGAATAGCTCTCTCTACATCATATTGAAAGTTAACTCAAAGGTGAACAACCCTTTAACTGTATGCATTCAGAATCCTGCTTTGAGTAAACTTGTATATTTACCCTTCTGTTTCAGGGCTCTTTCTCACGAGCGGTCAAAACTGCGCTCCCCTGCGTTCTGTTTTGTAGCGTTCAGCCGCAGGGGAGCACAGAAATAGACGCAAGCAATTCTTTTAAATGGGGCTACTCTCACACAAGCGCATGTAGGCATCGAACGCAGGTTGAGACGCAACATTCTGAATTATTCCTTCGTTTGGCGCCTACATGCGCTTATGTGAGTATAGCCCCATTTAAAAGAATCATTTGCGGTTTGCGTCTGTTCCTGCGGATCAGGGCTGAACACTACAAAACGAAATGCAGGGGAGTGCAACTTTAACCACTCATGAGTAAGAAAATAATTAATTTATGAAATGTGTGCCACAATTAAAACCCCATACAAATATGTGCCCAGCAATCATAACAGAAGTGCATTAGTCTAAACCCATTTTATCTCACGCCACAATGTTACTGACATGATCTAATATTTAAAAAAACGGCACATGTTAATTGCATAATAAGAAAGAGCCATCTAACAGACTGCTCAGACAACAAGCTGCAAGGTTTAAAGCCTGCTCTCTGGAAATGGTTCCAACACAGCATTTGTTCTTTAGAAAACTAAATCCTGTCCTAACTGCTCATAAAATTTCCCCTATAAGTGTTTATAATAGCTAGTAAAAAGAGAAGCAATGTGTTTCTGTGTAAACAAATCCAAATGGTAAAAATGCACATAATTTATCATAAAATCAAAGGTATGTATGAAGAAAAAAAAACAAAGCTCCCCTCCCGTTAACAAAGCATATTAATTAAAAAGCCATGATAACCACATATTGACTTTTCCCCAGTAAAAACATTATTTTTACTTTATTATGGTGGAAAGAAACATATTCAGTCCAAGCATATGTCAGCCTCGCTTTAAAATATGGATATTTAAAGAGGGTATAATACCTAGGAGTCTCAAACTATTACTGTTTCTTGGTGAGAACATACAGGACTGTTTTATGTAGCCTTTGACAGAGGATTTAAATAACTTGTAACATGGACGGTGTAACTACTGCCTGTAAAAAAGAAAGACTGCAGAGAATTAACTTAACAGCGATGACACTTTGTAGAAGATTAATAAAATGGCAAATGCCATGTCTACTTCTAGGGTTCTGCAAGATATTTACATTTTAACTGTTGTTCTATGTTTCTTCGTCAGTCTGTTGAAACAGAAATCTCATTACTCATTTCATTCAGCCTAAAAACTTTAGAAAACAAACATGTTAAATTCCAGCAATATCAAACTGCCAGCCATGCCTGTTGTGAACTACATGCCCCTACCTCTCCAGGCATCTAAATGGCTACTGAAAATTGTAGTTCAGGGGTTTAAAACCTCTGGTTTACATTGCTGAATATTTTCAATTCACCGATGCTTAGAAATTCAAGGACATGTCAGTGATGCGTAGCGTTTATGGAGTTAAATTTGAAAACATGGATGAATAATCCGATTGTTAAGAAGGGTTTGCTGATGTGTTCCTCTACCACATTATTAACCATCAAAGGAGGCCTGTCTTCCCAAGCTTTTCTATTTTCACAACAGGATATCTGGTTTCTTTTATGAGGATACAGCAATGTTAATTTGGTTTAGGGGTTCGTTGGAGGTAAGCAGGCTCTTCACAACACAAACACCAAAATCCTCTTAAAGCAGCGGCCTGTTAATAGCTGTGGTATGATTGGCAGATTTGCATTGTAAAAAGTGATTTGGTTGGATAAATATGTTTAGTCTGGTAAGCACTTTAGTGATTGAGTGTCTGATAATGGATAAAGGTGGATTATGGGGGAACCTCTACAGGCTGTCGCTGAGCACTTAGAAATGGGAGATGTAAAAGTAGAATAAAAAACAAGCTGGCACCATACGTATCCTCAGTAAGTCAAAGTGGACTAAAAGTTTCCCTCTGTGTAGAATGTATCAACGCAAAGCTTCATTTATAGCACACACCATGGATATTTGATGTACAGCTGTAAAAAATTTAACATGTGTCTGTCCGCATTGTTTTCTACACGACTGAATAACAAATAAAAAACAAACACATACAAAAAGTGTATACTGTATATTGTATACTGGCTAACGATAAAAACACATTACAAGCTTTTCAGAGCACCAAGGCCCCTTCATCAGGTTTTTATTTTATTTAATTTTTTTTGTATTTTGCCCGAGGAAGGGGCATTAGTGCTCCGAAAGCTTACAATTTGTTTTTATTGTGAGCCAATATATGTATCTTCTTTGTTATTTTTGCTCCTGGCTAACACGGTGCCACAGTTTTTGTTTTGTGCTACAAGACTGAAAAACTGCACACACATTTCAAGTACATGGGTTGAGGTAACTGTGAATCATTACTATGCACATGGCTGATGTAAGTGACTTCTGTAAACATAATCACAATTAATAAGAAACTAAAGTAGGACTGACATAATACAGCGACATATGCTAAACATCATGTTCTTTGTTTATAGCAATGATCTATTCCCTCCTTCATATCATTGCCTTTTCCATTTTCCATTCTCCTCCAAAAGTCCTGGTTCAGAATGTTTGTACTAGTGACCTAACTGCAGTATCTAACACTCTCCAATCTCCATTCCTGTCCCTTCTTCTCTATATTCTTTTAACCTATAGCTTCTTCTACCTATAACATCCTCCAATTCACCCTAACAATCCCCAGTATAGTCATGAAAATAATCCACCCCTTCCTAAACACAAATAAATGTTTCACTACGTTATATGAAAACTAAACATTATGCACTACAAATATCGTCTTTTGTGTCTCAAATCTGTCCCAAGTGCTTCCCAAATGTCTTCTGTTGTGCCTCAAATCTGTCCCAAGTTTACAGAATTCTGCCATGCAGTATCAAATGCAATCTATTATGCTTGTTTTCCAGATGGAGTAGACTTCTACATTCCACACCAACAGAAACCCTTTCTACACTTTCCTCAGGACTTTCCAAAATCTAAGAAAAACAGATTCCATCAATAAATGGGTCACTAGATCTATAGACAGCGACTATCTTACTATCATAAGGCTTTTTCAACCTGAAGTCATTCAGCTTTTCTTCACATACAGTTTCTCCCTTGATCTTATGTCCTCTTTCTTAGTAAGTTACTGTGTTCTCTCTTCACTCCAGTTTCTGGAACTTTCCTCTCTTCATTTTAACAGGTCTATGTCAAGTCTATCAATCATATTCTTGAAACTGCCCCACTGAATGTATCCTAAATCTAATGCTCTGTTTCTCTTCGACACTAGCTTCTAGTCTCATAAATCACCTTGCCTTCTCTTGTATTACTGTACTAACTTTCTTTTTGCACATAATCTGCTGGATCTCGTGCAGTTTAGAGCAGATCAAGATATCAACGGGACAGCTTATATTGACTTTTACATGAACTAATCAAGTCTGAGTTGGGGTACTTTTTTATTTAGTTTTTTTTTTCTTCTATGAAAAAATGGTGGTTTTCCCCTTTAAAAGTCTGACCATAAATCATCTGACTTTGATAAATGACTCATGAAGAGTACATTAGGCATTAACTCATTGTGAACATGTTTGAGTTTTGGGTTTCTTTATTATTCACATGATTTTATGGTAGATTTAAGGTATGAAGATCCAAATTACGGAAAGATCCATTATCCGAAAAACACCAAGTCCCAGGCATTCTAGATAACAGGTCCCATACCTATACATGAATCATGTGTTATTTTCATTATGCAAATACAGGGTTTCTTACTAAAGGTTATTTTGCTTTAACAGTTGCATTAGTGTCTGGAAACAACTTGATATCTATCACTGAAAATGTATTGCGTATAATTTTCCATTTAGAATAAAATCATACATTTATATAAAAGTGTACAGGCTGTTTGATGATTATATGGTTTTTTCCTCTACCAAGTTATATCTAAGACACTTTATAGCAAAGGCAGAGAAACAAACAAAGCAGGATTCATGTATCAAAAGGAAGCAGCTGCAATAAAGATATTTAGGCTGATCTTACAATCAAAGAGCAACCAGTCTCACTGAGAACAAATATTAGATTTGCTGAGTTCTACTGACATCACTGGGGGAGATAGACATATTAAAAAGAGTGAAACAGCTTGTTGTTTGAGAGGTCGCCAGATTAGATAAGTGAGTGTCAAGTGGAAAATGCATATTGGTTGGTCAGCTTGACAAGCACTGACGTGGTTGTGGATTGTGACTTAGTACGGTGTCATTCTAAGCATAAAGTGTCTGCAACAACTGGATAAAAATGCTCTGTGAACAAGATTCTTGTTACTTACAACAGCTGCTTGCATCTGGAAACCATGCAAAATGTACTGGAAGTTAAATCTAACTTGTCAGTATCTACATAATCCATATCCTTGTTTATAATACTTTCCTTAATTATATGTTTTCAACCACTTGTGTTTATAAAGTGAACGTAAACTCTGGCTAAAACAGAGATAGAGTTATAATTAGCTTTTCTTTGTTATGGGTCATCTAAAATAAGTGCACTGGTATCTGACCTACTGAGATCTGATCAGACATTCATTATTTTTCAAATTAGTTGTTGCAATACGGCTAACAAGCATAAGGGTCTCTAGAAGTACAGATCCATAAATAAACAAAGTGACACTATTCTAATAAATCAAACACTTGTATGTACTGTGATACTATTTATCACACTCCTCTTCCATCAAATATAATTATTGCCTGAACCTAGAAAGATTTAAGCTACTCTCATTTAGAACTATTTATTATGTAATAAAATTCATATAATGCCTATTATTTATGTTTGTAAAATTAATGTCTAGAAGCGTTAATCAGCATTGACACTGTAAAGACTTGCTGTAGTCCAGGGTAGATCACCTCTCAATAAGGCCCTTCACCTCCTTCTCCTACAGGAAAACTGTTCCACCTTCACATATTTTGTTCTAATATGTACCTCCTACCAGAGAGGTAAAATATCACATGAGACCTTGTCCTCTTGCTAAATAAAAAAGACATGACAAAGATAGCATATATGTTTTGGTGGAAACATTCATCACTTACCAAAGCTAATCTAAAATGCTTGCATATACTTACTGTTTAATATGAAACTGCAAATTATTTGCAGTGGTTTTGAACTCACCCTCTGCCTGTTTTAGGTCTAGTTGGTTTGTTACTGAGTGCTCTGATTCCTGTCTCCTGAACTCTACTGCCATATTCTAGTTCCTTATTCTTGCTTTGCCCTGGTCCTCTGCTCAGTATTGATTTTCTAGTTTTTATCAGATTCCGCTCTGAGTTTGGCTCACTTTTGTTTGGTTATCTGGTTCTCACTTGGCCTGTCTAATAATATAGTTCTGCCTTTCCTGGATCTTTCTTTGTGTTAATGGTTGGTTCCGTGTCTTGCCCTAGTGAGTCTCTAGATTCTCATGCAATTAGAACAGATGGAACCTGGGGACCAGGCCCAAAGCCAAAGGTGGCCAAAAAACACGCCTAGATTGCAATCCATTAACACCCCCCCCCCCCCCCCCCCCCCCCCGGGTTTAGGTTTGCCTTACATGACAAAGGAGAGGATTAAAATTATTATTTTAGTTACATTTCTCAACTTTATCTTAATTTTTTAACACTTGTCCTTTACACTAAATATTTTACAGCAAATGCATGCAATTGCACCTTTCTTGATAAAGACTTTAAAGTGTTAAACAATGATGAGCTGGCACAAACCAGGCAACACTCCTTAAGTCATCGACTGGCAAACATTAAACATGCAGCCATATTTAAAGAAAAAGAATCTGTCATGTTCCAGATAGACAGTTCCAGACAGTCAATCCAAAGAATCAGTGGTTGGAAAGAGACCAGTCAGAAACATGTTTGGAATGACCAATCCAAAGTACTATTACAGATTGGATATAACTATGAAATGTTGCATCTTATAGATGTTTTTGATAAGTAAATACCTTTTAACTGCATAAATTTAAGGAGTGTGGTCCAGTCTTTGTCAGCCCATCATCATTTACTAGTATATTGTTTGCCTCCCCAACGGAAGGTCTGGAGCTTGTTCACCTGGACCCCCATCCTTGTTAATTCAACCCCCCTTTTCACTACACTCAACACTGAAGGTTATTGGTTTTTTAAGTGTTAAAGTGTCTTCCAACACCTATTTGTGAAAATATATACTTCACCATGCTTGGAAAGAGATTACTTTTTTCATATTTGAAACAAATCCAAATTTGCAAACAGGAGCGATAACACAATTGTTTTAGCTCTTTTTCACTTTTGATATAAAGCACCGACACACAGGTCAGTGTGAAAGCATGTGTAATTAGATATATCCAGCATGGTATTTTACAAACATAAACAGTATTAATCTACATTCATTAAAAATGTTCAAGTTTGTTTTAGTTTTATTGAAGAAGTTTATTGAATTTGGATAGTTATGATTCATGTAGTTGCCCTCAAAACAGTCTCTTTCTGCCAAAGCACCTCTTGTTCCACTTTAGTTGGAGGTCATTCAACAAAACCAATAAACCGAACTGAGATGTTTTCCAGGAAGATTTCTAAAATCCCGTAACTTTTTCCCTAAAGAGTGAATTATTTTTAAGCATGAATAATGAAAACAATACACATAATTACAATCTCATGCATCTCCTAACAATAAGTAAAAAACATTTGTATTCACCCCTGTTTTTAGCAACAAATGATTCCATTTGCTGGGAAATACACAAAAAATAAGCTTTATTAGAATTTATACCAAATTTTTCAAAATTTAAGATATTTTTATCTGGCTTATTAATTATGTTAATGAATTACTTGAGGCATCCATTTAAATGATGATGTAACTGCATACGTGTGATGCCCCTGATGAAGTATTATACGAAACGCGTTGGGCTTAAAGTCACCCAGACAAAAAAATCTGTATAATAAAAGTTCTTTTCAAATAAAACATGAAATCCAATTTCAAATTTTTATTAAAGCATTCATAGCTGTTTTAAGCTCATTTAAAAATCTCAGCTGTCAATCAAATATTGTCTGCCATCTGTGTAACTTTAATATGCAGCTTTTTATGTCTGGGTCCCATGAAAAGGTATTTTCTGCATCCCACATTAATAATTAACACTCTCATTAAAGCACCAAGCTTGCTTGCAAATCATTAGACCTTACACTACACAATAATTTAATAATAATCTAAATCTATTGACATGATTCTCCATTAGATAATAATTTTATGTTCAACAATTAGGATAGATTTTTTTTAATGTATACTTTTTATTGTGATTTGGCTTAAAATCAAGCCTTTTGCACTTTTTTTGCTGGCAGCCATCAAACAGGCAAATACTTTGATTTTGGCATGGGACAGACAATACTAGGATTCAATAAGGGGGCAAATAGAGCTGCAGCAGGATTCCCTACTGTGAGGTTTCAAAGCTGTGGGTTTCATGCTGTCATGCTGCTAGTTACACACTGTGATTTCTGTTCTGTCATTGAAAGAAAAAACACACTACTTCCAATTTGCATCTCTAGGAAAATTCTGTTGAATATCAATAGTTATATAAGAAATCTACAACCTAACTAACCCAGCAGTCAAGTCCTGTTGGCAATTCATTTATATTATGGCTAATTGTGAAAAGGGCCTGATATATGGATACAGCTGTTCCATTTTACATAAGCCTCGCTTCTGTTGCTACATTTTTCCTAAAACAATTAGAAGTGTTTATTTTTGCTTTTAACAGCTTTAGTCACATTATTTGTCAAGTTATTTTTTAATGTTTACATTTTGTGGTAATGTCCCACAAACAAAATGTGCATTTTATTAAACATCGTATTAACTCAATGTGTAGTGGGGTCACTTTAGGTCTTACTTTGTTATTGTTTTTCCTTAATTCTTCAAAAAGACATAGAAATTTTTTGACTTTCCACATTTTGTACAATGGGAGTTCTCCGTTATACATACTTTTTTAGACGTAAGATGTAATAAAAAGTATAACACATTTAGTGGAAACAAAACTAAAAATGTGCACACTGTATTAATTCTAATATGTAAACATAATAGATATTTTTTACTAAAATGTGATAACCATTCACTAAATCTGTTATTGAAGCTTGGTCAGCAAAATGGTGACTATACAATTGATTCTGAGCCATTAAGCACATTTGCTGTTATGTTTTCTATATATGGATAATATCATATACACTAATATTGGTTTCAATCATATTAACATTACTCATTTATTAAGCCAACCTTTACAACATTTTTTGTTGACTTCTGAATTATCTGACAAAACTTGCCATATTGTACTCATTCTTTTACATATTTTTTTCATTTTAAATCAGATTGTAGGATCACTGGCCCACTAAAGAATTTCCCCACCCCTCAGAAGATGTGTAGGGTAATTTTCTGACCCAGAAATCCATTGGATATGCATGCAGCCTCTAGGCTGTTTGATCAGATCACTAGCACAATGCTAAACTTACAACTATATTTTTTTAACGTTCCTCAAAGTAAAAAAAAAAGGCTATCAGTATATTCAGCATAGGTATAATAACAATCTCCTAAAGTTCTGTTCCTGATTTTCTTAAATAGTTTTATTAGGGTTATTTCTTGGCCTTTTGTTATCATTAATACCACCTATGGGTTACAATGCACTGAAAATATTATCAGAACATTACCAGAGCTTACTAATATATGCAATGCTCCACAAGAAGGTCAGACATAAAATAGTAATTCTAGTATAAACATCTTGTTTTGATGCTGCTTCACCGTAGAAGTGATGGGCATAATAAGAGTGATCAGTATAAATCTCACTTTCTTAACCAGATATGGACATTTTTAGTATTTTACCATTCCTATTAAAGGAAAACTATACTCTCGAACAATGTAGGTCTCTGTAAAAATATATTACATAAAACAGCTCATGTGAAAAAACCTGCCATTTAAAGAATAAGGGCTACCCCCTGGGATCCTGTGATTCATGATGCTCAAAGACAAAGCCAAACAAACCATTTATGTTAGGTCACATGAGCCAATTAACAGACAATGTTCTGTCTTTTGCTCCCATACTTCTTCCTGGTATGGTGAAGACAGATGCAGCTACTAGTAGCAGCTACTTGTTGTGGCTACAAAATGCAATAAAATACCCATAGACAATACTGAGAATAGCCTCTGCTAAAACACACGTATTGTCTTAACCATGCCAATTATCACTATTACTATAATACTATATGTAACGGTGACAAGTAACTGCTACTAGTAGCTCTGTGTGTCTTTACCCTTGCTGCAATATATCTGGCCAGGTAATGTCTGAGGCAGCACAGAGAATATCATTAAATGGGGGCTCAAGGTAAAATATGTTAGGGGCAAATTTACTATTACTCCCAGAAATCAGCTCTACCAAATTCACAATTCAATAAGTATTCGACCATCGAATGCTTATTGAATTGTTTTAGGCTATCATTTTGCTCGATATCTGATTTCTCGATGAATTCTTATGATCGGATACCAATCGTTCGATTTCACAAACAAATTCGTGAAATTTCCTTCAAGAGTCCGAAAAATTCATACGATTCGAACGATTGAACACTCCGATCGTACAAATGGTATTCGAGCAGGACTTAGCCTCATAAGCCTATGGGCAGCTTCCCATAGGCTTCTATTACAATTCGGTAGGTTCAATCTGGCGAAATTTTTATTTCTTCGATCACCGAATGAACGTATTATCGAATATCCGATCATTCGATCTATTCGATCTATTCGATGATCGAAGAGGTCAAATTACACTTTACGATTTCACGAAAAATTCGTACTATCATTATTCGATCGAACGTCTATCATTTCACGTGAAATTCGTAAATCAGCCCCTAACTTAAATTTATATAGCAGTTTAGTAAGATTCTTTAAAATGCCATAATAAATACAATAATACATAATATGCTTAAATTGTTAAGTATTTATTTTGGAGGTATAGTTTTCCTTAACTTGTATAGTACACATGATCTTGTCTGAATATTGACAAATGCTTCCAAACTTGGCTTGCATGAGGGGACAAATTGCTTGATGCAGAACCCTTACTGAAGACCAGTTTTGGTGGGATTTGGCATGAAGACTTTAATTGACAACCAAGATACTCTTTGTAAATTTGTGAGCTAGGAAATACTCTTTAGAATATTCCATGTGCAACAGAACAGGCTGAAGTATCCACCTTTAAAGATTAACGAAAGAGGATTTTGGTGCTGAAAACAGTTCTTACCAACATGGTTTTGATGGTTAAGTGAAATACAAGTGCAGAGGCTTGAAGGACAGAAGGATCAGTTGAACTAATGCTGATGTTATTATTCAAGAAATTTAAAATCTGCATAGAAGCAGCAATATTTTTATCTAGATTCCTTAAAGAATAAAACATATTGACACTACAAACAAAATTCTTGTATGTCCCAATACTCCGTTATTATGTTAAAAACCCTTAGAAAGCAAAGGTTGATCTCTGCAAAGGCTAATCTATGTGTAACAGTAATTCAACAAAAATGCATTTTACTTCTAAGAATTGTCAGTTTAAATATTTTGTAAGTTCTGTACAAAAACATTTTTTATTATATATATTTACATACACATGAGATAAATAAATTATTATCATGATCCTAATTTAAGCAATGGCATTATTTTCCTATAAATTGCTAGCATATTGTTGTGTCATAGACAATAATTACATTAAAAATTTGTGGTGCAGCTGCATTGATGACACAGGTCATTACTGTTTGTATGTGCCAAGTGTTTGGTGTTAAATCATTATTAGTCCATAATGTAAGTTTTATGGTTTTGTTTTTCCTCTGGAGTGCAGTACATGTAAAAGATGCCAAAAGGGCAGTGTGACCCCTTTAATTCTATAACCTCTACTTTATTAACCTATTAAGGATCTTGAAGCAGATGTCTAATGATGATAGTGCATGATAATTATAGAGCAGCTAAGAAGACAATTAACATATTATGAGATCTGAGAACCCCGTTGTAGGTTTGCAGCAGCCCTTGTTTCCTGTGCCAAGATTTCTCTGGATTACAGATGAATTTACATTTTTATTAATTCAGCCAAACAATGCTGACATGCAGAAAAGCTTATGTCAGAAGCCTAAAACAAGTGTTTGATTTTTATAGCTATGACATTTGCAATATGATGTTGAGCTATAAATAATTTTTTTATATTTGACAATGCGTTTGATATTTAACATTTCTGTTATACTTTGTCATTTCCAAACTATTTCAGAAATAATGGTACCAAGGAAGCAATCTGGAAAGGTTTTTACTTTAGTGCAATAATAATGTATTTGAATCTGGATTAAAACAAGGTCCAAAACTGAGCTTTCTTTGCTAATTTTGTTAATCACTTATTTTACCAGTGCGAAGAAATGGCTCCTAAAAAGACAAATGGACTTATTTACCAAAAAATCGAATTTGGGAGGATTTGGAGGTTTTTTTATGCTTTGAAAATACTTTTTAAAAAACTACTTGTTTATTTCAGGATATTAAGAAATTGTGAAGAAAAACTCAGTAACTCAAATTTGTAACTTTAGATGCTCAAAAAAACCTTTAAATTATCAAATTTAAAAAAAATGCTTGAATTTTTCCTAGGACAACTCCCATTGACTTCCACGTGAACTTGTAAGCTTTAAGATGCCAAAGTTTTAGATTCAAGTTTTTGTATGAAAAAATCAATTTGTTGCCAAAATTCTTAGTTCAACCTTGATAAAGCACCCCCTTAATGTCTTCTTTGGATTACTAGAATACTGAAAACCTCTAAACAGGATTTGTACTTCATATACACAGCCAGGATCTATGGAAATAGACCTTGCATTTGGCAACATGAAACGGAAGATGCGCCTTAAATATAAAATATAATATTTTATTAAATATAAAAGTGGTATGTCTTGAGGGCAGCCATTACCTTTTTTCCATGAACCAATGCAAAACAGTCAGAAATTTAAAAAAGTTTTTCTGATTTTATGTTTGACTAACCCGATAGCATAACAGTTTTATTTTCTAGAAATAAGTAGGAGAATGGTGGTCTTTACACATGGATTATCTTTAAAAAGTCTGTTTTGTATTAAAAGTAACTTAGTGGCATGAGGAACAAAACTTCCTATGGAAACCTTAGCTATATTTTATAACCATATGAGAAAAACTATATTAAAAGAACATTTTTATATACAGGCAAATACATCTTATGTTTCACTGCAAAGGAAAACTGGTTCCTTACTGAAAGTATGTGTTTTATCACCAAATACTTTAGTGTGTATGTTATGAATAGCCAATGTGCAATAATATAGCTGTTTTTGTTCATAACTAATCTGCTGTACTATTAAGGCTTTCTTGCTACTTGTTTCAGGACCAGGAGCAATACAGAAAGTCCAAATTACTTCAGGGTTGTTAAGGAAATATAATTAGGCAACATCATAAAAATTGGTTCTGCACGATTGCATGTCAAAAGTAAGTTGGCACCATAAAAAGACTGTTTAATTTACTCCATGGCAAAAGCCTACTCGCAGAGTTCCTCATTCAGCTGGGATCAAACCTAACAAAAGGTTATACTGCTAAGTGGCCTTGATATTCCTCTAATGATACATAAAAGAAGTGTTCATGTGATGTTTTTCATTAAAAAAAATTTTTTAAGTGATCTTCTTTTATTGCCTTTGCCTAAAATACAAAGTGTTTATGTTGTTTCTTCATGCAGACTCTTTTGGAAAACAACAAACTGGATGCACTGTCACCTCTGGAAGAAAGGTAGAGTAGAGTTAAGTGAAAGTTTTTCAATACCTTCAACATAAAAATACCATGAACATAGTATCAGGGTCAGACTGGAGGTGGGGGGCCACCAGGTCACAAAGCTGGGGCCCTCCATGTGCATGTGTGAACGCCGGTGCGCGTTGTGCACAAGCAAGTGGCGACAAGCTGTGTGCACATGCGAATGACAACGACATGCAAACACTGGTGCACAATTTTTTTTGTCCGGGCCAGCAGATCAGGGGAGGTGGTCTGGGCCAGCAGGGGCCCTTTATGGCCGGGGCCCCACTGGGTTTTTTCCTGGTATCCAGCCGGCCCAGTCCGATCCTGCATAGTATAGTATTAAATAAATACTATACTGTTAGCATAGAATTTTGAAAAAAAGAAAACCGTAGTTTGGTTCTCCGTACATGAGCAAATGAAAATGACAAAAGGTTGAATGCAAAAAAACAGAACAGATTCTCTTTTAAAGTGTCCATACATGGGACAATCAGCAATTAGGCAGTAATTTAGTAAAAGGAGTTAGAATAATGTTTAGTCCCTACTACTTGTGCCAATAGGAGACAAACAGCAGACATGCAGTATGGATGCAAGCCCAATTTCTCACCAGGCCATTGCTGAATGGATTTAAATTAGAGCCCTTTGGCTCCATGCACATTATTATACACTAGTATGTATTTAATATGCTGTAATACGCAGCAGTCAAATACATCTATCCTGGAAAAACACTGTTTACTTTCGTCTTAAAAAGTGACAGTCTGGCCTATTCATGCAGTAATATTGACCATAAAATGTGTATGGTTTACATTTCCCAAACACGTACTGTATGGAAAATCTAAAGCTGGCATTACAAAAATCTCTTTTCTTGTGAAGTTCATTTCCTTGAGTCTCCTTTCATGCATTCACTTGCTAACTGCCTTCCAATCTAGATAGGAACAAAGAAGTCAGACACGTGCCACTTCAGGCTTATGGCTCTTCTTAAACAACACAAAAACAGAAAATAATGAATAATTTATTCAGAAACTTTATGGGAGCCCTTTCTCTATAATCCTATTCTTTATAAGACAGATGGTAGTGTCCCATTGCTGGTATTTACCCCTTTGGTGAAAAGCATTTACACATGTAGTGGAGCTATATGCACTTGTCTCTCCTCTGTCAGGAGGCTGACAGGAAGGAAGTGCTGCAAAGGAAGTGCTGTGAGAGATCGACCTGGAGAAGCCACAAAGTGCCAGGCCTAGGGCAGTGAATTATTGAGGGGCAACATTCTGCCAAGCCACTCTGTGGGGAACACTGGAGACTTTCATCTCCCCAGTGCTCTGGCGCTCTCTTCATTTACCTACCTGTAAATGGCAGTGTACCCTAAAAGTGTACAGGGCTGCCATCAAGGGGGCTCGGGGATACAGTTGTCCAGGGTGTAATTCAAGTGTTAAGAGGGGCCTGGGAAGCTGCCAAAGGGAAACTGAGGAAGCTATAGCCACCGAGGGAGCTGAAGCCGAAATTGCTGAAGGGTAACAAAGCCAAAGCCCAAAAAGCAAAGGAAGCAGAAGCTGCCAAAGGGAAACAAATCCAAAGTCGCAGAAGAGAAATAAAGCAGAAGGGAACCGAAGCAGAAGCCACTGAAAAAAATGAAGAAAGTGTCGTTGCTGAGGAGGAAGAAGACCGCCTGGTAAACTTAAATGTAAGTTCCACTGAACACCAATTTAGGGGGACCCCTGACCAGCAAATTATTTTTTCTTACTTGTGAGGGAGAGGCCTGACCTGCACTTTTTTTTAACTTGTAGAGATTGGGCCCTGACCACCAATTATTGTTTTTAAGTTGTGAGGTTGGCCATCAATTTTTTTTTTCTTTTGCAAATGTTTTTTTAGAACTCTTGTTTTAGCACTCATGTCTGTTTGGATTTTATTTACTTTGGTATGTTGGTGTGCAGGGTCCAGGGAGGGGCTTGTGGTTGAGGTATGGAGGTATGCAGGGTCGGTGGTGGGGCCAATGGAGGGGATGCATGGTGGTCTAGGGTCGAGTCTGTGGTGGGGGCCCAGAAACTTTTGTCTACAGGGCTTTTTTAATTTCTGATTGCAGCCCTAATTATTTATTTTGAACTTGCATTCAATTTATGTTGTGCATCCTTAGAAATTTCTGATCTCAACCATTTATCATTGAGCTCTTCCTGAAATGAGAATTTAAAAAGTAATTGTTTTCTAACATAATTTGGCAAATAAATACATGAATTGTGATTGCACTGAATCTAGGAGTATTGAGGCAGCTAGAGCAAGAGTAAATATTGTTTACAATACAATATTAATGTGCAACTTTTCTTTCAGTAGACTGAATCTGTTGGTTGATTGTTGCTATTGGACATTACAGTAGAACAGTTTTGCCCAGTATTTCTACTGTATATAGGCACCTCCGTCTTACCATAACCAATTTTTAGTTTTTTATCCCTGTGGCAGAGTTTTTATAGTTGTTGCAGCTGCTGGAAATCTGCACAGTATAATGCTTTTATGGAGTGAATATTGTACCATTGTAAATACACTGTAGTAACCCTTAGGGGCAGATTTATCAAACTGGAAATTGAAATTGGAGCTCACTGCTGAAAATACTCACCCACTTTCTATTCATTGATATGTGATTTTAGCAGCATATTTATCAAATGGTGATTTTCACCCATTGATACATACACTTCTAAACATGTCCCTTAGTCTTGATACCTAGAGAAATATCGGTTTGTCAGAAATTAAATGCAAAACATTAATTTATAATTTATTATAAAGCATTTTGTGCATGGTCGGACTGGCCCTGCGGGGCACCAGGAAAAAACCTGGTGGGCCCCGGCTGTTGTGAGCCCTGAAAGCCCAGGTCTGCACCTACAACAGCTTCCTAGAGCCACAACCCCCTTTGAGACCCAGACTTAAACTGCCCACATTGTTCACCTGTTCTCACTCAAACTTGTGACGGGCTCCTGCAGCACTGTGTCACTTTATGTAGTACTGTATATCTTAGAGTCCTGCTAGGTTTCCCTGTCTCCTGCTCTGTTCTGTCTTCCCTATGCTCCCTGTGTGTTCTACACTCTGCCTGCCCTATGCTCTCTGTGTGCCTGCCTTGCTGTGTTATCCACAGGGGATAATGAGGCATATAGATTTATGGAAATATCTGTGTGAGTGATATCCTTGCACTGAGCACCATTTGGTTTTTGGTGTACTACTAAAACTTTTGTGGTGACATGGGTGTGGTTTAAAGTGGGTGTGGTTTAAAACCAGGGAGTAGTCAGAACTGGCTTCTATTTTCAGCCCTCCAATATTTAGGCCAGAAAAGCTGGACAGCACTCATGTAACGTATTCCTTGTTTTGAGCTAGGAAAAAATGTGAGCAGCTCTGTCCGGTGCAGTAGAAATACATGTCCGGGGAAAATTGGGAATAGAAGCACATTGGTGTAAAATATTAATTCAATTATGGGAATGGTTGAGTGATTGAGGGATTTGGGGATGAAAGTTGCCTTAATTATTAGTTTCCATCTGTAGCAAAGAATCCTTTGGTGGTAAGCAACATTTATGGAGAATAGTAGGAGGATATCATGACTATCAAATCTATCAAGTACCAAAACATTTGTCAATATCAGAAGTCAAATTTTAATGGAAAATAAGTAAATGTACACCAACATTTCTTAGCAATTTTACAGTGAACTAGAGAAAGTAAATGAAGATCCAAGAGAGAGGAGGAACAGTAAAGTAATAATGTCAGTGTTGCATTCAGGTAGGTGGAAGGAAATGGATTACATATCCACCTTAATGCATTCTAATCCTGTAATCATCATAATATTTATGATGTATTACCCTACAAAGTCGAATTCTTTAAGCCACCACAGGAAACTGATACTTTAACTGTAACATGGTTATATAAATTTCAGTTATTTTATCATGTATTTATCATGTATAATCCCACATATTAAATTTAAAACGGATTGTTAATGAAAATGTTATAGCTTTATGCACATTTCCTTGGGGATAATCTCTTTAGTTTAAAACAGTATATAAATTTATAGAGATTTTAAGTGAAATAGCATTTAGTGGAAATTTGCATGCCAACAATTATATAGAGGTCCAGCTTTAAAGGAAATAGTTTGTCTTGGTCTGTCAAGTGAATCGCAGTATAGAAAATAGCACATTGTTGGCTCTTTGAAATAGGGCCAAGTCACTACAGGATAGCATGGAATGCCAATATGTTTGGCTAACTTCTCCACTAAATTTTCTTTTTTGCTCACTTCCATATAATTTGACCTGAAATAATACACAATGATTTGTAAATGCTAAAGTGATTACTCTTCATAAAAACTTTTAATACCTTTTTTAGGTAATGTCTATTTAATGCAGTATATTTGCAACTTTGGCAGCAGTATTCAGATCTAGGGCTATTTTCACACATTTGTCCCCATATGTAAAAAAGGCACCATTGGCATCCATAGAACATTTTTCAGTTGGGGGGCAAGGAAAAAACATTTAACACAAAGTAGTAGTGTAGTGGCACCAGTATTTCATTTAAATAAAATGTAACACCGGTACCTTGTTGTGCTTCAAACGGGGTAATCACAACTTTTATTGCAAAGTGCTTCAGACACTTCATACCCTATCAAACGTTTCTGGACCCAAATGGCCCTTCCCGTATTGCATTGCCATTCTATTAGTGACAAACTCTTTGTTTGCCAGAACATCATTTGGTCTTTTCTACTTTCCTAGCACTATAACTAGGCAGCAGTTTGCTGAATGTTATTTCCTTTAGAGTCCTAGTTACAGCTGAATACATACAGCCTCCATTTTACATACATTAATTTTCAGTTCTTCCATATTTTATACAATTATTTGTTGTCCCACCATTTTAAATTGCATAATACACTTTCTTGATTTTACATATTTTTTTCTGGTCCCCTGAAAAATATAAAATTGGGTTCTACTATACATAGAGTAGATGTGCTATACATAAACTATACACAGCCAACTGTAACTAGCATAGAATCTATGCTTCTGCAATCTGTATCAGTCTATGGGAAAGCTGCATTGTTCTCAAAGTGGCAGAAGGGTTAAAAGTCATCCTAAAAAACAAACAACGAGTTGATACAGGAGAGGGGGTTGAGGTGCAAAAATATACATTACAATATTATAGATTTTTCTATATATACAGATATATAGAGTGAGGCAGAGGGTTATTAGAAAAGGAGAGGTGAGTGTGGGGGTAAATCAGTACAATGAGAAGAGAAAGGGTAAAAGAGGACAATAAATAAAGCGAGGCCTGGACTGGCAATCTGTGGGTTAGAAAGTCAGTATTTAGTGGGGGGACTGCTTGGGCCTCTATGTGGACTGGTTGGGCCTCTGTGAACCTGAAATATCAGGGCCTATTTTTATTCTCAGTCTTAGAGTGAGGCTAAGGATATGTGGAGGATTCAATGGAGCAGCAGGACAAGGAACTGTAGGGGTTTATGTGCTTTGTGGCAAATACACTAGAATGTTTTTAGGCAAAACTCACAGCCTGTCAGGTTTGCAATGGGGAGCCGCTGTAAACCAGGGGAGCCACTCCATGGGGAGTGGATATGGTGGAAGCCCAGGGTGTAGCCATAAACAACTGGAGCAGGCATGGTGAAAATATACAGGTTTAATAGAACTGAAGAAAAACAGGAACAGGTCAAAATAAAGTCTTTACCAGGCAGGCAATGAAAGGCTGGAACAAAAATACAGGAACTCTGGAACTTGGAATTACAGCAACAAAGGTTATGCCACTCTGGAACTAGGAACCACAGGAACAATGTTATCCAGGACAAACAAAATACATACAATGGGTGTGGTTTATAAAGGGCAAATAATAAGGGAACACAACACACATGAGGGTAACGAGGAGGGAGGAGACCAAGGAGACAAACTGGGAATGTAACAGAATACAGAACAATAACAAACTCAAGAGATCAGGATCAGCCTCAAGAGCCCCCAGTGGCTCACATGGCAAGTGCCATCTATAACTCACACACAGTCTGTCAGACCTTCTTAAACACAGTTGCCCTGACACACATTAAGGGGCAGATTTATCAAGGGTGGAATAGTAAATTGAAATTCGAATTTTTGAGTTTAAAAATTCACATATTCAAATGTGAAACCCCCCATTCAAATGCAAATTCAAATGTTAGATTTATCAAACCTCAAACATGGAAACAGTTGTAATTCGAATATTCGCCACCTAAACCTGCCAAGTACATGTACAAGTCAATGGCAGAGATCCATTCAACCATTTGGAGATGTTAACAGCCTTCCTGACATTCGAGTTCTTTTTCGGCAGAAATAGGTTTCAAATTTTCAGGTTGGAACCATTTGATCGAATATTAGACATTCAATTTTTTTTCTTAAATAACCTCTGTCGAGGTCGAAAGGAGAGCCAGGACAGACGTTGACTGCAGGGAGACAAGGATCACAATTGCGAGAGAGCAGACTCGAGACACTATCTATTTGTTCTGTTCTCCCATATTGGTGGACAGACCGTTTATTTATAGGTCGAGTACATACATAATTAGTTAATGATTATGTTTTAAGGTGGATTAGGGTGGTGTTCCCACCACAACCAATTAGAAAAGAGTATTCATCTTAGGAAAATAACAAGCATGAGTAACTGTTCACCTAGTTCTTGTGTACACAAGTATCCCCTTGAACAGGGTCTAATAAAACATTGGGTGTTTGCTGATGTTCTCTAGGTACTTTCCTGTGTCATGCTGACATCTGATTACAAAATATGTGGTGAGAGAGATATTGCATGAATACATTTCAGATATATGAATATTATATAAAGACAACCTTATCACCTCCCAGTCAAATTGTAATTGAATTGTAAATCGAGTATATTCAAAATTAAAAAATTCACATGAATTTTCCCCAATTGAAATTAAGGATCTTAATTTGGTGTTTTTACATACTTGACATAAATTAATGATTATGAATTGGAAGATACCATTTGCACAAATAAGAATAAAAGTTTGCATTTACCAATGTAATATTCTTTCTTAAACTGTTATTGCATGGTGAATTTTAATTGTGCACTTTTAAGACGTGGTTATTCACTTATTCAACTTATGTGTTCACTGGAGTACCCACAATTTCATACCTATTATTTATCCCCAAATCTCTTTTTGTTCCAGTGTAATTTGTTTGCATTAGGTATTCATATTTGTACTCCATTATGTATTCATATTTTGTACAATCAAAATACATTTTTGTATGAAAGACATAATGGGCAAATGTTAAATCACTATTGCACATTTTAACAAGAGCAGTTATAAACTTTTTTAAACCAGCCGACTACAGTTTTTTGTTTTTAACTTAAGTCTACAAATCACATTTCTTGTACTATATTAGGCTGTACCAGATGGCAAATAATAAAACATTATTGTTTACAACTGAAAATATAGAGCAACACATTAAAAAGTACATGTTTATAAAATATTACTTTCTACGCCTACATTCTCAAAATGATTAGAAGGTCAGCAAAAAAGGTCCTTTTTTAAATTGTGGGATAAGCTGTTTAATGGGCTCACCTTTATTAAAGACAAATCCCAGCCAAATGGAAGCTTACCACTAAATACAAATTGACCCTGTTTTTAAGTGAAATTATTCTCTGTACAGCTTGTTAAATAGTGCTAATACACACCATCATTCTATAAATATAGAAATGTTTGAGGGGCGACCCATCCATATAGAGCTGTGAATGAAGTACAACAGGAAGTCATTGTTTCACTTAAAAGTAATTATGGAAACAAATGCTATTAACACATTTTGCCAGTGAAGTTACAGAACCTTTGCAAAGTTCTGCTCAAACTGCTGTTCTATTGTTTGCTCTACGTATTTCTATTTGTATTTTCATTTTTAATCTATTGCCATTTGCAATTACTTTCTTTAACTCATCCTTTGCAATACAATTTAGAATAAATACTGTGAAAATATTTTATATAGAATTGCAAAAAATACTCATTAACTATCATTAGCTTAACTTACCTTTCTGCTATCTGTGTATAATGCACATGTTGTACTACCTACCACAAGTATTGTTTGGAAAATTATAATTCCATGTGGTAAAAAATGAAAAATGAGTTAGAAAAATAAAGTATACAGTTATTGAATGCTTTGTCCATCTTGCCTAAAAACATTCCTAAAACTGGGATACCTGGATGCTTCCCACTCACCCTTTCACAGAATTTATTGTTGGTCTGTGTTCTATATTATTTTTGAACAAAAGCCAATGGGTGATTAATATTCAGCTCTGCTTTTAGCTGCTTCATCACAGTTGAGCTCTATATTTGCTTTGAAAGGGCCAGCAATACCTCCATGGAGCTATACATACTCACTCTTATTTTTAATCCATGTTATTTGTTCAAGGGCCAACATATCTTTGGTATTGTTTTTTCATACCTGTACTTTGACCTTTTTGTTCCAATATTGTAAGAGACAGCACCAAACAACTGTTCATTACAGACCATGAAATTACACTGTTGCATAATTTTCCCTGAAAAAATGTACTTATTCATATGGGGAAAGAAATGGATCTGAATGGTGCAGGGAATATTTTTATCGAAATTGGCTGCATTTTAAGAAGGAAAAATGTTACTAGACTTTGGGAAAACTGTAGCACAGAAACAGCAATGTTGGATGTGTGCCATGACACCAATTATATTTCAGGCCTGCACTTTTTTTTTACATTTTACGCTGTGTAATTTTGATACATTTGCTCAATAAAACGAGGAGATGTGTAATCTGTTTTAGTTAGCATTAATACTATATGTCAGTACAGGTCAGCCAGAATGAATAGTCTAACAACTAAAACTGCCATGTGCACTTAAGCAAATGGAAATCATTTATCATGTTCAGAATGAAATAAAAAATAAATTAGAAAGAAAAGAAAAAAGGGAAAAGCGTCATAGCATTTAACTGTACTCTTCATGCTAGTGGCCAAATATAGGAAAGCAAGCAACAGCTGACATGTCTAACAGACATTTTAGATTGCATTAAATATTGCGTGAAATATTATTTGGCTACAAAACAGCATTAAGAAGTGTTAATGTTGGCACTTCCAGTGTGTACTTTAATGGTAAATTGTTGTAGCCTTTATTTGACATGGAATACCCATAGAATTGATGAGCAAGAACGGAAGACTCTTTATTGTGCCATGTTTCCTTTTTCAGTCATACATACTAAGCTTTTAAATCTTTCACGTTTACACAAATAGACACCTGTGCTCAGTCGCTGAGGGAAAAAAATTCTTATAGATTTTGTTCATTAAAAAAAGTTATGTTGTATAAACAGGCGCAATGTATCCAGATTATTTCACAGCTAAATATCAAGAACTCAGATGACCAGAAAGCCACCTGATCCAAATATTTACTTTACAGTGTCAGGAAATGGTGCACTTTGTCTCAGTTGTCAACCGCAAAACTAATATCAAGCCAAAATAAGTGGCAATGGAAAGATGAAAGATGGTGCACCCCCTAAATATATTACAGCTTACCCAGGTGCTGGTAATAGAATGGCATAATAATGCAATCAAAAGGAGAACTTCTTTATCACATGAAAACTCATGGACAAGCTTCAATTCGAGGAGGAAAACGTTTTCTCCAAATTCAGTTCCAGTTTTTACCCAAAGACTAAAATAGAGTTTTCACGTTAAACAGTAAGATACGTTTTTCTGAATTGAATTGCATCACAAATTGAATCTCGTCCATAAGTTTTCATGTGATAAACTTTCTTCTTACTCATTTGTATCTGGCCCAATGTACTTTATGTTCCAAAGTCTTAATAATGTATTGATATCCAAGATATTGGCTTTAATAGGCAGTCAAAGCCTGCATCAATACATAACTTAAAAGAGGTGGTAAATCTTGTTTTTTCAACTTTAGTTTATTGAATTGGACTTGTGTGGAACATACAGCTATATATATATATATATATACATATAGTTTTTGTTATTTCCTACACTAACCAAAGCAAATTCTGAAATATAAAGTCACATTCTTCTTGCTGTTCTTATAAATAATCATAAGAAATCAGCAGTCCACTGAGCAGCTTCTGTATAATGTCCTTACCATCTCACAACCTCTCACCATGTCACAACAACAGGCTGTAGCTGTAAGAAGAGGGTTTCAGATGACTGGCAACTTGATTGTGGTTCTATAAGCAGGAAGTATAATGAGACTTTACTCAGCTTTTATCTGCTGAAATTTTCTGCTAGAATAAGTAAAACCCTGAATATTAGGAGAGTTTACCTAAACGTTGGCAACTACACATGATAATAGCTGCACTGGACATAGCTAAGATCTTTGCTACTCTAGAATGGTCTTATTGTATATGTGGTTAGCATTAAAACAATTAAATTTTGGCACAACTTATAACAATTGAGTATAGCTTCTGTATTATTCTCTTAAAGCATCTATAACTGTAATAGTTAACCGTTCACTATATTCCCACTACAATGTTTTCAGCAGGGATGTCCCCTGTTACTTTTTGCATTGGCCAAGGAACATTTTGCAGAGGCAGTTCAACAGCATTTTATCATTCAGGTGTGGTGCATTGGAAAAGGAAAACAATGCATACAATTATATGCAGATGATACATTTACACTGAATACTAAGGGCATATTTATTATGCTATATAAAATGAAATGCGCTGAAAAAACTGTATCCAATAAAAATCAAAGTTGTGTATTTTGATGCCATTATTATTGCTTCAGACATGAAGAAGCATGGCGAGGTGTGGTGTATTATCCTGCCGTATTTACACAGCATAATAAATATGCCCCTTAGGGTATTGGGTCAGTTCATTTGTACTGTGCCTTCATAGCCTAAATTCTTCCTTTGCACCACTATTTGGATTGGTTACTAGCTCTACCAAATATGCATCTTACTGATAGACTTGACTCCAGACCCTACATCACTAGATTTACCCTCTCCAGTTGTGGATCAAATTACATACCTGGTAGGGGAGGTATTTAGTGAATAAAATGTTGTTGCAAATTGCTAATCACACTGAAATGGAAAGAATCAATATTTCCCACATATGCACAATAATTCCCTGAATTAAATTTTTTTATGTATGCTGGAAAGGTTACTTTTTCAAAGCAGGAGCTCCAGCAAGAAATTGTGTCTTTTGCTAACTGCCTGTACTCTTAGATGTAAATTAGATGTTGGCGTGCAGCTTTGGATATGTAACATTTTGCATTATTCTTCATTGTAAAGTTTATTGCAAATGACAAAGTAAATGTGAATGATAGATGATACATCTCTTTGCTGACTTCTTAGTAATTATCTCTCAAATAAATGTGCCATACTTTACTGTTCCCTTTTTTGTGCAAAAACAAAGCCATGCATATGTCTTAAATGAAAAAATAGGCTAAAATCCGTATCTATTGCACTGGTGTGCATGGTTGTTGTTTGATTTCCTTTGTACAGTAACTTTTGTGAATATATATTTTTAGCTGACAATGTAAATCTATTGAAAAAGCATGAATCATACCACAAATATGGGAATCAATTTCCATAAGATGCACAGCCACACAGAGCCAGAGAACCAGTGCCATATTTAGTGGCTGATTTACTAAGGGTCGAATAGGGTTGAAGTGAAAATTCGAATAAAATTCTAATTTAAAAAATTCTAATTTCAAAGTAATTTTGGGCTACTTCGACTATCAAATAGCCCAAAATTCGATTTGTTGAAATTTGAAAATTTTAGAGTTTCGAAGTACTGGCCCATGAAAAATCCTTCGATTTTGACTATTTGCCAGCTTAAAGCTGCCGAATTGCCATTTTAGCCTATGGGGGACCTTACAGAAAAGAAATTTTCTGAGAAAGTACTGAGAAATCAAAGGATTTTGGTGAAAATCGTTTGATTGAATCAAATGATTTGAATGATTTTCATTTGATTGAATACGGGCATTTTTCGACCAATGGTCGAATTTGGACATATTTTCCACTTCGGAATTCGACCCTTAGTAAATCAGCAAAAAAAACAGCGTCTAAATGTATAAAGTCAAAAAATATATTTGCAAAAAATTAATCATTGAGCTAAACCAGGCATGAACAAGCTGTGATGTTCGAGACTGTTTGGTTGGATGGATGGGTGCAACAACTGAATCTTTGCCAGTTGCTTAACTAGTCTGCAAGTCATAGCAATGACAAAAATAATTTTTTACCAAAGATATTCTCTGAGCAGAGTAGAGGGTAACATACAAACATCACCTCTAACCTACCCTAAACCATGCCATAGAGGGCCAAAATAAAAAGTATATCTCAAGCAATTTTGAAGAAATGTCAAATCCACTTCTTTTCAAATGCCTGTTAAAGTTGTTTTGTATCCAGTCCAAGCAACAGTTTCGCCCATATTTTAATGTTAATGAGTTTGTGAGGCAAACCAGATGATCTATATAACAATCTACAATGTTACACTCTTTGAAATAGCAAAGTCAGACTTTTATAAAATAAAAATCACAATAATTGATATTCAGAAAAGGAGGTTATAGTGAGGACTAACTCCAAAGCCTGAGAACAACAAAAAATGGAAAAAAAGAATATTTGTACTAAAATAGATCCAATATTTTCTCAGTTCATAACAATTTAAATAAACAGTGCTGTCACTGTAAGAACAGGGTAAAGCCACCATGATAAATATCCACACCTTCTCCAGCTGACTTTTGTCAGCATCTTGCTGCTTTTAAGTAAATTACTCCTTGATATTTTTCATGGGCCATGAGAATTATTGGATGTGTGATCTTGTTGGCCACGGGATGTAGCAGTAAGTAATAATCTACCAGGAAAGAATGTAAATTGCATATGCTAAAGGTTCAAATTGATGTTGTTACTACTATAAACTAAGAATAAAAGGGAAAGTTCATCGCCAGTGGGGAACTAGATGTTTCTGGACTCCACAGCAAATTCTATTTAGGACCCTATAACATAAGTATGTTGAATAATTCTGCCAAGATAAAATTTTGACATTCTTGAAAATGAGAGTCCTACTTGGCCCTCTACACTCCTGGGCCCCACTGCAACCACAGGGTCTGCATCCTCTGTAGTTACTACTCAGGAACAGTGGCCATCTTCCTGTTGTAAAGCTAAGGGACAGGCAAGGGTGGTGTAGGCAGTGGTAAACTATGGTAAAAACTTATGGTAAAACTAGTGTTCCAAGATTACAGAAAATTTATGAAAAATTAAACATGATTAAGCCATACAAAAACTATACAGACAATTGGAAATTGCTACTTAGGCACTCCTACCTAATAGGAGCATGCATAGGCATTTGCACATGCATTTTGCACAGCATCAGACTGGAGGTCCCCCTACTTCTGTCATCAACCCCTAGCAGCACCCTGCACCCTGCGCCAGCCATGACCCCTTCCAGGGGTCCTCTCATTTTACATTACAGTGTACATTCTACACTGAATCTAGGTATTTCCAAATTCAAATAGTTACTATCCCCCTCAAAGCGGATGCATATTATATGTATACTACCTACATTAGATTAAATTGTTATATAAAAGAGAAATATTGCTTTCAGTACATATTTTAAATAACTAATATACATATTAAACAAATATTACCCCAATAGAGGACCCTATGGAAAAACACGTATCACCTTAGTCACTCTCCACATAATTCTTCATCCAGCTCTCTACTCAAACATTAATAAATCCCAAAACATGGGCCATGGTTTACACAGAAAAAGTCCATGTGACATTGTAATACAATCCTTTTGTTAATTTTACAGCATCCTCAATTCATTATATAAAGTATATTTTAATTACAAATAAAATATTTTAATGACAAGGTCTGTCCCACTTAAGAGTAAATAAATAAAACTGAAGTACCCAGAGGAAACTCAAATATTGCTTAGATCAGAACCCCAGAACTCCAAGACAGCATTGCTGAGCCACCATTCCATTCATCATTTTGTTAAAAAAGGGTGGATGCAAGAATCCTGACTGATGGAGACAGTATGAAAAAATGTAAGTGGTAAATACATACGTGGGCCAATGCTCATCAAAGCTGTATTGCATTTATTTACCTATGTGATTTTCAGGAAGTTAGACCTTGGTTAACAGACAGAAAGAAAATACTGATTCACTACTGAGATTAATTACTTCTACAGACATTGTTTGAGGGGATCTTTAATTTCCAGGTAGTCTCCTGCCCAGTCTTTGTAACCTTTATAACCTGTAATCAGTTTTTAGAATGGAAAAAGGCAGATTGCAATATATCAAGACACTTCAGAAGGTCAAGAATGCCATATAGTGAACCAGAAGTACTTGTTGGTAACTAATCCATACATAACATTGTTCAAGTAGAGAAAAGCGATTTATTTTACGAAACAATCTCTAAAAACTTAAATTTTAGTAAAATAATTCAACTAATTAAAAAAATCCTAACAATATGAATACAGATTGAAGCATGCACCCCAATAAAGTTGTAGAAGTCAATAATAGCTCCGAGCACATTTTTAATCATCACAGTAAAAGTGGTATGTCAGATAACTGGCAAAATACAGCAGCTCATAAAATCCTACCTAATGCCCACCTCGGATTTTTATACATTCTGCCAACGGCAACCTGCGGGATCTAAATTTGATGTATCTTTAATTACATTTAAAATGACAAAGTGTAAATCTCTATTAAATTAAAGAATGTTACGTTCAATCAGCATAATCTGTTATGTCTTAAAGGCGAGCACATTGAGTCTGCTAAGGTATATTTTCTGTTTAAAGTAACAAAAATACAGTAAATTTTGTAAGAATAATATACAGAGCGTGTCAATGTAAAGCTCCTGCTTAAAGCAATGGAAATATTTGTTCTTGTGTGAGAGAACATATGAACTGATACTATGGAGCAGATTAGAATTTCAAAGTGAAAATACTTCAAAATT
>CM044432.1:35959214-35970484 GCA_024363595.1 Xenopus borealis
GAATGATTTTTTGGACAAGCATAATATCCAAGGCTGTTCAATTCATAGTTTAGTATAGGCATGTGAGTGTATAGAGAGGTCTGTATACGTATGTGTCTTTTATTAAAACCACATTAACTACTAGTGTTGGAAAATTGTATATAACCATATCTAATATAAATAAACACATCAGTACTGGTTTTTCCATTTCTTCTTCTCTTTTGCTGCACTTTCATTCCATCACTTTCCTGAACATCCCATTTGTAATACATTGTATAAATTTTCATTTTTTGGTAAGAGCTGAAATCATTAACTGACTTACCCATGATTATTATAAAGTGTTCTGTCATATAAGAATAATCTTCATGTTAGCAATAGTTTACCTTAGTCAAGATCTATCATTTGTTTCTCTTTGCTGGGCTATGAACTTTGTTTAACCACTGAATTCCTGGGTAGATAAAATCTTACAATTAAATGAGCACCACAGACTTTTCATAAACATATTCCCTATACCAGACAAGATGGTTTCTCACATGCTCCTCCAACTTTGGGCTATCCCTCCTAAAAGGCTAGAACCTTATTAAGGAATTTCTCAAAAATCCTCACACATTATATTTAGCAAAATGTACTATCTTATAATGATTATTCATTTTTTGTAGATCCAGAGCATACTGTTTGCGTCTAACATTATTACAATATGCAAGCATGCATGTGCAGATATTGTATCCATTATCTTTAAATCCATTATCCAGAAAGCTCCAAATTACAAAAACGCCATCTGCCATAGATTCCATTGTATCCAAATAATACAATTTTTTTTAAATGATTTCCTTTTTCTCTGTAATAATAAAACAGTATCTTGTACTTCTTCCAAACAATGTAATTATATTAATCTTTATTGGGTTTATTTATATATATATATTTTCAAAACGCATCAGTTAATAGTGCTGCTCCAGCAGAATTCTGCACTGAAATCTGTTTCTCAAAGGAGCAAACAGTTTTTTTTATATTTCATTTCCATATTATCAATTTCCCAGCTGCCCCAAGTCATTTATACAGAATTTAGAATGTTTCTGGAATAAGTAGGTTGTTGTCTTCAATTGTAATGCTTCTACTGTCAGAATTTGGGATAATTTGAGCTTCTAATCTAAACACATTTTCAGGTATTTTTATTTGCCCATGCGTGCAAGCATCAATTTGCCCATGCGTGCAAGCATCAATTTGCCCATGCGTGCAAGCATCAATTTGCGCATGCGTGCAAGCATCAATTTGCACATGCGTGCAACTAGCAGGTGCTGGACCAGCCAGGTTGCCTAGGGCTGGACAGGCCCGGCCATAGCGCCAAAACCCTGTTTCATTCACAAAGATTACCCAGAAGATGGCTGCAGTGAATGCCGATTCCTGAATCTGAATGGAGGGCAAAGTAAAAAGTATGGGTCATTGGGTAAAAAGTTTGGGGAAAGTAAAAAGTTTGGAATAGCAGTTAGGCTGGGGGGAGGAGGGAGGGGGGTCTATGTAGTATAGGGGAGCATAGGTTTTTCAACTTCTCGCACAAAGAAAAAAAAAAAAACAACAAAAAGCCAAGAGAGTAGCAGAACTGCAAACTTGTATATGTTAGTAGGAGACTCCTGGTTTTCCTCTTGCTGACCTGTATTCATATTTACAAACTATTACATGTTTCACAGATGTACCTACATTCTTGACTACTCACTTTCCCTTGACTTATGTAATGGAGGTCCATTCCCTTGGACAACATCAGACCTTCTCACAAAACCTGCCAGATTTAAGTTTGAAACACTGTCATCATGGCTGATAATGATCACTTCATTATGGAGTTTTAGACACGTATAGCTTCTCATTGTTATTGCCACAAAATAACTCTCATGACAACTTCAGGGTTTCTGACAGTAAAACAAAACCCAGTGAAGCCTTTCTCAGGCGTTGGGTGCAACATATACAAATAGGAACATTGAAACACCTGCATGAACACTGTGATGCTTTTAGCAGATGTTAATCCTGTAACATCGGACAAAGGGATTCATTGCTACAAAGCCGTAAAGATTCCTTTGGAAAATGCCCAGTCATCTCATTACATTTGGTTTCATACACAATGTTTTGGAGATTTATGAAATGTGTTTATAATGAAGTTTTGCATTTGCTTAAAAAAACTGAACAACAGCACATCGCTCAGGAAATGTTTATGTAAAAACGGAAATCTTGTAAATAGTCATGGAACAATGAGCAGTTTTTTTATTAGGCTCATAATTTACACGTTTAATACTCTTGCTGTATATACTGTATCTCAACCATGTTATTTTTATTGCCACACACAAGTAATGGGAGCCATGGCCCATCTCTACCATACACACATATATGTTAATCATACTAAAGAAAAGGCAATGCAATAGGAATAACAAATGATATGGCCTGCCAACATATCCTATAATTAATTTTGGGCATTTCTGTTTTCTTATAATGCCACTCCAAGGTCTATGATAACTCCACTCCGACCTATCATAATTCTGCCCCCTTTCTGGCAAACACTATAACTATCTGCTCATCGGAAACAAAACAAATAGCCTCTATTCAACACATGTGGGCAAAAAAGTTTGTATTCTTTGATGGTAGTGGTCTACAAATTATTTCTAGGCTTTGGCAGTTCAAGAGCTATTTAAATACAGAATATGATGGCAGTTTCTTGGATGATTCAGTATAATACATTTTTGTGTTGGCAACTACAAAGCAACATATTTTTGATATTTCTTGCAAAGAGTGAAACTTAAACAGGGAAAATTGTGTATTTTTACATTTTAAACATTAAAGAAGAACTATTGAGAAAATGATCATTTAATGCAAGCTTCTCATTGCCTCCTATGTGTGTCATTAACCTATCCCATTGAGTTGATTGGCACCTGAAACTGTTAGTTTTAACATAGCCTTGGGGGTGCTCTACTCATGCCTAAAAGATATATTAGAGCTCACGCTTTAAAAAACCCCATAAATCATGTCTTGCTACATTTTGTTTCAAAGCCAGGTATTTTATTTATGCTGGAATCAGCAAGGAAATTGAGCCCCCCCAAAAAAAAGATATTTTAGAGCTGTCAGTCAAAATCTGGCACCTGAGAAAGATGCAGAGAGGCCTTTATTATTTCAGAAATGGTAAAACATTACACGTTCATTGAATTTAGAAAGTTTATTATTTCATTATGATGAAGATTGAATAAAAATTTTCATTTTTGTGACAGTACCCTATTAAGGTTGCCAGCACTTGGCTTTCAAAGAGAGGTGTTGAGCTGAATCCCACAAACCCCAAAACACTGCTAATATCTCAGAACCAGATAGAAAATACATATAAATTGCTAACATGCGGAATAAGATAAGAAAAAAATCGTTTTTTTTCCAAATTTATGCCCAATTAAGGCTTCAGTAAAACAATGGTAACCCCCCCCCTAATGTCTTTCACATAAGTGAAAACCTGCAAGGAATGTGTTTTTCTGCAAGATTATGCCTTTCACAAGCTTGAAATAGGCCAATAGAGAAACTCTATAGCAGTGATCCCCAATCAGTAGCTAGTGAACAACATGTTGCTCTCCAACCCCTTGGATGTTCCTCCCAGTGGCCTCAAAGCAGGAGCTTTTTTGAATTCCAGGCAAGTTTTAGTTGTATAAAAACCAGGTGAACTGCCAAACAGAGGCAGGTTGCCAATCTACATAGGGGGCTACCAAATGGCCAATCATAGCACTTATGTGGCACACCAAGAACATTGTTCATGATTGTGTTGCTCCCCAACTCTTTTTACTTCTGAATGTTGCTCACAGGTTCAAAAGGTTGGGGATCCCTGCTCTATAGATTTCATTAGTCTTAAAGGAGAAGGAAAGGTTAAAACTAAGTAAACAGAAAGGCCTATATAAATACACAAATAAATCCTCAAAGTAATGCTGTTCTGAGTTCTCTGTCAGAAACACTGCATTTTTTCCTTCTATTGTTTAAACATTGGCTTCTCTATGAGACTTAATTGGCTTCTCTATGAGACTTATGAGCTTAAAGGAGAAGGAAACCCTTCCGGCTCAAAACCCCTCTACCCTCTAGGCCCCCCCTCCCTCTTTCCTGCCTTGGGCAAATGCTCCTAACTTGTTACTTACCCCTTCTTCTAGGTCCTCTCCAGCAGAGTTCACATCTTCCCCCAAGTGACCCTCTTTCTGGATCCATCGGCGTCTTCTGACACATGCGCAGTAGTATTTGCTTGTGCGGATCTACTGCACATGAGCTGAAAGTCATGTGACTGAATTAGAGCTCACTCTATTAAAATCACCAGAAACCCTTTATCTCTCTACATGCAGGATTTGTACAAAAGACAGCTATTTAATTTGTACTTGTAATTGGTTATTTGAATGAGCTGCAATACATCTGCTAGGAAAGGGAGCCCCCCTGTAAGATATATTGGATCTAACTGTCAATGAATAGCTGACCCAACTGACCCAACTGCTGCATGAAGGCATAGTGAAGATAAACTTGATTATTTAAGAAATCATGCAATTTGTAATTGATTGCTTTTAGAAAGTTCCTTATTTTAGTATGATGAAGCTTATATTACAATTTCATTTTGCAATAGTTGCCCTTTAATTATTTGTGATTTTTACAGCATCTTGTTCAACTCTCCAGTCTAGAATTTTGATATGGTCTAAATCACCATAGCAACCATATATTATTTGAATGCAAGATTAGAATATAAACAAGAGAGGGCCTGAAATCATTCAAAAACGGTGCAACATTTTTTAATCATGAAGTTCAATCATAAGTTGCTAAAGTTTTGTCTCATAAGATAATATGGGTTTTGACTGTTCAAAGCTGGATAACTCTCTCTGAGAAAAAGAAAATACTGTGAAGAAATATCTTTGGTTCATATGTCATGTTATGAAACTGTTTTCGAATTGTGAGAAAAGGCTGGAACATTTTCATAATATCGCCAAAAGTTTTCAGAACATCAGAATTTTTTTAGAATACAGAGAAAAGCTTTTGGAAAGGTGAAATAAAATTTGATCAGCAAGGAAAATCTTTAACTTTTACATACATATATAGGACCTGCACACTCAAAAAAATGTAATCGTACTGTGGTAGTTTTTTAACATGATCTTTATATGTAAAATTCATTATTCATTATACAAACATCTTATTTCAGAAAACATAGAGCAGACATTAAGAAAATTGTTTTCATTTACATACCACAATGCCGTAGAATAGAAATCAAAGTCTAACAAGTGAGCAGACACCCTTGCCAAGATGAGAATTACCCTGACGTTTCGTCGTAAAGCCTTTACCAAAGGGAATTTTTTACTTTTACCAGGAATAAAAAATCAGCCTTATATAAATGTGCCTGTGTACTGTAATACATTCATGACCAGACAGTGTTGTAAAGTTTACAAGATAAAACAAAGTATACACAAAATGCTGTATTGATTTTGGTACACAAAATTTAAATATAGAGCCTTAAATTGCATACACATACACCACCCTTCTGTACAATTGTGGTGTAAGCTTCCAGTGGATTAGTAAACAGCCTGAAATAACATATTTGCCAGACTCACATAAATCATGCTATAAAATGTTTGTTGCTGAAACTGTCCAGATTGATGAAGTGACCAATCCTCTGTAAGTAAATCATTTCTGCAGAAGGCAACACTTCAGAGTATGTGTAGCTCTCTCACCATGAAACAAGAAGACTTGTTCTTTATTGCAGGCTGTTTACCCTTTACTGTCCCACCAAAACAAACTTTCAAGATTCATTGGATTTCAAGACACACAGGGAATCAGAAAGGAATGTATCTTGCAATAACTTATGTTCATCCCCATCCCAGTCTATGTATGTTTAGTTCAATAAATAATATTTATAATCCTTCTGAGAAAGGTCACTAAGTGCCCCTGGAGAGTAAAACACATATTTGGAATCTTGCTGTACACCTGTGCAAGGGAGAAATTACACAAGTAGCTACATCTTTTAAATATAAACTGTACAAACACATAAACATGTAACCCTATCTTGATAGGTTATGTCCAGCTAGGGAGATAGGACACAGCTTATAGGACATTGGACTATCTTTTTCACAAAATAGGCCTTTGTGACGTGGAAGGGTTAAGGTGAAGGTGTTATGTAATTACACCTATCTTGTGCTGTTTTGTAAAATAAAGGTAGGACCAGAAGATTCTTGCTAAACAGTTAACAATAGGCTTCATTGAGTTAAGAGCGACAGTGTCAATAATACCGACACTTGAGGCAATATTACTAATGCTGTGACAACACTGTGGAGACAGCTTTGGGAGTTTAAGGTAAACCTTCTTCAGTTTCTAGGGGATGTCTTGCAGTAGAAATGGATCAGTGAGAAGAGTATTAGTACGGTGGTCCCTTCACTTAGGCTCGCACAGCCCAGAAGTGAGCTTCCTACTTCTAGTCTCCTGGTTGGAACATAGGCTGTTCTCTCTAGCTAATTCTGTCTGTATCACATTTAGTGGAACATGCTATAACAGTAGCTAGACCTGTAAATTGACTAAACCTTGTTCATGGCTTTCCTGTTCCCTTACTTTCACTAAAAAAGTTGCCATTTTAGCAGTCAGCTTTCTTGTAGCATTCCTGGTTAAAATTCGTGTATCTTTAATTTAATGTGGACATGGTGCACCGCATAACTTCACAAAATTAGGATCTAGTGCTACAAACCCTGGTTCATTTCAATGCCTTGTGACCCCGGACAAGTCACTGATGTCCCAGTATGTTTAGTGTACATATAAAGGTAGCTTTCCTTTCTTTTTTTTAAAGTGCTTTAAGTCTCACTGGAGAAAAGCTCTAATATAAATGATTCTTTCCTTTAAATAATATTGTGTAAAAATCATGCTGGAAGCTGTGGGTGTCCTGAGACTATTTTGCTTTAAAGAAAGTCACATACCAGTCATAGCTTTGCTTAGATCCTTGTCTTCATCACCTTAGAATGTTCCTAAATAAAAAAGGTAGCCTTACTGATTTCCCCTTACAACATACTGTATACATAAGTTTGAGGCTAGAGAAACAAATTTCAAAAGTTATCTCAATGTTATCTTTCCCCATGCTTCATAAAGAGACATTGCTACAAATTGCCTAACCAGTGGATGTTCAGTTCTATGGGGCAGATTTACATAATTCATGTAAAATGATCAAAGTTCGATCAAATTCGATCGAATACCGATCGTACAAATTTTTCGTGAAATCGGATATGCAAATTTGGCCTCTTCGATCATCGAATATCAAATAGATTGTATGATCGTATATTCGATAATTCGATCATGCGATGATCGAAGGAATCAAAATTTTAAAGTTATTCGACTGCCTACTTCGCCAGATTGAACCTACCCAATTGTAATAGAAGCCTATGGGAACCCCCCCCCCCCCCCCCCCCCCATAGGCTTCTGAGGCTAAGTCGTGCTCGAATACCATTCATACGATCGTAGCGTTCGAATCGTACAAAATGTTTTCGTGAAATCGAACGATCAGTATCAGAGAAACATGATAGCCTAGAAATCGTATTTGTTTCACTGAAAAAATGTAAACATTGAATTACAATAAATGAACAATGAAATCAGAAAAACTGTTTGTCATCTTCAGTCTCAGATGTTATTATATTCTGGTCCATTCAAGGTCTTGAATTAAAATAAAAGGAAGAATGTAATGGTATAAAAGATTTACAATATGTTATGTTCGAAATAAATTCCCTTAACACCTCCGGGCCATAGTTTTACGACAGTATATACAAAAATATAAATCTAGTTGAAGCAGGAAGATAATTCCTGCTTCCACTTTTTCTGCAGTCACTTTGCAAGGAAAGGAGTGATAGGGCGTAGTAACAATGATTTACTTGGTTTCTTCTTTAAAATTAAATGATAATATATCTTGTTGGTTATTACACACAATGGGAAAGAATATTGATAACTCAGATAATGGCTTTTACTTTAAGGCTGTGTCAGGAAAGAACTAGGAGCGGTGACCAAGTTCATCTCCAGCCATTTGCACGGTGGTTGTTCTCGTCTTTAAAAATTCTTCACATAGAATTTTATTATGATTCATCGAAGGAACACACAATGCTAAAACCTTGTATGGTAAAAATGATCGGTGTTTACAGTTTCTCTTCTTTCGCTAAACTGGCCCTAGCAAAGTGTCCTTCAAAATTATTTTGTATCTGTTTTGTTTTGTGTTTTTATTATTCACTCACACTCTTTCTGCTGGTAGTATTCCATGCTTCAATTATTGTTAGAATTTAAATGATTGCTGAAAAGTCTATGATTAAACAGGTTATATTCAAACCTTTCTTTAAACCAGGGATCCCCAACCTTTTGAACCCGTGAGCAACATTCAAAAGTAAAAGCAGTTTGGGAGCAACACAATCATGAAAAATGTTCTTGGGGTACCAAATGCTGTGATTGGCCATTTGATAGCCCTGATGTGGATTGTCAGCCTACATTGAGGCTCTGTTTGGCAATGTACATGGTTTTTATACAACCAAAACTTCCCTCCAAGCCTGGAATTCAAAAAAAAGCTCCTACTTTGAGGCCACTGAGATCAACATCCCAGGGATTGGAGAGCAACATGTTGCTCACGAGCTACTGGTCGGGGATCACTGCAAATCCCTAAATAACTGGATACATCTCATGGACTTTTATGGTACCAAAAGAATTGTAGAAATGATAGCATTCTACATGAAAAGGTTTATGTTGGTCTGTTATGTTTGAGCATGTGTGGACATACAGAATGTCAATAGGAAGAATCAACTGATTATAAGTAGTGATGGGCGAATTTATTCGCCAGGGGCGAATTCGTGGCGAATTCCCGTGATTTGCCGCTGGCGAATAAATTCGCGAAACGCCAGAGAAAATTCACCAAAAAAACGAGTCGCGACGGGTCAAAAACCTGCCGTGACTCGTTTCACAAATTTTTTCGTGAATCGAAACTGGGTAGATTCGCCCATCACTAATTATAAGTGTTCCTTAGAGGAAAACTATGCCTCCCAAATTGAATATTTAAGCAACAGACCGTTTACATCATATTAAGTGGCATTTTAAAGAATCTAACCAAACTGGAAAATATATTTAAGTAAAAATTGTCATTTTATTTTTTTTACCTTGAGCCCCCATTTTATGATATCTTCTGTGCTGCCTTTGAGATCATCTGACTAGTGAAGGGCGATAAATTCAGCATGCGCAATTTGCAGCAAATTTCCCCATTTCATCTCTGGCAAATTAATTCAGGAAATTGCATCAAACATTCACTGGCAAAAAATCCGGCACATCAAAAAAAATTTGGTGTACGTCAGAATAGTTGATCACATGAAAATTGTAGCATGTCAAAACTATTGGGACGTCCATTGACTTTAATCTCTATTTGGACAAAATAGGGATGTGTATAAAAAGTGTTGGGGGCTTCTAAACTGATGTGCATCAAAATTATTTTGATGCCCATTGACTTCGCAAATTTTTTGGCGTTTCACGAATTTCACTGTAAAACGGGTAAATGGGACACATTGACCCATCGCTACATCTGACCAGAAATATTGCAGCTCTAACTGTAACAGGAAGAAGTGTGGAAGCAAAAGACAGGACTTTGTCCATTAATTGGCTCATGTGACCTAACATGTATGGTTTGTATACCTATGAGCTATTTTATGAAATATTTTTTATAGAGATATTCATTGTTTAAGGGTATAGTTTTAAATGTTGAAGCAAAAATAAAGTTTGGCAGGTATGGGATTTGTTATTCTGAAACCCATTATCCAGAAAGGACCAAATTACAGGAAGGCTTACACCCAAAGACTCAATTTTAATTAAATAATTCCAATTATTAAAAATTAGTCTTATTTTTCTCTGTAATAATAAAATAGGCCTGTGAGTAAGTGCTCACCTCAGGCACGAAATGCGTCAGGCTTATTTCATGTCCTAATAAAGATTTTTTTACTTTCATAAAAACACTTTTGGCTGCTGCTTTATTACAGGATGATCTCTTACTATACTTGAATGCTCTGTATTTTCCCAAAAATTTACATACCCTTGGACTGGGGGTTACCCTGCTAATAAATCATCTCTTAATAACTTTTTGTTTTTTTTTATTCTGAATATTTCATTATTCTCTTGGTTTTTTTTTATCTTAGCCTTTACCCCAAAAAATGGAGCTACACACCAGTACGTACATGGTATAATAATAAAATAGGGCCTTTTACTTGACTCCATCTAAGATATAATTATACCATACTGGGAGCAAAGTAATGGGGTTTAATTGATTTTTAAATTATTTATTAGACTTAAGGTATTTAGACAAAAATTACGGGAAGACCCCTTATCTGGAAAGCCCCGATCCTTAGCATTCTGGATAATAGGTCACATACCTATCAGTATATGAGAGGCTGACGTAGCCAGCATACCACCCTGGATGAAAGAATTAAAATTAAACAGAAGACTAAAACAGCCCAATAACAGTAATAAACCATGCCTTCAAATCTGCCCACAGGAGGCAAGTGCATACACATAATTCATCAACACAGGTTGGTCAGGCACATTGATGTTCCCCACAAGTACATGCAAGGAGGATGCAAGTACCTTTTAGAAATGGCATTATTACGTGTGCAATTATACACGAACTTATCACACCCTACTTATAGTCACATCCATAAATGAGGTCTATGTTATACTGTTGTTTGACATATAGAAACTTTATATTTTATTGGCGAAACTTGCGAGACTTGGGAAAAAATAAGAATACAGTATACAGAGTATAAACCAAAGTTTTAAAATTAATTTAGAATTGGTATGAGGCATGTGACCAGGTGTATACATTTCTGTTCATGTAAGAGCAATTCTAATTATATATAATTACAGTATATATCAAGGTTTCAAAGTATATTATTGAATCTGTATATTCATTGTACACAAACTACTGAGCTGATAATATAAACTGCACACAAACCTACTTATAGGGCTTCATGTTGTTTATTATCTTATCTACCTGTGCTCATCAGAACATTCACTAGCAAGTTATTCAGATAGTTCTCCCCATTATGACTACAAACAATCACAATTGGCCCTAATAATAAGCATTGTGGCAGCCTTGATCAATCTAATGCAAGTTTGTTTTTTTAGACAGAACTTCCAACTCCATTGGGCAAAGTCACTAAGCGGTGAAAATGTGTTAGCAATGGCTTCACCACAATTCGCCGCACTTCGCTAGGTGAATTTTCGCCAGCCTGCCGCTAATTCACTAAAATGCGAATTTGCGCTCAGGGAGG
>CM044432.1:35978928-36005449 GCA_024363595.1 Xenopus borealis
ATAGCCCTTGAACCTTTTTATGTCTGTATGATGCAGTGAGATATATTTGTGTAGTTTTTACCTAAAACATTTTTTATGATATTTAATACAACATCCACTTTTTTATTATGTGTAACATTAATACATGCTACACCTTACTCACTATAACGATTAATGATGCTGCAAAGGCACGTTTTTGATTATCACATGTTTTTTATATACATGTATTTATTGCACCTGTCACTTTAATAAGGTGATGTCATGCCTTTAATTGTTTAATCACTACTGGCTATTTAACTTCGTCTCAATGAGGGTGTGGTTGCCTTGAGAAAGATCCTGGTATGGACCGAAATGTAAAGTTGGCTGTATATGCACTGAAAAATACAAACTTTTGAATGATTGCACCAAAATCCCAGTATTGCTAGTCTTCTTGAATGCTATATATATATATATATATATATATATATATATATATATCTTATAGAAAATATTTTAAGGTGGTTTTATAACTGCATAATGATAATAGCACCCTAAAGTAGTTATTATTCCAATCCATGTATCTGGATACAGACCTTCCCTTAAAACTATACCCCGCAAACAATATAGGTCTCTATAAAAAGATATTGCATAAAACATATCGTATGTAAAGCCCTGCTTCATGTAAATAAACCATTTTCATAATAATCTAATTTTTTAGTAGCATTTGCCATTGGGTAATCATAAATCGAAAATTGCCATTTAAATAAAATAAGGACAGACTCCTGGGATCGTATGATTCAACGGTGCACACAAACATACCAAACAAACTATAAAGTTAGGTCACATGAGCCAATTAACAGACAGAGTTGTGTCTTTTGCTTCCACACTTCTTCCTGTTACAGTTAGAGTTGAAATATTTCTGGTCAGGTGATCTCTGAGGTAGCACACAGACCATCACGAAATGGTGGATCAAGGCAAGAGATGTAAAAGGGCAATATTTACTTAAATATATATATACCAGTTTAATAAGATTCTTCAATATGTCACTTAATTTGATATAAACTGTTGCTCAAGTATTAATTTTCGGGGTATAGTTTTCCTTTAATATACTTTTGTCAAATATTAATCAATATAAATAATAATATGAATTTAGTATGTTGTAGTAGCATTTATTGCATTGTGTGTAGTACTTGTAACATTGGGCTTTGATAATGGGGGGTAATTTTTATAATCAAATTACCCCCATCCATCTAATTATATTTGATTGTACTGACAAAGTTACAGCCAAGGGTCTACTCTGTTAGCATTCAGTCATCTAAAAAATATGCATTGAATACGTTGTTTATATAATATGGCTAGATGGACTTTTAATATATGGAGCATCTTTCTTCTTAATCTGAAACATCCCTACTCTTAAATATAAGTAGCTACTTTTGAACAAGCAACGGTCTGGTATGCAGCAACTCTGGACAATTTAGCAGGATAGAGTTTAATTCCATTGGATATCCTGCTATTGATAGGAATAGTCACCTCTAAATTCACTAATTAACTACATGTGAAGAATACTGAATGTTACTGAGGGGTATTAGGAAAGAGCTCACAGCTGAAAGCATTTATCCAATCCTAATTATTATTCAGTAAGGTAAGCATTAATAGTTGGGTTATTTTTTTTAGCTGCTACTGTTTCCAATCTGCGGAGAGAAAAATGCATTGAATGAGAAGTAAAGTTATTTATATGGGTAACAATTATGTGTTTTTTGTTATTAATAGAAATGTCTAAGGAATAAATTGAGTATATGTAGTTTCTGAGAATGTCATTAAATGTATAAAAATATATTTCAAATAGATATTTAAAATTTTTCAATCAAAGTTTGAATATTCATGTAAAACAGTGTCTTATACATCTACTTTTTCTTTTAAAGGAGAAGGAAAGCTACTGTAGCAGTTTAGCGCCAATAGATTAGCCACAATAGTGCAAGCTATAACGCTATATTTACTCTGCAGAATGCTTCCCCATACCTGGGTAAACAGTTCTAGAAGCTCTCTCTGTTTGTTTAGGATAGCAGCTGCCATATTAGCTTGGCGTGACATCACTTCCTGCCTGAGTCTCTCCCTGATCACTCATAGCTCTGGGCTCAGATTAAAGCTGGGAGGAAAGGAGGAAGGGGGGGGAGGGAGAAAGGAGCAAACTGAGCATGCTCAAGCCCTAGCCCGGATGGTTTAAGCTGAAAACAGGAAGTCTGATACAGAAGCCCATGTGTACACAATAGAAGGAAAGAAATTAGGTTTTTCTTTTGACAGAGGACTCAGAGCAGCATTACTTTGTGGGCTTATTTGTGTATTTATATAGACCTTTCAGATACAGCTTACTTAATTTTAGTCTTTCCTTCTCCATTAACTTCATTTTGTAAATCAATATGTTTTACACCTGAGATTTTTGGAAATAGTATATTCCTTTGTCAGATTTTTTGTCGCATGGAAAATGCTGCAATAGCTTTGAATGTTTCTCTGGGTATCACCTTCATAGTCACTGGAATTTTAATGAAATAAAACATGTGCATGCACCCATTATTTTGTAAATATTATATAATCTCATTATATTCAACATACATTGTTAGAAAAATGGGTATATCATTAGTAAAGTAACTATAGAGTCTCCCAGGTTTGAAGGATTCACTCTAAATGCACTAGACTAATCCTGTTTCATGTTTTATCTATATTTTATTTTAATTCCATTAAGCCCAATGTATTTGCATTTTATTTTTAAGCTATGGCTACAGAAAGTTTTCTGACCACCAAATTAAATTTGACCAATAATCGGCCTGACAATTTTTCTACCATGGTGATCAGTCATTTAGTTGATGAAACAGGTTAGAAAATTTCTGTCAGATAATGATAATATCATTGCATGTATCTGGCAATATTCGAGGGTGACCATCACTAATATTTCTGAAACATAGGATTAATGTCTGTCAATTAATGGGCAGAACTTTTGATTTGTTATATTTTTTTACTTTAATCCTACAATTATAAATGGTTCGTTTCATATTGCTGCAATTGAACGTTCGCAGTACAATAAAAACTCAACGTCTATGGCTAAAGGGCAGATTTGTCCTGCAATTGTGTGTGTTGTTCTTCCATAGCTGTGTGCATATTCATGGAAAACCTGGAATGGGTTTACCACAAGTGGAGGGGGAGGATAGGAATATTTCCATCAACCTTTAGACTTGACAATAAATAAAGACTGCCAAAAAAATCTTAATTATTAAATTGCCTGAACCCTGAAGATAGGTTTTTGCTATTGCATTTAGGCAGGTTTTAGGTAGGGACGTTTTCATGTTTAGGTTTGTCCCTATTTTTTATTAAAAATCCTGGAAAAACTAAAGTTTCCATAATTTTTTCTGCAGTACTACTTGGGAAAATGCAAACTTAGCCTTCTTCTGTCCAATATGTGTGAATACTGAAAGGAGGCCAACCCATCTGTCACTGCAGACATGAAGCAGATTTTGTCCAGACAATTCACACTGAAGTGTCTAACATTAAGGGGCAGAATTCACATGAAAAATTCGAAGTTCGATCGAATTTTTAAAAAATTCAAATTCAAATCTTTGAATACGCAAATTAAGCAAATTTGACCATCGAATATTCGAATTCGAATAATTTGAATATTCAAATAAAATTTAATTTGAATATTCGAAGCTCGTAGTACTTCCCCTTTAAAATTTTATTCAACCACCTAATTCGCCAAATCCAAGCTGCAGAATTGGGTATCATTATTTTTGATCGAATAAAAAAAATTTGATCGATCGAAAAAATCATTTGAAACGATCGATTCGAATGATTAAGCGATCAATTTGAGCGATTAATCATTCGATCAAATTTCTTCCTGTTCGATCGATCAATCGAATTGCGGTAAAATCCTTTGAATTCGATATTCGAATTCAAAGGATTTTATTTTACTTCACCCATTATTCCCATGGTCGAATTTTGAATTTTTTTTTTATTCGAAATTTGACCAATAGTAAATCTGCCCCGAACTGTAGGCTATTGTCACGAGACTGATGTGGTGATATCAGTGTAGCCTACTTTGGTGAGGAAGAACTTAACCTAGGATGGGACTATAGGTGACCATAAAAAAAAAAGATGCTGGCAGATGGCCTTCACCCGAGCGCTGTTGGTTGGATGCCAGTACAATGAACAATAAGCAGCTGCTACTCATTTGACTTTCCTACCTGTGGATCAGCAATCCAGAGAGCATCCTTTATCTCCAAATGTCAAGTGTTACTTCCAGTGTTGATCAAGTTATAGAGATATTAAAATACAGCACATTACAGAGACACTATGCAAAATGTACTGCATGAGAAGTATATTATCTTTAAGGCTCAGTATTATATGGATTATAAAACTGATGTAACACTAGTCTGCATTTATTCTGTAGTGAAAAAGACAGTAAGTGCTAGAGGTGAAATGAATCATATTAATATGTACATTCAAGCAATCACTTGCTGTAAAGAAAAAGAATGAGCACCTATAATGGAAGCATTGGCTAAATCAATAAAAAAAAATAATGCTTGTTTTGCAAATTAATTCAATATTTTGAGTGGGCCCAGTTTAGTTCTTCAGGGAAATGTAAAACTGAATTCATTGATTGTTTACTATCTGAACCCACAGTACAGACTGCCCATTGATATAACAAGCATGGGTAATGTTTGCCCCATTCTAGTGACAGCTGGTATTTGCTTTCATAAATTGAAGTAGACCCTTGAAACCTTACTAATGATTGGTTGCTATAGATTACTAGAATGTGACAAACACTTTTCACTACACAGTGCTGCTCTAAAGGTTTAACATGTAATCTATTGTATGGGTACCTGTGTTATAGGCCTGGGGTAGAAGACCATAGCTGTTTCATTTTTCATTTATTTCTTTAATATCTATCTGCCAGTTCCATACCTGCCAACATATCAAATAAGAGACAATTTATACTAGTCTCTATTGTACCACAACCACACCTCGCTACACATGGACCCACGGTTGATCCCCCCAAACTCCACCGCTTTTTCAGATCTGTGACGACTGAAGACTGTCCTGCTAAAACAAGACCACTGGAAGCTATGCAGTTCTAGCCAAAAAGGCATCCATCCAGTCCTTGCACTTAGCTAATAAATAATATAACTCATTACCTTTGTTAGAGAGGCGTTCCCAGACCTAATTGTCCTTCCTCTGCAGGTAGTAAAACCACACTGGGACCATTTAATATCAGTAGCTTTATCCTAATATGGAATAAGTTTGTTACTTGGAATATTAGTATCAGCCGTATGTATTTAAAGAATAAATAAGAAAAATAACCACAGGTTGTCAAACCCTTAATTAATTTGGTTGTGCTCCTGAAACTCATAAATAGGCAGAATAATATTTATGTTCCTTGAATCAATTCCAGCTTTGATGCAGGTGCTGCTGTTGACAGAGCAGACTATGAGAAAGGTAAAGGAAACATGTTTTGCAGGGCTCAGAAGACATGAAGACCTTATTTTCAGGCACATGCAGAAATCTAAGCACAAAAGAACATTCATAGATGCATTTTAAGTAATTCTTCTTGTTAATATATGTGCGTAGCTATTTCCACCCCCATGAGGAATCCACCCACATGATGGTTTCCACCCATTTGGTGGATGGCAGAGAAATACACTCATTTAATCAAAAAATTCACGTTAAAAAATATTTCCCCTTTTTTGTAATAATAAAATAGTACCTTGTACTTGATACCAACTAAGCTATAATTAATTCTAGTTGGTGGTATATCAAACCTTTTAGATTTATGATACCTAAATAATTTTGTAGTAGATTTAAAGCAGGGATATCCACTTTTGTGATGAAAAGTCACCTGATTTCCCTACCAGCCCCTAATTTACATATGCAAATTAGGATTAGGTTTCAGACAGACACATGGGAGGAAATTCACTAAAGCGCGAAGCGTCTAACGCTAGCGCTAATTCACCAGTGTGATGTCAATTCGTAACTTTGCAAATTCACTAACACCGACTCTGGCGTATTAGAGAAGTAGATAGACTTGCGCAACTGGCGTGTTTTACTTTTCTAGGATGATAGTCTGAAAAAGAGCAAAATTTTTGGGGGGTTACCCTCCTTCCCCCCTACATTTCCTAACATATGGCAACCCAACTATACAGGGGGCACATGTAGGGCAATAGGACAACTTTATTTAATTTATTAAAGGTTTCCTGGGCTTGTGTAGTGGCTGTAACATATACTTCTATTATACTTTGAAATTTGCACGTATGCAAAATAAGGCATCGCTAGTGTAAATGCGCTTTGCCTGGCAAGTACGCTACCGTTCAGCGCTGGCGAAAATTCGCCTGGCGAAGTGCGGCAAATGTTAGGGAAGGCAAGGCTAGCAAATTTTCACCGCTTAGTGAATTCCCCCAATGGATTCAGCTGAAACCGAATCCTGTTGAAAAAGGCAGAATCCTGGACTCTAATTTAAGGTATGGAGATCGAAATTACGGAAATATCCAGGATAACAAAATAACAAGTACTGATATTTGCAATAAAAGCCTTCTTTTATTCTTATTTGTTTGCATAAAATAAACACAAACTGTTACAAGGACAAGAGAACATCAGGGCAATAATTTTGCAAACTGGTATCACAGGTCCTTTTCAAGGGATTATTGTTTTAACATGGAGATTATCAAAACCGTTTTCAGCCCATGTAATCTCTCCACAGATCAGAACTGGGCCTAGTTGTACAATATAAGGTCTTTACCTGATTTGGCCTCGAGTGTGTTGGGCCTAATTGGGATGATCATTTATCATTGAGCCCACGACTGACTCACAATGGATTCCTAGGAATACCTGTCAGCAGTGGGCAGCATCAACACGCAGATGCCGGAAGAGAATTTCTGTTTTTTTTTTTTTTTGTTTTGTTTTTTAAATCCGCTCTAATCAGACACCATAATTCACATTATATAAACCCCTGGTTTCAGGTGGCATTTTATATCAATTTCATTTTATGAAAATGTTAAATAAAAAGTGTTTCTTAGACATCTCAGTTTAGGTGGGTTTATACTGTAAATCTGCATAATTGTGTTTATTTATATGAGTTGGATCTGCAATAGTTGCTCTGACAAGGAAAGCTCCAACAAAGTCTCTCAGGAACAGTTTTCTCATAGCTAAACTCTCATATGCTACCTTTCCTGCAATACCAAACAATAATTTAACATCACTCAAAGACAATAAAGTACACTTGATTTATGCAACCAGAAGTGACTGGTGGCTGTCTAATCTGTAAATTCTGGTAAATGCTAAAGGGGCAGCTGTGAGATGCTGTAAACAGTCACTATTTATTGGGTTTGTGTGGCTCTCTTTGCACCTCTCTGTTCTTGAAATGCCAGGGCCTGCTTTTGGGATATTAAAGGGGAACTCCGGTTTTCAAACCAAAATTTGATAAAGAGGCCCACATAATCCAGAAACCCCTACTATACCCATCACAGATACCTGTTTCTTAAAAAAAGTATGAATAAATGCTCTTTTCTATGCTGAAATCCAGCTGTTTTACAGTTCTTCTCTTTCTGCATCATTTCAAATCCTGGCAGGGAAGGAGGGATTGAAACACAAAGGAACTTTTAGAATATACTTTAAGTATAGGGCCACTAATCAATCCGATAGAATTAGGGTGAGAGATTTGTTGCAAGGGCCAGTTCCAGCACGTAGGGTGTATATTATTGCTGGGGATTATATGGTAATGGACTCTTAATCTTAAAAACATCTATTGAGAAACACTAGTTCTAGTTAACCTGGTGGTTGGAAATGTATTTCATGCTTTGCTTGCGTGTGAATACATGGGCTGCTTTGATACTTTTGCCAGGGCTGCTTTTTCCTCCCAGTCTGGCCTTGGTATTGGGAAATACAATGCAAGTTATGGCAGAGAATTTATAAATGTTGGTACGTTAGGCTAACCAAAGGATTTTAAGCAAACGCATTGAAAATGTTCCTCATGTAGTAAAAAAACAATTCATACTTCAGTACATAAAGTATACCCCTCTGTGTGATGTATCAAGGTTCCTTCTTCCACTACAGCAATAGGTGAGTGCTAGTGATGGGTGAATTTATTCGGCAGGTGCGAATTTGCGGCAAATTCCCGTGACTCGCCGCCGGCAAATAAACTTGCGAAACGCCAGCGAAAATTCGCCTGACAAAAATTTGCTGCCGTCAAAAAAAAGAACGAGTTGCGCGACACGACGAAAACAACGTAACGTGCATCGAAAACGGCGCGATACGTTGAAGTCGATGCAACACACATCAAAAACGTGATGCGACTCATTTCGCGATTTTTTTTTGCCAATTTGCGAATTTCGCTGGAACGGGGTAGATTCGCCCATCACTAGTCAGTGCTAATACCCATTCAAAAACATCCCAACCCATTGATTATGGAAGTCTGGTTACCAGGGGCGGCAAAAATGGCACTCCTGGTAACTAAGAGACGCATTTCCGGTTTTCAACCCGGAAATTTGGCTCATCTAGTGCAGATCATGCCATGGACCCCCCCTACCCCTGTCCGGCACTCAAGTGAGGAAGGGGAGGGTGGCAAATTCAAGGCTGCGCAGTACCTAGGATCGCCCCTGTTCTTAGAATAGCAAATGTCATACTCGTTGTTTTCCTTTATATTAACTTTTAGTATTATGTAGACCAGTGGTTCCCAACCAGTAGCTCGTGAACAACATGTTGCTCTCCAACCCCTTGGATGTTGTGCCCAGTGGCCTCAAAGCAGGTGCTTATTTTTAAATTCCAGGCTTGGAATTTAAAACCAGGTGCACTGCCAAACAGATACTCAATGTAGGTTGACAGTCCACATAGGGGCTACCAAATGGCCAATCACGGCCCTTATTTTGCACCCCAAGAACAATTTTCATGCTTTTACATCTGAATGTTGCTCATGGGTTCAAAAGGTTGGAGATCCCTGATGTAGAGAATCTGCAATTGGTTTTCCTTTCTTCTTATTCGATTTTTTTGTGGTTATTGGGCAGCTCTGCAGTTTGCATTTTCAGCAATCTGGTTGCTAGGGTCCAAATGGCCAAATTGATTAGAGACTGGAATATGAATTGGAGAGGGTCTGAATAGAAAGATGAAAAGTAGCAATAACAAAAAATGTGTAGCCTTACAGGGCATTTGTTTTTAGATGGGGTCAGTGACCCCCTATTTGAAAGTTGGAAAGGGACAGAATAACAAGGCAAATAATTCAAAAATTATAAAGTGAAGAACAATTTAAAAGTTGCTTAGAGTTTGCCATTATATAACATACTAAACCTGACAGGTACCGGATCCCTTATCCATAAACCTGTTATCCAGACAGCTCAGAATTATGGAAATGCGGTCTCCCAAAAATATTATTATCAAGTACATTTTTAAAATGTATTTTCTTTTTTCCATGTAGTAATAAAAGTGTACCTAATACTTGATTTCAATTAAAGGACCAGTAACATCAAAAAATGAAATTGTTTTAAAGTAATAAAAATATAATGCAGTGCTGCCCTGCACTGGCAAAACTGCAGTGTTTGCTTCAGAAACACTACTATTGTTTATATAAATAAGCTGTTGTGTAGCCATGGGGGAAGCCATTCAAAGGAGAAAAGGCTCACGTTACACAGCAGATAATCTCTGTAGAACATAATGTTATCTGTTATTCATTACTTAACCTGTGCCATATAGCCGTTTTTCAATTTCCGCCATTGCTACTTAGCAGCTTGTTTATATGAACTATAGTAGTGTTTCTGAAGCAAACAGATCAGTTTTAACAGCGCAGGGCAACGCTACATTATATTTTCTTAACTTTAAAACACTTTCATTTTTTGGTGTTACTGTTCCTTTAAGCTATAACAAATCCTTATTGGGTGCAAAATGAGCCTATTTTTTATGTTTACATGATTTTTAGTGGATTACTAAACCCCCCTCCTCCAGAGAGTCCCCATCTAATAGCCCCCATTCACCCCTCTTCCCAATTTCCCCCTGCATAGTCCACTATTTAAAAAAGCAGAGAAGTGCAGCGGAGCTCGAGGGCACCATCTTTGGTATCTTCTGATATTTAAGCTAAAGGACCACCATTTTCACGCATGCGCAGTTGGAGCTGTTTGCTATGTGCGTCTACTGTTCATGCTCAGGAATGCTCGGTAAATACCCGAAGGGAAGAAGAGGTTCCAAAGATGGTGCCTTTGAGTTTTGCTCCACATGGGAAGGTCTGTGCGACACTTTTTTAAACTGAGTAACTTACAGGGAGGAAGTGGGGAGGGGAGTGAATGGGGGCTATTAGATGGGGAATCTCTTTAGGGGGGGTTAGTTTTTCTTTAAGGTATTAAGATCCAACCTATGGTAAAATCCCTTATCTGAAAACCCCCAGGTCCCAAACTTTCCGGATAATGTAGCCCATACCTGTACCTTAAAGTTGTACCACCCCTTTAAGGGCAAAGGCCACAATACCTTGTGCCGTAGCCTTACTTTCTGCTAATTGTTCTACTGTTAATAAATATATATATATCCTCATATGATTACCTGATACTAACAATAATACCCTCATCAGACGGTGAAAGATTCTGAATGAGCTAGTAAGTGAATCTGAGCAGCCGTCGCATGCTTTTCTGCATTGCTGAATTTATTTTTCTTGGTTTAACAGCTTTAAAGTGGCTTTAAGTAAGAGTGAGAGAGAAATATGCAGCTGTGGAAAAAGTAACAAATCATAGTGGTGCTTCCAGAGCCCTAGGAACTTGTTGCTGTAGTTGGACCTAATCACGGATGCAGTTAAGCTAATGATGAAGCCTGGGTTCAGTGTGCTGCAGGAAAGCCTGTGGCTGAAGCTGTTTGCTTGGATCAGGTAAATTAGAAGCACTAATGATGTGGAAACCCTCAGAACTGCCATCATAATACACACTGCAATCTCAAGCCTGAATGTTTCCCCCCAGAATAACCCATTGCTTGACCAGGGAGTGAATAAGGTAAGATCTGCCCCCATAGCTCTCCAGCCACAAGCCAACGGGTAATTACAAAGCAAACATGGATGAAATATTGGATCGGTTTTACTAGTGACAAGATCTACGCTTTTTCCCCCCGCAATTTGTTTGTGCAGCTATATTTAAGAGCACTTGATTGAGGAAATGTTGAAAATAGCAGTTTGAGTTTCCCTAATGAGACCTCTAGAGGAAAGTAAGAAACGTTCAGGGAAGGACAAAGACGCAGAGGAGTGGGTATTAACCCTTTCCTGGCCTCCTGTAGCTAAGGAAGTTAGCCATTTTTCACCCTTTGGCAGTAAAGTACTAATATTTTGTCAATTGCTGCAGAAGTGGAAATGCTAAGCACAGGGTATTAAAATAATAACGCGCTAATGCAAAACAGGCAGCAAGTGAGTGCAGTGTACTAGTTGCACTCCATTTGTGCCCTGTACCAGTTTCCTTTATTTATTTATAAAACAAACGTGCAAATAAAAGTAAAAATTAGAAAAGAATACATGGGGGGGATCAGTATTTGTTACCCTGTATTGGAACAGAGGCTGCTGAAAGTTGGGCCAGCTCTTATAGCTGATATATAAATGGGATCTGGTCTTGTAAATCAAAATATTACATGTAGCAATCAATGATATTTCTGCATCAGAAAACGTCCACCATAAAACAGACTTTTATTTTCACAGTATGCATGCTCACACTATTTAGCATATTTCTTTTTAAATGAAAAATTATATTCATAAAGGAAACAGCAGCAAGATGAGAAATATGATGTATTCACTGTATGTATTCAGCAGAGGAATATTCAATGATTGCCGAACATCATAACACAGTTATGATTGGACTACATCCCCCAGCATACGTAAAAGAAAAACAACTGAAGGACCACAGGTTGAGAATCCCTAATGTATAAATTACAAATATCCAGTAATTGTTACATAATATTACGTATTATTTGTGCTTTTAACATTTTCAAGAAGGGACCCCTGCAATGCTAGGGGCCCACTATAAATGCATTCTGTGCTCTACCTCATATCTAGGCCTGGGGAAATCACACTACAGATACCCATCTAAGTATTAAACTCATCCAACAGGAAATGAAGTCTAAATTCCATCAGCATAATATGCAGAGGAGTGCCCTCCCCCCCCCCCCCCCCCCAAACTTGGTATTATTATATCTGATGATCATCCAATTTCATATTCAGAAGCAAAACAAATACACCAAACAGCATAAATAACCTATGTAGGACATGTTAGTCTTCAATGGCATAACCAGAGGTTTGTGTGCCTCACAGCAAAATATTCTTAGGCCACACAAAGTTTTGGCCTGGTACCATGTACAAGCCTGGACTTTGCCCCATAACTTTACAAAAGGCCATTAGCCTTTCTCTATGCTGGAGCAAAGCATGGTACCATCACATCGATCAGATGCCAACTTGCTATAGGGCTGGATGCTTCCTCCTCAAACAATGTTTCTAAATCTCAGCAGATGTTCTATCAATAGCAGAAAACAGTGGGCTTTGACCTTATTGGGCCCTGTCTCAAAGTCAGCTGCCCCCCGCCACCACCACTCCCTACTTCACTGCCGTGCATGCATTCCACTGTGGAACACACAACCATCTTTAATTTTTAGCAGCTAAAGAAGTAGCTCAGGCAGTGGAAGTGGCTTTGATGGGATGAGTGGGAGCAGTAAATGCAAGTGGCTGGGTGAAGGGATTGATGGTGGGCCACTAAGTCAGTTACACAGTGGATCTCAGGTACCCCAGTCTGACTCTAAATCTCTGAGACACAGGAGCCTTTCACAGCTCCCTCACTGGGACCCCCTTTTGTGAGGACCCCCTTATGTGCTTCATCCAGCTGCCCTGTAAGTGTGATAACATGTGGGTGTTCTGGTTGAATTTCCCAGGCTTATAATAGATTCTTCATATACAACAGTGGTTCTCAACCTACCTAATGCCACAACCCTGTAATACAGTTCCTCATGTTGTGGTGACCCCCGAACCATAAAATAATTTTCATTGCTACTTCATAACGGTAATTTTGCTACTGTTATGAATCATACTGTAAATATCGAGGAGTGAAAAATTTGTCTCGTTCTGGACACACACCCATTTGGACACCGGCACCCATTACTAGCGTTGGAAAAAATGGACACCAGCAATGGGCGTCATGCATCCAAAAATGGAAGTGCGTGTCCAAAACCAGACGCCAGCGAATTTTTGCCAGGGTGAAATTTCGTCTGCATTTCGCAAATTTATTCACCTACAGCGAATCGCGGGAATTCGCCGTCAACTCTCTCTTACTACCCGAAAGCAGCCGATAGGACTACGCTCTCCCGGAATTGTCAGCTACTGCACATTCCCTTAATAACAAATGGCAGCCACAACAGTATGCTTTAACCCACCCTGTCCAGACAATGGTTTTGTAGTTTGGACACCCCTTAGGCGACCCCTGTAAAAGGGTTGATCGACCCCCAAAGGTGTTGTGACCCCCAGGTTGAGAACTGCTGATATACAATGAAGTCAGGACACCCAGTAAAACCAAGCCTAGGACAATTATAGATAGTATAAATGTCCACATGATGGCCCACTAGGTATTGGTCAAACCTCACAGTGACAGCAAAGATGATGGACAGTAGTTTTAACATAAAGGAGCTGTTATTATGAGGGTTCTGCTCTGTAGGCCACAGTTCTCTTCCTGTCTTATACCTGAGCCAGGATAGAACCCAACCCCTGGGCATTAGACAAGCATATGAACAATAAGCTTTCTATAGTCCACACAAAATCATAATGACCCATTTGTCATTGTATATTAAAACAATAGGGGCATCTCATGAACTTTGACTCTCCAAGTTAAAACCACCATCAAGCTTTTTTCTCAATAACTTGTGGTACAGTGCTGGGGGCAGGTTATGGTCATTATCCTGAATGATGCAAAGATGTAGGTCTATGACACACTAGTGGATTGACCACCACTATAAAAGCACCCTTCAACTGCCCTCAATACAGATGAATGAAGAAACACTCTTCCTATAGAATAAAGACCCACAGACCACAGTTTGATCGGTGTCACTGCCATGGCCAGAGTGTTTCCCATATATCTATAGGCGACAGTGTCTGGCATATAGAGGTGTTGTGACCACTGCTATTTGCACTAGAACAGAGTTGTAGTGAAAATGCCCTGAGGCCATTCACTTTATAGCTGAGCAAGTGAGCAACATATGTAAAGCTGCACAGTGGATTACAAAGAATAGGATCAATCTCTCCATCCCAGTATCAAAAAGAATTGTCTTGGAGAGTTACAAGGAAATGAGAAAGAAATTTGAAAAATGTTCCAAATAGCACTGGATACTGCTCACTGGATATTGCAAACAATTATTTTTCTGTATATAAATAAACCCACTACACCCTTTCATAGTAGATTCAGTTGAAAAAAGATACATGGCCATCAATTTTGTGGACATTTTGTGCAAGAAGTTTATAATAAATGCCCTTCACATTAAATCAAACAGGGGTTGTATGTCTACACACTGCAATATATTTAAGATGACCAAAACAAACCCTGTCTAAAATTAATTAATATGAAAATTAATATGCTTTTATATATATATATATATATATAGTGAATAAAGTACCCCCTCTTGTAAAATATAAGGATATTATAAATTACCGAGGAGTTTCATGACTATATAAAAACACGAGGCCGAGGCCGAAGGCCTGTCACATGACTTTCAGGGAGTCATGTGACAGAAATGACATCAGAACACAACGTTTATAACTGATGACATCAGATCTCACCGTTTATAAGGATATAATTTACAAGATATTTACGGCTTTTGTGTATTTTATATATATATATATATATATATATATATATTCTTTTTTTTTCATCAAATCTCTCTTGGGGAATAAATTTAGATAAAGGTTAAGGCAGGACAAAGTTCCTCCAATAAGATGAAAACCTGTACCAGAAATACAAAATATCACACGCAGAGACACAAATTGTACAAGTAGTGAAATAATCCACCAGCCACAGCAAAAACAGGACCTGGAATTAGATAATCTGTCAATTCTTGAAAAGAGACTTTGCCTAATTTTGAATTTCTTTTTCTTTGATATAATTCAACAGAGAGACGTATGTTTCTGCTTTATGTAACATGAGATGAAAACGTTCCCTGAGTTCCAAATGTTCCCAGTGTGAAAATGTGCAGGCTAATGCTTCCTATGGGCAGTTGTGTGTACTGCAAGATGCCTTCCTCCTAGTAATGTGTACAGAGCACTGAAATCCCCTCTGTAAGTCTGGAAATGAATACAGTGACTCTAACCCACAAGTAAGTAACAATCTACTGCTAATAGAAGGAATTATGCATGCATTATCTAACCATTTTTACATTATTCCTTTGTTTTAATACTACTAATTATTATATTATCATTAATTCATAAAAAAGTATGTATGCCACATTTTCTGGTAGAGCTTTCCTGAGATCCTTTCCTGCCTGAAGAACAAAGAGTTAAATTCATCAACAGTAATAGAAGTTCTTTCTCTAACATTACGAAATAATAAACTCTATGGAGATCAGGTACAGAAATTCAGAACAATAACATTGTGCTCTACATATCCTAACAGCTGCCATAATAGATGAATGTACAAATGCTGCAGAATAAGCCCATTATATGTCTAGCAGATCTGCTGCTTTAATTCAACAAACAATTTGTAGGGTTAAAATATAAAATAAACACGGAATAAATACGATTTTGTTTTTACACATCAAGATAAAATCATATCCCTTCTTCTTTTAATCTGCTGCAAAAAAAAGTGAATTTTGAAAGTGATATGTGAGCTGTGTTTGTTTGATGATAGTTCTGGTTTCAGTTGTTTTGTTGCAATTTGTGGCATTTAACACAGCCCAGATATTCCCTGATCAGTGCACAGGGCCTTCATCCTGATAAGATGCCTGTTTCAAAGAACTTTGGTAATTTATAACATTCTTAATTCTGAGTGGAGCTGCCCCATTACTTTTCTCAGCGAAGAACTTAACCCTGTGTTACCTTATGTATGTGGCTGCAATTCAGATTGAAGGGAGATCAGAGAGTGCAGGAGGGCCTTGTAACAAGAGAGTGACCAAATGACCTGTTGGCTGATTACATGTCATTAACTGGAGTCTCTACCTATCTAAATTACAGAAGGGACCTCACTCAGCCAGGTCAATTATCCTTATATACATTTAGCACAGTTACTACTGCTAAAAATACTGTGCATTGCCGGTTCCACCATGTGCCACAAATAGCCTTTCTCTCAATTGTTTGTTTATGGAAACTGAAATAATGCTCACGCATTCACGGGTCTGTTATTTACTCCAGGCTCAGGCATGAGATCACTTTCATTACTAAGACAAAGCTTTTGCCTGCTCATTATTAATTGGCAAAATGTGTCAGATCTGCAGCTTAATAATAATGTTGGGGGTGTAAGAGTGTGATACAATGCTATATTAGTTTAGGCAAACGTATTTTATTTATATAATTAATTCAAACACATTTACCAGCCTTTCCCATTCTTCCTCTGTCACTTTAATTTTCTTTTTACACCCCTCCCCAATTTCAACTTGGTTTTCTCCTGCTCCCTGACTCTCTTTCTCTCTATATACTGTATAATTCTGCATTACTTGGTCCCTCGCCTTCTTTTTCTTTGACTCATTACCCTTTCCATTACTCTGTATGACTTTAGTATTTCTCTTGCTCTCCCCTGATGTATAACATCTTTTACATGTATATAATGTACTGAATAACAGAATAGCGATTTGGTTTTGTGTTCAGAAATCAAATTATCGCACGTTTGACTTTGGTATTACTCTTGTTCTCCCCCTCTGTATTTGTGATATTTTCTCTACCCCATTCCCGCTACCCACTTCTTTTACATGTGATGTTTTTATCTGCTCTCCCATTCTTTCTCTACCCTTATTATCTGTATATTTGTGATGTTCATTCTTTCCTATTTCTTCTTCTGTGTTCCTTTATATGCCCCCCTTCCTCTGTGAGTCTGTGGTTATATCTGCCTTTCTTTCTCCTCATGCTTTTCTATCCAGCAAGCCTGACATTTATCTCTGTAACTGGGGTTCAATGAAAATTTACAGTAGTTTCCCTGTTAACGATTTATTATTATCCCGACGAGCAGACCGGTGTGTAATATGGAGCGCAAGACTCTGCTGAGATTTCTCGTATCACACATTAAAGCAATTCCTACATTGCTGCCTCGGAATAACCTGATATTTCTGCTTTGTATCACCTGATGCCGCTTTGTATCACCTGAACAGTAACCACGCGTTCCTCTTTATATTTACATTGCTTTTCTGATTAAAATGATACATAATAACTGGTAGAAAATATGTTATAAATGTAGCCAGAATTGTTTATATCTATATAACAAATGGAACAAATTGACTGTATTGCTGCTTATGATATTGCTTTTCATCATATATACATTTTTATATATATATATATATATATATATATATATATATATATATATATATATATGTGTGTGTATGTATATATATGTATGTATATGTATATATATATATAAAAAGATTGTCTATATATATATACGATGAACAGCAATACAGTCATACATACATATATAAATATCCAGTGTCCACACTACTTCACGCTACTTCAGGTGATCAGGGGGTGCGAGATCAATAATTATAAAATAAAAAGATGAAGGATCAGCACACTGCTTAGTTAGTGAATGATTGCTTGTTTATTGATAAGGCATCTAGACCGACGTTTCGGACCCACTTGGTGACTTTTCTCAAAAGATCCTTGAGACTTAGGGACCGAAATGTCAGAAAGGATGCTGCGTGAATAAAAAAGCAATCATTCTCTAACCAAGCAGTGTGCTGATCCTCTTTTTACATATTGCCACAGTTTTATATATGTATATATTTTATTTGCCACTATATCTATCTATCTATCTATCTATCTATCTATCTATCTATCTATATATATATATATATATATATATATATATATATATATACACAAATGAGTGAGTTAGAAAGTGATTGCAATATAAATATATAAAAGCCTGGGTAAATTAGTAAAGTGCAGTTTTTTGAGCTTTAGTTCCTGTATTGAAGCCTGGGTATTGGATTAGGTCGGTTCAGTTTCTAAATAGAACCCAGTGTAAATTAGACAGTACATTGGATTTAGAGACGTATATAACCTAGGGCAGCGGATTAGTGATATATAAAAGCCAAATGGTAAACTGGCAGCATATGGGTTAATTTTAGTTCATTTAAAAGATCGGGCTAGTTAACAAGTTGTTGGAAGCAGCTATCATCACATAAAAGCCTAGGTACAGAAGCCATGTTATTTAAATGACAAATTCTAGAAGTGTGACTCCTATAGACAGTATGAGACTTTGTAGGGCAGTGATAATGCGTTAATAAACTTCTGCAAGTTAGTAGGCAAATTAGTAGGATTGGTTAATTTAGCCAATTTGAGTGGATTTGGCGAATAGCCTTATGAATAAATACTAGCAGCAGTGGCACAAAACATCGCAAATAGGAAATATGGATCATTTCTCTAAAATAAATAAGAAACGTGTTTATCGCGCATGCTGTATGTAAAATAATAGCGTGCGATATTCACAGCGAACAGACTGAAACACTTGTAGTTCTGTTATACCAATCATTCATTAGTTACATTTATGTGAGTATACAAAACATATTTTACTTATATATATATAATGAGATGAATAACAGAATAGTGATTTGGTGCTGTCCTCTATCTATCGCTAGAAATCAAAATATCGCATTAAAGCCAGACCCTGTCACATTATTCTTGCTCGAAATAGAGGCCAGATTACCCCTGCCATGTATGTATTCTATACATCGCTGTGCTGATGCTACAAACAAATGCGACTGTGTGTGACTTGTGTCTGCCTCAGAGCAAAGCGGCCAATAATAAATAGAAGAGGACACAAAGTCCCAAATATTAAAAGACATCATCGGGTGTAAAAGGGTCAACGTCAATCTAGCAGGGGGGCAGGGATGAAATATCCCTCTGCAGGGAATATGTTTTCTGTCATGTCTAAATGGGTTTTCTCTTATCACTGATATTTCCTTACTACATGATAAACAGCATAAATACACCTGAATGCTATACAAGGCATATATATAGATAATAAAGCTACTTATTTGTGTCTGTGCAATCATCCGGACCTTTTATTCATATGGACAACAACAAGCTTTTTGGCCATTTTTAGGAAAGGGTGATAAAAAAACTAAAATTCTCAGTAAATCACTCAAAACCCCTACAGTAACTAGTGGGGGGTTGGCATAAAGTTATATGAAGAAGAATGTTTCCTTACACCGATCGCACACACACGTATAGAGAGAGAGATAGAAAGAGATAGAAAGCGAGAAAGAGAGAGAGAGATTATACAGGAGAGAGGGAGAGAGATAGATAGATAGATAGATAGATAGATAGATAGATAGATAGATAGATAGATAGATAGATAGATAGATAGATAGATAGATGTGAGAGAGAAAGAGAGAGATATTAGGATAGAGAGGGAGAGAGAGAGAGAGAGAGAAAGCGAGAAAGAGAGAAAGCGAGAAAGAGAGAGAGATTAGACAGGAGAGAGAAAGATAGATAGATAGATAGATAGATAGATAGATAGATAGATAGATAGATAGATAGATAGATAGATATGAGAGAGAAAGAGACAGACAGACAGACAGATAGATAGAACTTTTTACATGTGTATAAACCGTATTACAGTTGCAAGTCCAAGACAGAAACCATGTGCATAAATACAATATATACAATAAATACAAAATAACAGCTATGTAATTCTAAACAAAACCAGCCCTGCGAGTTATTCACAATAAATCACTAATAATTTTCAATATACCTTTCATTAATATGAAGCACAGACCCCCCCCCTGAAGATTTAAAGTCACAAAACAAGTGCTTTGGGTTAAAAGGGGAAATTAATGTATAAAAAACGATTTAGCAATGGGGAAAATGTTCTGTTCTTGTTATCTGTTCTCAGCCAGTGAATTATTTGCAGTTGAGTTGTGATTCAGTGCAGTGGGTGCTGGCATAGAATACTGTACCTGAGCTGTGTGTACCCACCTTATTTGCTTTGGTGTCACACACACACACACACATCTATAACAAGCAATACGGTAATGCGTTCCATACTGTTTTTTTCTGATTCAATGTTATTCTGGTTGCGCGGAGGCAGCCAATCCCAGCACAGCAGCGCTACAATTAGCGATGGGAATATCAAAGGGGTTTATGGCCAGCGGCCACGGCCCCTCCCCTTCCTTTCATTCATTGGCTGAAAGCTGCTCTGACGACATATATTAACCCAAGAGTTTCTAAAGCTGCGGCTGTACATGAGGAAGTGCCAGTGCAGAGTATACGGGTACACTGGGTGCGAGGAGGACATGACTGGGAGGCATCACTAATCTCCATGCCGACACAGAGACAGATGTGCTCACCCCAGCAGCAGCAGGTACTGCCATCTTTTTTGTGTGTGGGGTGAATGGGGTGAAAGAGTGTCAGCTCCAACTGAATCCTCATCACTGAGCTGCAGCCAGGACATCCCACTGGAGACTATGGAGCAGAGCTGTTGCCAGTAAGAGATCAAGCCATATGCAGCTGTTCTACGGGCACAATCGCACTCATGCCCCACTTAACTTGAAATCGCTGCGTCTGCGACGTTATTGCTGCTGCTGCTGCTGCTGCTTCTCTCTCACACACAGGCGGGTTGCTCGGCTCTGAAACATTTTCTATCATAAGAGAGAGAGAGACTGTGGATTTATTTATGGAGAGCCAGGGATAATAAGCTATATATTTAATACACATATTTAGATTGCCAGGGGGAGGACAAGAAGCGCCCAGACAAGACTATAGAAGTGTAGCTGAGATGAGTCTGGTTGGGGGGTTTCCTCACCACACAGTGGTGCACCATGACAGTTATCCTTTTGCAGCTGCCGCCGCCAGTCGCTGCCACGAAGAGAACCCTTATTTCCACGGCTGGTTAATCAGTCGCCCCGAAATGTCTCCCCCCGACTACAGCATGGCACCGTCCTACAGCCCAGAGTACGCCAATGGCGCGGCCGGGCTGGACCACTCCCATTACGGGGGTGTCCCGGGAAGCGGCGCAGGAGGATTAATGCAGCGGCCTGTAAAGAGAAGGGGAACCGCTAACCGCAAGGAAAGGCGCAGGACTGTAAGCATCAACAGCGCCTTCTCAGAGCTGCGGGATTGTATCCCCAATGTGCCGGCCGATACCAAACTCTCCAAGATCAAAACTCTGCGGCTGGCCACCAGCTACATAGCCTACCTCATGGACCTGCTGGCCAAGGACGACCAGAATGGAGAGACAGAGGCCTTTAAAGCAGACATCAAAAAGGCCGATGTGAAGGAGGAGAAAAGGAAGAAAGAACTGGTTAGTACTGCTCATTGTCATACAGGCCAGCTGCCTGCAGCCCTACCTGTCCATTTATACTCCTTATTCTATGTTTCTCTAGATAGAGAGAGACAGACAGATACATAGAGAGAGAGAAAGATAGATAGATAGATAGATAGATAGATAGATAGATAGATAGATAGATTTACATGTATCTATATACTATAGTACAGTTGCTACTAATGCCATACCCTATTAGTAATCTCCCTTCTTATTGTGCATTATGATATTTTCCAGGCCACATTCTAGAACCAGAATTAGTGCCAGGCGTAAAAAAATACGCATCGCTACGGCATTTTTAAATTTTATTTTGCAGTCTCTATAATAGGCCTCAGAAACTCTATTTTTAAATCTTAAAGAACCCTGTGATGCCCGAACCGTTGCCATTCTTTTTCTGATACAGTTTGAGCCTTTACCAATCACATAGTGAAACTGTCAGTGTGCTGCAGTCTTGTGGACTTTGCTCTATTTATTTATATCAGCACTACCTACATAGGCACAATTCCATTTTCCCCAGGTAATGCCTACCCAAAACAAAACCTTTATTCCGAATAAAATTGAATATAATCCTAAACAGCATTCCGATAAACATTCGTTAAACATCCTCGGTGGTTTGAAAGCGTTTTTGTATATGCAAGTACATTATAAAGTAGCATTTATTTATTCATTTCTGCTCTCAAAATCTGACCCTTGGAAATAGTGTCGCAGATGTCATTAATCAGATGGCTTCTGCTACATTGTTTCCTTAGTCAGAACCAGCATGGCAGAGAATATAAACAATCATAAAGATGCTACTGTCAATAGAAGATGTATTTATAAATAGTTATACATTATTGAACATGTTCATTTATGTATATAGGGAAGTTGCTTAGCGTTAAATAATTTTCCCCCCAAAAAAACTGGGTGGACATCACTTTTAATAGTAAAAGAAAACAACTAATAAAAAAGGACTAATGTTAAGTATTTAGAGACGTAGAAAAATGGAGGTGACTGTCCCACAAAGCTTACACTCTAAGTGAAATGGCCATTAACAGACATAATTAGTGCAGCTATACACAAGTGGTTGGACTAAATTGAATACTGGGCCAAGTGCTGGGATTTGAGTTTAATCGACCATCAGATTATTTACATTTATTTATTTTTTTATTTATAACCAATGGCAGTGACTCGTTTTGGATATACGGCTCATAGCACAGAGAAGCCTATTATATTAAATTAGAAATATAAACTGTACTGGAAATGAGCAGGAATGTTAATGTTTGCAGCAAGGCCATCAATAACTCATTCCCCCTTCCCAGCAGTGTTTATATGGCTTGGCGAGATTAAGCAGCACATTTCCAGCAGGGAGTTGACCCGGTGCAGCACCAAGAACATTCCCCGGTTGTGAGCAGCGATCTCCACAGTCCCGATTCATCCCCACACTGTCCCTTCGTGTTCTGTGCATAAACTGCCTTGTGTTTACTGTGCAGTCCCAATCAATCTTACCCTGAAATGTTTTCAATCTGTTGCCAGTTCAGATCACATCCAAAATATTCCCTCTCCGCCTTCTCAGTGAAATCCAGGCTGTATATGGCAATAAAGCGAACTTTAGCATCGTGGGTTCTAATAATCATGAATTCACGAGAAATCAAACGGTCAAATCAATAAGTAACATCAAACGGAACGCAGAAATATTTGTATTTTTTAAATTTGTATTTTGAATTTGTAAACAAATTCTAGAAAGGTATCTTGTCTAATGTCACTGGAAACCTTTCTATATCTATTCATCACTCAAAATATACATAAAATATATTTTTTTACTAATACTTATATGCATTCTGACAAATAACGTGCAAATTAGAGAAAAAATAGACACGTATCTACAGAGAGGAAAGACATATCAGTGATGTCAAATATTTTAATAAAAGCTGGGCCCAATAATTTATATTATTCTATTATTTCTATTATCAGATTGACTGCTATTACTGCCATTTACATTATTGTATGAACTGTTTCTTTGATTCTAGGCCTTATGAAAAATGAGCTATCGATTAGTTTCACTTTAATATCTGTTAAGAGGCTTATGGAGGGTAATAAAATAATTAGACCTTAATAGGAGCACGTTTGATATCATTATTTGGTATTCATATTTTATTTGATTCCAGCTAACAATAGAGACTATTAATTAGTTCCATACACGTATAAAAGAGATGTGTGTGTGTTGGCCTGATTTTGGCAAGTTATTTTCAAAATAGGTTGCAGAATTTGGGTTAATTGCACATTTGTACTTTTTTTTAACACAAAAAAAGGAAGAGTATTTGGTTTACAGGGAAGGTTTGGACTATAAAAAAAAAAGGAAGAGTATTTGGTTTACAGGGAAGGTTTGACATAAGAAAAGGAAGAGTATTTGGTTTATAGGGAAGGGATGGCTTTAAAAAAAGGAAGAGTATGTGGTTTATAGAGAAGGGTTGGCCTAAAAAATGAACAGTATTTGGTTTATAGGGAAGGTTTGGTATAAAAAAGGAAGAGTATTTGGTTTATAGGGAAGGGTTGGTATAAAAAATGAACAGTATTTGGTTTATAGGGAAGGTTTGGTATAAAAAAATGAACAGTATTTGGTTTATAGGGAAGGTTTGGTATAAAAAAGGAAGAGTTTTTGGTTTATAGGGAAGGCTTGGCCTAAAAAGAATAGTATTTGGTTTATAGAGAAGGTTTGGCTTTAAAACAGGAAGAGTTTTTGGTTTATACGGAAGGTTTGGCATAAAAAGAAAGTGTATTTGGTTTATAGAAAAAGCTTTGGCTGAGGATAAGCCTGGGGTCTGTGTTTGGGTTCGAATCCCCGCATTGGGCCTGTAAATAGAGCAAATAAATGCCACAAAGCCAGGACTTGTTCCCAGGCTGAGCTCTGTCTCCTGTTGCTGATTGTGACAAGGAATTACTCCACTAACTATATCTCCTCCTGTTTTCTTTTCTCCTCCATTTATCATTCCCTACCAGAACGAACTTTTGAAAAGCACAGTTTGCAGTAACGATAAGAAAACCAAAGGAAGGACTGGTTGGCCGCAACATGTCTGGGCTCTGGAGCTAAAACAGTGACCCTGGGAGGGGGGGACTGCGCGTGAGAAGACTCTCTCTGTATCTGTACGTGTCCCTAAAATAATAACTCTGTATTTGGAATGGTCCATTTTTATTTATGTGCAATTTTCCCAAGGACCCCCCTCCAATGTGGACTTGTCTTCAGAGGAAACATTCCAGAAAGAAGAGGAGTCTGCAGGTTGGTACAGGGGATGTGTCTGTCTGTCGCAGTTTGTGATTGTTACAGTATTTCTCTGTCGCAAAGCAGATTCCCTGGCATTACTGTGTATGTGAAGTGTATACCTCTCTAATAATAATAATAATAATAAACAAAAGTGGCTTCCTTTGGTTAGAAATCTTCCTCGGATGCTACAAAGTCAGTTCCTACAGAAACAGCTGCGACTTTGTTTCGGTTGCGATGTTAACCCTTCCAGTGCCACAGGCAGAAATGTGCACTTTTTCCCCTTTATTTTATTATTTTATTTTTTTGCGTTCCAAGAGGAAGGATTTCATGTTACCGGTTTACTGAAAGTGTTTTCATCGAACTGTTTTGTGCACTTCTGTCCAGATTATGTGGAGTTTAAATATTTGAAGGTGTAAAAATGTTGTAAGTGATCAATAAACCACTGAGTGTTTTTTTTTTACACTTGTTATCTGAATGTGCTATTTGTGTGTGTGTATCCCAAACACTTTAAACTTTGTATAGAATTTAAAGGTTTTATATACAATTGTATCTCAGTTGTGGCCATCAGTAGGCAGGATTTAAAAGATACACGCTGAGTATTATGGTATGAATAGGATGTATAGAGTGCCAGGGAATAGGGCTTTATTATCTAAGGTAAGATAAGAGCTGTCTCTCTCTCCAGGACTCCATGTGTAGGGTTAAGGGTTAAACTAACTCGGCCCTTCCCTTCCAGGGGTCAGAGATCTAAAGCTGTGGACTTGTGCCCTGACACTTGCTTTTTGTTTACAAGTGTTCCCAGTCCCATCTGCATTCCTTTGTGGGTCTATTTGGTAAGTGACCAGGGATTGCTTAAACCTCACAAATATATTTGCCTTGGAACCATTGTATATTCCTTTTTATACAAGCTAAATAAATCCTCACACTTTATACTCCTGCATTTATACACACATTGCACATTATTAATTCATTAGCAGAATAAGTGTTTACTGTGCTCCCTTACAACACATATTTTTTTTTTTTTATTGCGTTCTATCTGTAATTGTTGTATAAAGCACACATTGTATATAAATATATCTATATAGAACAGGAAGCATATTAAGAGTTTGGGGGTTTATATTGGGAACATGTAAAGGCAAGAGGACCCCTGCTGCAAATCCAAATTAAAAGCTCACCTTTAAACATTTCGGGTTTTTTTTTTAAGGAGCTGCAATGTTGTTGCCAGCTAAGGAAATCTCTTTAATTACTCAGTAATGTGGATATTGCCGTTTTCTAGAGAGCAATCAGTCTCCCAGCAAAAAATCTCAAGAGCCCAGACAGGCCGGAGCCAACAAAAATGTAGCTTTTGACGTTAAAAGCTGAATGGTGTAGCGGGGCTGTAGGGAAATGGATTGGTAGATTGGGATGTCAAGATGTTGGTCTGTGCTCTGTTAGCAGAACTTGCCCATAGGAAGATAAGGCTGGCAGAGCCTCCATGCTAATCCCATCTGCCTGCATATAGCACATGCATATATATATATATAGATATAGATTTAATATATATCTATCTAATAAAATATATACATACATGAAACAATATCTTTCTATTTAAATTATACCTTTCCACTGGACATATTTTGATACCCGATTGCGACAAACCCATAAACAATTAAAGGGGAAAATATTAAATGCTGATGCAACCATATTGGTGTTTGTAGAGGGTATCCCTCCAATACTGTATTTAGAAACTACTACTCCCAGCATCCCTCCTTAGTAACGTAGACACACTAAGAGAACAGTGTTCCTCGTTAGGAAGCTGGGAAAGTGTTACAAAATATTTCTTTAACTTCAGTTCGGTCAA
>CM044432.1:36080435-36098296 GCA_024363595.1 Xenopus borealis
TGACAATATGTCTAGCCCCATGTCAGATTTCAAAACTGAATATAAAAAAATCAGTTTGTACTTTTGAGAATTGGATTTCAGAGCAATTATGCTTTAGTAGGACTATTAACAGATGCGTTTTGAAAAAACATGTTTTCCCATGATACCATACCTTTAACAGGGAAGATAGTGAGGCCAGTCTTACTAATAAGGCCTGGGTACCCTCCTAGCTCCCCATTATACTGAGCAACCAGGTGATATTGCCAACTTGTGTGCAACTATAGCATATAAAAAAGTAGATAATATTTTAGGGAGTAGAAATTTTATTTGTGATACTTCAAATAAATGTAAGTATGAGAGACCTCTTAATATACATTCATGTTATTTTGATTTGCCATATTTCTATAAGTATACAGTAGCTGGAATTTTTGGAGTTGCTGGTGGTTGAAGGTACCCTGAGAAGGTGCGTGTGAGCTGATCTGATAACCTCTAACTGTTCTGTAGCCAATATTCTTTAATTTTGGCCATCTTGCCTCCGTGTAGCCTACAATAGCCAAAGTAAACACTGCAATGTTAGAACTTCCTATTAATATAGTAGTTGGAAATAGGAGTCAGTCAGAACTTGATGGTGGATCTGATAGAGATGCGAATAAGCGGCAGTTGCGTTTCCATTATGTTGATTCTCATAAAAACCATATAAAACTATGTGAGCTTTATTGTGAGCACTCTTTGACAAAGCAACTACCTCTTTATTTACTGAACTACTGTATTGATATGCCATTCAAAAACAATAGTGCAATATTACTTCTGTACACTAGGTGGAGACAGACAACACATTTCCAGCTCAGTTTACCAAGAGACATAAACAAGTATAAGTGTGTAAATGAAAACAGGGTGAAACATTAACATTATGGCATCAGATTAAATATGTCAGTCTTTTGCGGTGCGGTTTGGGGTTTATTTGGTATTTCTGTCACTATGCACTATCTCTGCAACAAGTTTTTTTGAAAATAGATATTCCTGTAGGATTTAATGGGGGGTGTATTACAGATTGATAAAATAGTTTCTTATATTTTGGGGGGTGTATTACAGATTAATAAAATAGTTTCTTATATTTCTAGTGCAGGAGGCAAGCATTTCTTAGCATCACATGCAGTTTATAAGTGGGTCAAACACTGCTGGAACATCCACTTACAATAAACACTGTTATCAGTACTGTATACTGTGTAACCAGTGAATTAAACATCTAACCCACTGATAGCTTGTGAGCTACAGGTTTCTCTCCAACCCCTTGGATGTTGCTCCCAGTGGCCTCAAAGCAGAAGCTTATTTTTGAATTCCAGGCTTGGAGGCAAGTTTTGGTTGTATTAAAACCAGCTGTGAAGCTAAACAGAGCTTCAATGTAGGCTGTTAGTCCACATAGGGGCTACTAAATGGCCAATCACAGACCTTATTTGGCAGCCCAGGAACATTTTACATGCTAGTGTTGCTCCCCAACTCCTTTTACTTCTGAATGTTGCTCATGGGTTCTAAAGGTTGGGGATCACTGATTTAACCTATACTACAACAGTTCTTCACAGTTCTGGATCATTGGTATCAGTTTACAGTTGTCATAAATAATATATATATTTCTATTACCTGTGCTCAGCCCAAACTGGCACCCATTCTACTTCTCTACCGCTGGCATCTGCATGGTACCTGGCACTACCCAGCTCTAGGTTCATAGGATTAACCTGCCCTCATGACTATTGTTCTATCTCAGGGGTCCCCAGCCTTTTTTTTTACCTGTGAGCAACATTCAAATTTAAAAAGAGTTAGGAAGCAACACAAGCACCCCTGGGGATGCCCAATAAGGAATGTGATTGGGTATTGGTAGTGCCTATGTGGACAGGCAGCCCAGAAGAGACTCTATTTGGCTAAACACCTTTTCTATTTTTTTTTTTTTTCGTAACAAAACCTTGCCTCCAAACGTGGAATATAAAAATAAACACCTGCGTTGAGGCCACTGAGAACAATATTCAAAGGGCTGGTGATGTTGCTCACGAGCCACTGGTTGGGGACCACTGCTCTATCTGATGCTCAGCAGGGATAACCCCATTACTCTTTTACATTAAGGCCACAGCTGCTTTCTAATCCACCAGTCTGTTAGTTATATTGGAATTAACCTGTCCCTTTCTAGTTTTATTAGACAGCCTGTACCATCCAGACCTTTCCAGGGAAAGCTATTTGCTTCAGAGCTCTTGGATTCTCCATTTAAGGTCTTTGTTCCTATTCCAATTCGTTTATCTATTCCCTTGTAAAAACTATAAGTAGATAATTTGGACCTCCATTCTAAAAACAAAAAAAACATTCTAGGCAGGACCAAAGCTCTTATTGGTTGCTGCCACCTACTGACAAAAGTAGAAGTGACATGCAACTACAAGTTCTGACACTTTTTCCATGTGTGTACATAATGCACTGATCAAACAAAGAAAGTTTCTGGTTACTTCTATAAGAACACAGAGCTAGAAGAGAGAACACTTTGCAGACATTGTTAATTATCACAGAGACACACATTTTACTCACATGGCAGCACAGCATTGAGTTTTAGTGGTGTTTTCATGGTGTCCAGCCTGGAATCACTCTAGAAGGTGGGTCGGGGTGACTTGCTTTTGATTCCTTGGTCCACCTTCTCCCTAGATGAATTCATATTGTCTACAGCAGCAGTTCCCAGATTCTGCCCATGACAATAGGGACTCTGATCATTTGCTTAGGGGAGAAGTCGTAGCCTGAAGGCCATGTATAATGAGGTTTAGGTGGGTCTGTCGATCTTCTCTCTTGAAGCCCAGCCTGAATGTTACTTACAGTGAGATTTATGGTGAACATTCATTTGCTGCCCTATACATTCTGCAATCGCTGACTGCTTTGGACAGTACCATTTATGGGCCACCAGGTTTGACCTGAGCAGATAGTGGGGGGCAAATGTTACCCTTTTATTCACATCTGGCTTAGTTGTCTACTTTGCATAACCATTTTGTGTTATTTTAACAGGAACAATATCATAGCCAGAGTGAGAGCCAAACTTTACATACATTTTATTTTGATCATGGGACCTTTATACCTTTAGTATTTTTCTGAATCTCCCTACCAACTCTTCAGCATCACGCTATTTGTTTTTTCATTTTAGAGTTCCCTAAAGAGAATTCCCTAACAAAAGATGATTTTTGCTGGCTGAATAGCAATTATGAGGAACATAACTCTTCTTGAGGAAAATTCTTGTAAAGGGGATGCACGGCGAGCTTGCTCTTTTCACTTCCTATGAATTGTTAACTCAATGGAACCTCATAATCTCTTTAAATGGTCTGTGAAATCCATTGGCCTGAGCTTTTGTAATGTAAAGAAACAATGATGTCTGTGTGCCATTTAGCTCATAACTTTTTAAACTCCATGGATAAACTAGCTGCCAGTTCTGCAGAATAGTAATCCCTTTTGTAAGGAAACTAAATTGAGTGTAAATTCCCACCAGAGCAGTGTGTGGTTAGTAGACTGCTGCCTTTGGCATCATTGGGGAGCTCTGCAGCTGGAATGTAGAATAGGAGTGTATTTAGTGCAACTGGGGTTCAGCTTATCTCTTTCTCTCTAGGGAGTATCAGTGCTCCAATCCAGCTCCAAGCCTTAGGAACAATCAGAGCTGCCATATAAGAGAGCAAGGAAGCTGCAAGGGTCCATTTTTTAAACAGGCCTGCAGATTTACAGCTTAGGAACTATAAGCTAAATAAAAATATTTTAAGACATTTGCAAGCTCCGTTGCCCACTCTCAACACATTTTACGGCAGTTGAGTAGGGAAAATAAAATATGGTGAACAAATAAGAATTTAGAATAACTTTTTTTTTTATTTTTATAAAATGGGTTAATGCAGGACTGGGGGTAGAGTAGGGAGGCCCTTGGTAATGCAGGAGCTCAGTGGCTTTGTGATGTCCAATGTGCAACACTCCAGCTAATATGAGAATAAAGTCAACAGGATCTCACTGGGTACTTGGAGTACTTGTTCAATTGCTGACGTAGTAAATTGGATATTAGGGATGCACTAAATCCATTCAGCCTTTTTCAGCAGGATTCACATTCGGCCAAATCCAAGCTCCTGGCCAAACCAAACAAAAATCCTAAAAATCAAATCACTTTTCTTCACACAACAAGGGGGGGAATATGTTATTTCCCTCCTTGTTCATATGCAAGTTATGATTCTGATTCAGTTCAATATTTGGCTGAAACTTCTGTGAAGGATGCGGGATTCGGCCCAATGCTAAAATAGTGGATTCAGTGCATCCCTATTGGATATTCCTGTTGTATATGTGGCAAATATTTAGCATTTGATTACTGTAAGTCATACCATCCATAACACTTTCTTTTAGAGGAATGCTGCTAGTGCTGGTTGCCAAAAGTCTTCTTGGCCTCACCCTAAAGCCAGTCATGCAATCATTTGCTACTGCATTTATAAAAAAAAATATATACATAAAGAGCAATATTTTAATGTATAGAAGGTGGAGGAAAAAAAGCAACAGATGAAATGGGCAAAACAGGGATAGGACACAAGTTAAAATGAGGGACTGAGAGATTTTGGCCTTCTATCAGCCACATACACAATCTCCAACTAGATGTAGGACTTTGTAATGTCAAACATCTCTGATTTTAACAATATTCATTTAAACTCCCCTACTGTTAGGATGAAATATAGAGCAGACATGAAAAAGCTGTAAACTGTGAGCAATGCTGGATACCTCATGTGAATTGGCAAGTACCATCTACATCAGTATAATGATATTTATAATTATAAATACATTGTGGGGTTTCTTGAGCAACCATCACCCACCTGTGGCAAGCACATTTTTAATCAACTTTTTGGATAATATTATTTACTTTGGAGGAAGTATTTACAACTTTCAGTATTTTGCCCTGGCAATCAATGTTTTTTTTTGTTTTAAACTTGTAGGGGACCATGGCAAGTTCTTTGTTTAACTTGTAGGGGGGCACTTAATGTTTTAATGATTGTGTCTTGTGTGTTCTTCATACTGATAGCTGATGGAGATACTGATGGAGAGAGGAGTGGCGAGGGGGCCCCAGAAAATTTTGTTGTGTGGGGCCCTGTGATTTCTGATGGCAGCCCTGCCTGTGCCCCCAGACTCCTATAGTTTTTCTGCAAATGTTAAAAACAGAGATGGGTCATGTTCTGTTGATATTATAAGTGCTTTCTCTTATTGTCTGTTAATTGTTCCGCAGAATTAGATAGCTCACCATAATATATTTTACAATAATGAATACATTTAGGCGTTCTCTAATTCTTCAGTTCTAAATTCTACTGTATCATTCTGATATGTTCATCATGACATCTTCTCTTGGACAAAAACGTTTGAATTCCCTTTGTGTCAATAAATCTGTAATCACCTCTTTGCGTTTTCCATCGACTTAATCCCACTTCCCGGTACTTGATTGAAAGAAAGCTCAGGTATATGGGTTTCTTATTTAATCCAGTGACCACCCAAGTGGCTTCCTAATGTTTTCCCTGGCTTATTTGATGCAAGTGCTCATTGATAATACCATTAATATAACACGTTTCACAAATTACTTTTAAGAATAAAACCATTTGCACTTCTTCTTTTCTTAAAAGAGACATTATATGCAAGCAGTATATTTTCTAAAGTTCCTCAGACATGTTTTCAGTTCATCAAACACCTAAATGCTTTATTGTTCACAAATGAATTATGAGCTGAGGGACTGTCCACCCCAGGCAGAAAGCCTTTCACTGGGACTAGTAATGTCAGAGAACTAACAACACACCTAAGAGATGAAAGCCAAATCACAAGTTTGCTTTGGAAATGACAGGGATGACCTACTGAGCTCGACTCATTAATACAGGAGGCGCAAAGCAATAAAATATATATTTTTGTGGACTACTGTGTTCTTCACTATCCATTTAATAGCCAGTACACCAAACTCACAAAACTTTCAAGGTCAGCAGTATAATCAGAGGCAGTGCTAACAAAATTGTGTTGATGGCACAGCAGGAAGTAGTAACCTACCGAGCTTTGAAATTGCAATTATCCTTAGAATATCATTGCATCCATTGCGAAAACATGTTCCTTGAAACTTTCCGATCTGAATGAACAGGGACAAATACTTTAGATAATGAATCATGTTTGATCAAGGTGATTTTATAGATTTTTAGTAAAAATGTTTTCTGAAAGAGAAGAGGCCTGTGTGCCATTGAAAGGTGACTAAAAGGTGATAGAGTTCTGTTCAAGGGATAAAAAGATTCAAGCTTGTAACTGTAAAATTGTCAATGGAAAAACAGTCGCTCAGCCCAAAACAGTAACATCAAAAAATTTAAGTGTTTTAAAGCAATAAAATTATAATGCAGTGTTGCCCTACAGTGGTAAAACTGCTGTGTTTGCTTAAGAAACACTACTATAGTTTATATAAATAAGCTGCTGTGTAGCAATGGGGCAGCTATTCAATGGAGAAAAGACTCGGGTTACAAAGCAGATAAGCTCTGCAGAACATAATGGTGTCATCTGTTATCCATAGGGTTGCCACCTTTTCTGGAAAAAAATACCAGCCTTCCTATATATTTATATTTTTTCCCTATTAATAACATTGGGTTCAGCCATCATTTTTATCGGCCAGGCCGGTAAAATATCGGCCAGGTAGCAACCCTAGTTATCCACTATTTAACCTGTGCCATATAGCCTTTTTTCAATATCCGTCATTGCTACTCAGCAGCTTGTTTATATGAACTATAGTAGTGTTTCTGAAGCAAACAGATTAGTTTTACCAGTGAAGGGCAACAGTACATGATATTTTCATTACTTAAAATGCTTAAATTTTATGGTGTTACTGTTCCTTTAAGGGGTTTTGTTGTATTAGTAAGGGTTTGGGGGGCTATACTAATAATGAGGATTTTGTCCAGCTCAGTTTTACCTTCAAATGCAATTTTTTACAGGTTGAATTGTTCACAAAAAAAATATTTGTTCAAGTTTTTGAGTCGAGTATTTTTACCATTTGCTGAAGCAGTTTTCATTTAATATTCATTTAAGCGACAACATTTTTGAACAGGTCTGAGAGGGCATGCATGGGTATGGCTAAAAAAAATTCTGACAGTGATAGTAAATGGCCAAAGAATGAAAAAATGTTCAGATTGAGATTAAATTTGGCCTTCTGTAACAAGAACACCTAAAGACGACCTCACCCCTACTATACAACCCCCATCCCAACTCATTTGCTGCTGCCCCCCAACACTTGCTGACAGTCCCCCCATCACAAGAGTTATTTGCAGGGAGGGCTCAGTGAAGTGGGAGAGACAGAAAAAAATTGCTTCCACCAGTTGGGTTCAAGGCTCCTGTCTGTCAAGGAAAGGGTAGTGGGCGGTGTGGAGACAGAAAGAGGAAGGCGAGTCCTTTAGGCAGGGACTGGCTGTGCCTATGGTACACAAAGAGAAAATGCAGGAACTGGGTGATGATGGCGAAGGTCAGGGCTGGACTGGACAGGAAGAAGTAGGTGAAGTTCAGGGCTGGACTGGACAGGAAGAAGTGGGTGAAGGTCAGGGCTGGACTGGACAGGAAGAAGTGGGTGAAGTCAGGGCTGGACTGGACAGGAAGAAGTGGGTGAAGGTCAGGGCTGGACTGGACAGGAAGAAGTGGGTGTAGGTCAGGGCTGCAAGTGCCAAAGAGCTTTCGCACACCCTTAAGGTTAGAGAAGCAAATCTCCTGGTGCCTAGTGTCTGGAGGATGCGGCACCCTCCAAAATCACCGTAACAAGAAAATACACCGGCACACAGGAATGGATGAGCAGGGAAAACCCTTGCCAAACTTTTTACTGTGGAGTGCAACGTTTCGGAGGCCACGCCCCCTTTTTCAAGCATCCATTCCTGTGTGCCGGTGCATTTTCTTGTGAAGGTCAGGGCTGGACAGGAAGAAGTGGGCGAAGGTCAGGGCTGGACTGGACAGGAAGAAGTGGATGAAGGTCAGGGCTGGACTGGACAGGAAGAAGAGGGCGAAGGTCAGGGCTGGACTGGACAGGAAGAAGAGGGCAAAGGTCAGGGCTGGACTGGACAGGAAGAAGAGGGTGAAGGTCAGGGCTGGACAGGAAGAAGAGGGCGAAGGTCAGGGCTGGAACAGACTAGAAGTATAAGGCAGGACAGTGCAGGCGTAGTTGGCGAAACTGGAGCAAAGAGCAAGACAAGACTGGAGCAGAGAGCAGGATGAGACTGGAGCAGAGAGCAGGACAAGACTGGAGCAGAGAGCAGGACGAGACTGGAGAGGGCCGATTATTAAATTCTGATAGTAATTTGCTTGTTTCTGAGCTGCCATGTAGTTATTATATGTATTAATTACTAATCAGCCTTATATTATGACTATATTTCTATTCTTTTTGTACTGTATATTGTGAGTGGGTCCCTAAGCTCAGTAAGTGACAGCAGCACAGAGCATTGAAACAGTGAATCAGTAGAAAAGAAGATGGGGAGCCACTGGAGCTTATTTGGAGACTCAGATCTTCTGTGTTTAAGTGCTGTGGTTGCCTTGGGCTGGCACAGAAGCCACAAACATAATATACAACATTTCTACCCTTTGGTTAGGTTTTAGTTCTCCTTTAATACTTCATGTAGAGAAAGTAGCATAGCTGGCATCCATTAGAATAGAACAGTAGATCGGGAAAAAGAATAGTTGAGATTTCTCAGACCATCCGCAATAAAGGTTATAAACAAAGTGGAAGTAAAGTACAAGTGTAAGTATAGGACTGGACTCACAAGGTTGTAAATCAAGGGTTCTTCTGGTGTTCTTGCTTCCTAAAGTGACAAACCTAATGCTACCATTGCCCCACTGTGTACACCTCTACTGGGTGCCGACATATGGAACAATCAACAGGACAGATAACACAACTGCACTTCCAACCAAAAAAGGAGCAGAATTTTTGGTAAAATACAAAAATAAACTTCTTTAACTTACTTAGGTCACGAGGTTTGACAAAAAGCCCTCTGAACAATGTTCTCACCTTGCCTCATGACCATAGCCTTGCTGCCAGAAGACCTTGTAGCTGATCAAAGATAGATAAATATATATCATTGTGGAATCTCAGATTTAACTGTGGAGAGAAATGCAAGACATCTATGGAGCAGTGAATGCTATCTATCTGATTTGTAAATGACATGGGTTAATTTGATATCATAGGGGAGATGTTCAGCACAGTTTCAGGTATTGTAATATGCAATATCCAAAAGTAGGAAGAAGGATTATCCAAGCCCATGAGAGTATTATTTATTTAGGGTTACCCAGAGAGCCCCCAGACCTTTGAATGCCAATGAGAAGCAGGTGGAACAAGTGCAGAGTGCACACCCTTCTGCATATTGTTTTCTGTGGAAACAGGTTTTTAGGCATCAGAAGATAACCCCCATCTGGCTTTGCTGTTTTTAACAGGCCTGTATATTCTGACTGGGAGATTTAGACTTTATAGCCCTTCTCCTGCTATCTGGCAGAACATCTTACTGCATATGCTTTTAATCAGCCAGCAACTATATTTTTGGCAGGCACCTCATTTAAATCAAACAATAGGTAAGAAATAGCATGTGCGTTCTATAGACTCGCTAGGCCCAGATAAAGTTTGACAAATGCTCTGGCTTATTGCCAGCCTCATATAGACTTGTTGCATAGAAAGGATGAGAGTTATTTGCATTCCTGCCAAGAGAGTAATAGGAGTAAACCTGTAATTTAAACATCAGCAGTCCATTTAATTTATGGCTTAGTGAGAAATGAACCAGTGGTCCATAATCACATCAGACATGTTTCACACTTCCTAATAATTACTGTGATCCTCAAACCACTGCAGAATTACCAGCAGAAAAAATAAAGGTAAATGTAAATTTAAAAATGAAGTGAATTGTCTAACTATATATTATATATATTTATATTTAGAAAATGTATGGGTTGTGCAAAGTGTATGAAATCTGTGGTGCCATGTTGCTGAACTACAAGTCCTATATCTGAGTAATTATGTTTAGAAAGATTTGTGGTGCTAATTTTCATTGTGTTTGGACTTTTTTTTTTTATTTCTAGTGAAGAATAGAGTAGCAGCAGGGAAATGTAATTTCTTTTGAAGGTATAAGACAAAGTAGGTACAGACTCAGATTTGAAATAGACCCTGGCATATAAAGTAGACAGTGGTCCTCCCACAAACCCAATAAATAGTGATTGTATATGGCATATAACAGCAGCCCATCTGGCATTTGTCAGACTCTATAAATTGTCAGTCCGGACCTGGACAAAGTGCAAAATCAGATCATTGAGAGTAAAGGAATACAGCAATGAATTAGGAGCGTAACTACCAGGGGAGCAGGGGGTACAATTGCACTCCCTCTCAGGGACTGCCGGAGAGGCTAGGAGAGCTCCAATGTGCAATTTATAGGGGCAGAGGCCAATAGGGGTGCTCGGGTGCCAATTCTGCACCAGGGCCCACCAGTGAGTAGTTACGCAACTGATTGAATATTCACTAGCAAGCACACAACTAACCATTCTCAAAGTTAAAGGAACAGTGACACCAAAAAATGAAAGTGTTTTAAAGTAATGAAAATATCATGTGGTGTTGTCCTGCACTGGTAAAACTGATCTGTTTGCTTCAGAAACACTACTATACTTTATATATGGCAATGGCAGAAACTGAAAAACGGCTATATGGCACAGGTTTAAGGGTAATGACATACTGGCAGATTCGGGGAGATTCAGTTGTTTTTCTGGGCGACAATCTCCCTGAACTGCCTTTGCGCGTCTTCCCTTCTTGTATATGAAGAGTTGCCTGCGCTAAGCAAACACAACGCTTCGTTTTCTGAAATCGCCCGAAGTTGCCTCACGTGGAAAAAACTTTTATGGGGGGGACCTAGTACCAGTGTTTTTCTTTTAACTTTTAGGGGGGCCCTGTCACCAATTATTATTTTTTTTACTTGTAGGGGGCCCTGACCACCAATGTTTTAAAAAAAACTTTTATGGGGGGCTCTGGCACCACAGTTTACTTTTACTTAAAAGGGGGCCCTGGCCATCAATAGCTTTTTATAACTTGTGTGTGGGGGGGTTTATCTTTTTTAGTGCTGATGTCTTTGTGGTCTTATAACTGTTGTGTGGAGTGGGTGGGATCTGGGGTGGGGCTTGGGTGGGCGGGGCCCCAAAAATTTTGTTGTATGGGTAAAAATTTTGCTGTACGGGGCCCCATGATTTCTAATGGCAGCCCTGCCTGGAATAAAGGTTTCTTGCTACTATTTTTTTCTCTTGTAATCTAGTCCCTCAACAGTTTTCACTATTATCCTCTGATTTTAGTTTTGTTCCTATGCAGAATTTTCTACCTTTTCGTGCTCGAGAGGTGATTATTAGTTATGTTTTTGTGAACAACATCCATTTCCTGACATCTGTGGCCTCTTGTAATACTGTAAGGCTAGGGCCCCCTGCAGAGAAACTGCTCCTCCACTGCTCCTCTTCTTTTCTTTAGCTTTGATGCAGGAGTTTGGTGCAAATTTTGATATCACGTGTTTTGGCGCCTATATCCACCATGTTTGCCTGCATCTGTTTATGGGTGCAGGCACCACAGCATGAGAGAGCAGCAGATTTTCGTCCAGTGTTTCTCCGCAGGCCGAGATCAGTGTTGTGTGGCCCTAGCCTAAAAAGGCATTTGAAATGTTTTGCAAACTCTGAAACCAAGATCATCAATGAATTTATTAAGTTCTGTTAAAATAAGATAATAAAACATAACTCAAAAACCTATAAAAATTCTAGTTTTTTGAAAAATTTTTAGCTACCACCCCTAAAAACTAAAATTCTGACTGCCTTAAAAATTATCCAATAACATCAGTGCACCTCCCCCTGACTTCAACAGCACCACGACAACTTTTACTTGGTGGAGTTTGGCATTAAAGGCTGGCGTAGTTTTTACACATAAATATTTTTAATACAGTTTTAGAGCTTTCTAGAAATATAGGAAAACCACTATTTATTTGTCTTTCTCAATTTGTCTATGCATATAACATAATATGCCTATCCAAACATATCACACTGCATATACATAGATACATATACAGTTGTGCTCACAAGTTTACATACCCTGGCAGAATTTATGATTTCTTAACCATTATTCAGAGAATATGAATGATAACACAAACACTTTTCTTTTACTCATGGTTAGTGGTTGGATGAAGCCATTTATTGTCAAACAACTGTGTTTACTCTTTTTAAATCATAATCACTACAAAAAATACCCAAATGACCCTGATCAAAAGTTTACATACCCCAGTTCTTAATACTGTGTATTGTCCCCAATGACAGCTTGAAGTCTTTTGTGGTAGTTGTAGAGGAGGCTCTTTATCTTCTCAGAAGGTAAAGCTGCCCATTCTTCCTGGCAAAAAGCCTCCAGTTCCAGTAAATTCTTAGGCTGTTTTGCATGAACTGCACATTTGAGGTCTCCCCAGAGTGGCTCAATAATATTCAGGTCAGGAGACTGAGATGGCCACTCCAGAAACTTCACTTTATTTTGCTGTAGACAATGACAGGTCGACTTGGACTTGTGTTTTGGATCATTGTCATGTTGGAATGTCCAAGTACGTCCCATGTAAGACCCGGGTACGTAAACTTTTGATCAGGGTCATTTGGGTAGTTTATGTAGTGATTATGATTTAAAAAGAGTAAACACAGTTGTTTGACAATAAATGGCTTCAGCCGAACACTAACCATGAGTGAAAGAAAAGTGTTTGTGTTATTTATATTCTCTGAAAAATAGTTAAGAAATCATAAATTCTGCCAGGGTATGTAAACTTATGAGCACACCTGTACCCTGATGCTTAAGTGGCAGCGGGCTTATTCATTTTTTAAATTAAATTTTTTTAAAAAATACATTTAGGTATTTGCTTAATCCCCTCATAATTACTTTCTTCAATTTCAATCTGTGCTGACCTTATTATCTTAAAGTTTGTCGAATTGTGTGTCCATACTCCATGATGCCACTTTTAGCTTTTCTCATTTGAATTACGGGTATGTTTGCTTTCCACTGTTGATTTCTTCTTGTGCTGCCTGTAGAGAAACATTGGTTTGAATTAACTTCTTGAATTTCTGTTACTAAGAGAAATTTTACCATTCTGGTGTTTATTTAATGTCCTTTCAACACTCCCTGATTGGGCTCTGTATTTTTGTTTTAGGACACTCTGTCCTAGCATTATTTAAAGCTTTCATTAGCCCCCTTTTAATTCATTTTTATAAATCCCATACAAACTGTGCATTTACGTTAGTAATGGCCCCTTTAGTCCTGGGCCCTGTTACAACCCCAACCCTTGCAGCCTTTGGGGCCCCTCTATTGTCCTGTGCCTTCTGCTATTATGATTTCTCAGAACAAACACAATATCCAAGGCTACTGTGATCTAAAGACCTATAGCTTAGTTAGGGTAGCAGTAGCTATACATTTTTTATGTATGAGTGTTTACATAGATCTATTTATTTATGTGAAATGAGCAGTGGAGATCATTTGGAAGGGTTTTAACATAATACACTTTAACATAAAGTGTAACATAATACACCTTTTTTTAACCTAAATTTACTTTGTAATTATGTAAGCTGCTTCCATCTTTTCATCAACTTCCATCCCGTCCCATTTTCATTACCTGTTTAGGAATCTCCCTTCTATAAAAGGTTTTTAAAGTTAATAATACCGGTATGGGATCCATTATCCAGAAACCCGTTATTCAGAAAGCTCTGAATTATGGAATGGCCTTCTTCCATATCTCTGTTTTATCTAAATAATCCAAATTTTTAGAAATGATTTCCTTTTTCTCTGTAATAATAAAACAGTAGCGTGTACTTGATCCAAACTAAATTACAGTGAATCCTTATTGGAAGCAGAACCATCCTATTGGGTTTAACGATTAACTGATTTTCTGCTAGACTTACGGTTTGAAGAATCAAATTACAGAAAGATCTGTTATCCGGAAAAACCAAGTCCAGAGCATTCTGGATAATAGTTCCCATGCCTGTAGTAGGAATGTCATATATTATATTATTATATCATAGCTTTGTGGCGAGTGAGTACCAAAGGAGAGCATTTCAACTTTGAGCAGACGACAAGCTATAACAACCCTACATTATAATTAATATTTATTTTCATTCCTTTTTTAATTACTTTTCATTTGCATTAAGAATCTGTTTTAAAAGAAACTATGCTTTAACCAAAAGTGCCTTTTACATCTGTACTCCAGCGTTATATTAAGCACTTCTTTTTACAATCATACTTTTTTAAGTTAGAAAATAGTGTGACATAATGTTTGCTTGAGGCTTATATACCTTCTCTACAGACTAAAGACTATCTGTCTTGCTCCTGGAAATGAAATGATCATAGATGTCCTGGGATTTGTGCTTGGTTACAGCAGGTAGTTATTCTCAGACACCTCTGGCCAATGCTGGCTGTGAGGGAGAAGTTGTCCTTGCAAAAGAAACAAAGGTTCATTGATGCTGTACTCCTTCTGCCAAGCCAGACCACTCCCCCCCATCCAATCCATCTATCTGCCCCTTCACCAGTACTGCACTTCATTCTATGCTCATTTCAAGAAACAACACACAGATAGTCCAAGAGCTCTCATAGACTTTCAGAGACATTTGTGCACCTGAAACAGGTAGGATTTGTACTGTACATGCTCTAAAGATTATTTCTTCTTCTCGGATATAAAGAGGAATTGCTGGGCTGTACATTGCAATATACTGTATTCACAAGAGAGAGAATTGGGGGTTTGACTACAATGTCAGAGGTTCTTTTTCTACCCGCTTAAAGGCAGCAAGTATATTTTATTTAAGTTATAATATTGGTGTGTATTCAGCCATCTCAGGACATTTTGCCTGGTCATGTGCTTTCAGAAAGAGACAGCACTTTAGGATGGAACTGCTTTCTGGCAGGATGTTATTTCTCCTACTCAATGTAATTGAATGTGTCACAGTGGGACCAGGATTTTATTACTGTGTTTTGTTCTTAGATCTACCAGGCAGCTGTTATATTGTGTTAGGGAGCTGGTTACCTTCCCAATGTTCTGTTGTTAGGCTACTGGGAGGGGGGTAATGTCACTCCAACTTGCAGTCCAGCAGTAAAGAGTAACTGAAGTGTATCAGAGCACAAGTCACATGACTTGGGGCAACTGAGAAACTGACAATAAGTCTAGCCCCACGTCAGATTTCAAAATGAAATATATTTAAAAGAAACTGTTTGCTCTTTTGAGAAACGGATTTCAGTGCTGAATTCTGCTGGAGCAGCACTATTAACTGATGCATTTTGAAAAACAAATTTCCATGACAGTATCCCTTTAAAGTAAGTGAAAAACCTAAATATCAGTAATGTGGTGCTAGCTACCCAAGGATAAGCTGGAGAAGAAATGAAAGTGAGGTTACCCTATCAAGAAGCTGCATTTTTATCCTTATATAAATATTTTTTTATAAAATAGGGCAGAATAAAAGAATCTAATCATAGGAATTTTCCTACAGTTTTAGTTCCAAGAATAGTAAAAATGTGAATAGTTCCAATACTACATCCTCATAATAAGTCTTGTATAGTAGTTCAACCACAATCATAGTGGGCATCTCTGACTGTGCAAGAAATTGCGACTATACAAAATGAAAAAAATCTGACTCTACAGTTAATATCATTTTTAATCTTGGAAGAAATAAATGTTTGAATTAAGCGTTATTGCTGGAATAGAATTGTTCCATTGATGGGCTCCACAGAGCTGTAATTCAGCTACATTTCCATTTAGGCTCAGCCATATGGAGTTTCACACATGCACATGGCACGCAAATTGGAACAAAGAGCTTACTTGAAGTGCATTCAGATTTCTATTTAAGGTTAAATAAAAATTTACTGTATATTGGACAGGTAAAAAGAGAGGCTTGTGTAAGCAAAGCACTGATATAATCTATGCAGTTCTAAGACATAGTCACTAAGGGGCAGATTTACGAATTTCACGTGAAATGATCGAATTTGATCGAATACCGATCGTCCGAATCTTTTGTGAAATCGTAAAGTAAAATTTGGCCTCTTGGATCATCGAATAGCGAATAGATCGAATAGATCGAATAGATCGAATGATCGGAGATTCGATAAGTCGACCATTCAATGATCGAAGGATTTAAAATTTTAAAGCTAGATTGAACCTACCGAATTGTAATAGAAGCCTATGGCAAGCTGCTTCTGAGACTAAGTCCTGCTCGAATACCATTCGTACGATCGGAGCGTTCGTTCGTTCGAACCGTACAAATTTTTCGGGACTCCCGAAGGAAATTTCACGATTTTTCCGTGAAATCAAACGATCGGTATCCGATCGAACGAATTCATCGAGAAATCCAATATCGAGCACAATTCGATAAGGATTCGATGGTCGAATACTATACGAGCTAATTTCTGGTATTAATAGTAAATTTTCCCCTTAGTCTTAGACTATAGACTTAGTCGCCTACTGGTGGCAGGGCTTGTCTGCTTGCCCCTAACACTAGGGGGCATCTTTATAAAAATTCATTGTGATATTTACATAAAAAGATAATATGCAAGGAATATGCGTGTCATTTTAAATCTTTATAAAGCTGTTTGCTTAAAATAAACTCCACCCCCTCTGTCTGTGCCAGCATGAATGAGTTATTTGCAGCAGGAAAAATGTTAAACCTAAGAACTTAATGGATGTTGGTCTTTTTTCAGACTCAGTGACTACAAATTGATGTATGTATGTTACAGATGAAATATCTGCTTAGAACTTGGCATAAAACATTGTGTGCAAAGTGAAGTAAAGCAGCAAGCAGTTTTTGCATCTGAAGCATGGTCCTCAATATCAGTTAGGTGACTGAATACTGAATATGACTAAATGCCATCTGTAACTGTCTTGCAAATTGAAGGGAAACTATACCCCTGAACATGGCAGGTCTCTATAAAAACATCACATAAAACAGGCCATATGTAAACTTTTTCATATAAATAAAAATATACATTTCTAGTAGCCATTGGATAATCCTAAATAGAAAATGGCCATTTTAAGCAAGGGCTACCTCCTTACATCAGTCAATGAATGGACTGTTAAATTTAGAACCTGTATTAACCCCTCAGATGATCAGTGACTGGGCACACAGGCCATCACAAAATATGGGCTCAATGTAAAACATATAAATGGGCATATTTATAGATACAGTATGTATATATGCAAATATGATAAGATTCTTTAAATCTTTATTTGCTATAAATGATCCGTTGGTTGAGCAATCATTCTGAAGATATACATTTCTCTTAAAGGGTAGATTAATTATAAGGAATAGGGGAGTCCAGAAGGATCTGATTTATGATTTATCAGAACTTTTCTGTTAGGAAAGTTTTTAATTAATTGGCACATTAGCTGATAACGTTGTTCATCTGAATAGTAAGGTGATCAAATTGTCAGAGAGAAATCCAGGGACAGGAGAGAATATGGTGGCGCATTTAGTAAGCCATGGCAACGTTTTTAGACCATGCTCACTTTGCAAGACACCCTCCCCACTAACCACTCCCCATTTTAAAAATACACCCTCTGTGAAAATATTAATGAACATAGTTGCAAATCTATGTCTAATACCCCCAGAACTCACTGCAGGATGGCACAAATGCAATTTCATGTATAATACCCCCAGAACTCACCGCAGGATGGCACAAAAACAATTCCATATTCAATTCCCCCAGAACTCACAGCAGGATGGCGCAAAGGCAATTTCATGTATAATACCCCAGAACTCATAACAGGATGGCACAAAGGCAATTGCACACCCAGAACTCACCACAGGATGGCACAAAGACATTTTCAAGTATAATACCCCCAGAACTCATAGTAGGATGG
>CM044432.1:36101806-36114165 GCA_024363595.1 Xenopus borealis
ACTGCGTTATTGGACCTTTAACCCCTAAGCTTCCTCCTTGGTCCCTACTACTTCCCTAGGTTGCCTACTAGGCCTACCCTGACAGGCACAAAGGCAATTTCATGTATAATACACCAGAACTCACAGCAGAATGGCACAAAGACAATTTAATGTATTATACCTGCAGAAATCATAGCAGGATGGCACAAAGGCAATTTTATGTATAATACCCCCAGATCTCATAGCAGGAGTGACAATTCCATGCATAATACCCCCAGAGGTTAAAATTCAGAATGGATAATTAAGGCAAGGTGGAGCAGGCCCGGACTGGCAATCTGTGGGTTCTGGCAAATGCCAGAGGGGCTGCTATAAGGTCCCATAGAAAGTCAGTATTTAGTGGGCTGGTGGGGGCTTATTGGGCCTCTGTACCTGAAATGCCAGGGCCTATCTTAATTCTCAGTCCAGACCTGAGGTGGAGTAATAATTCTTACCAGCATGCTCTCTGTCTGTATTGATAGTTCATGGGTGGGGGTGAGAGGGGTATTTGCAAAGCTGCGAGCCACAGGATGTGTCACACCGTGAATGAGGAGCAAAGTTCTTTCCTTTCGCTCATCAAAAGGAATCAGGAAGTTCTTCTGCTTCGCCAAGTTCTGGCTCTTCTGATACAAATAGGCTCCTGATGGCACTTGTATTCTGCACCCCGTAGTGGTTACTTAACAGTAACTTAACAGTAACTATTGTTACTCATTGGCAGAGGTGGATTTATAGTCACTTCAAACCCACCCCCCATGCCACCCCAGTCCAACTTCAACCCCGCTTCCCACTATATACATACCTTGTCTTCCAATAATTACTGAAATTGGGAGCTGGGTCTAGGATCTATATGTCTGGACGCTCTTATTGTAATCTTATTCTGTATGTAGTTATATAATTGGTGTTGGAGACCCTGATTCAAATTCCAGGGCTGTATTATAGAGGTATGCAATATTGTCCCTTTATTAATGTGCTTCTTCTAAAGGCCGTAGATAAATGAATTCCCTTGATATAGTTCATGTGTGTATTCATTACAAGTAGCATCTATTATAGTCAATCATGCATTTACAAAAAGCAGGAAAGTTATAATTTATCAATGTTTAAACAAAAGTGCAGTTCTGACTGACATAGATATAAGCTACGACTGCAATTACCTACATTTTTAGTTGACATTGGCCCAGTATAGCAGAGCCTCTCTGCAGTAATCTCTCAGTAGTTACATGTTATACTGCAAGTAAAAAAAGACACAGTACCAAGTTGTTTGGCATGTTGTTGCAAAGCCAAAATAGTATCAAGCCTTCCGTTTTCCCAGGGTTTAGCAAAAACAAGGGGAGCTGTATTACAGCAAGAGAAGGCAAACTTCTTATTTATAGTTAGTGAATGTTAGTTTTTGGGGTTTTGAGCAAATCTATAATTGAATGAATCATTATAACTGGCTCCTTGGAAGTCTGAGCATGCAGACATGGAATACATATTATTTCTGTGTTAAACCTCACAGAGGTACATAGACGTGGACAAACTGTGGTCAAATGATAAGGTGGTCAGCTGTCTGGATTTCTGTGTTCAGTTCTCTTACAATAAAAAGGGGAAACGCATAAGACTGTTCCGATCCAACTGATATAAAGTTGGCTTTGTTTAAAGGGGCTGTCCACCTTTGCGTTAACTTTTAGTATAATGTAGAGAGTGATATTCTGAGACAATTTGCAATTGTTTTATTGTTTATGGTTTTATAGTTATTTAGCTTTTTATTCAGCAGCTCTCTAGTTTGCAGTTTCAGCAATTTGGTTTCTAGGGTACAAATCACCCTAGCAACCCTGCATTGATTTGAATAAGAGACTGGAATATGAATAGGAGAGGGACTGAATAGAATGATAAGTAATAAAAAGTGGCAATAACAATATATTTGTAGCCTTACAGAGCATTTGTTTTTAGAAGGTGTCAGTGACCCCCATTTGAAAGCTGCAAAGAAACAGAAGAAAATTGCAAATCATTAAAAAACTATGAAAAATAAATAATGAAGACCAACTTAAAAGTTTCTTAGAATTGCCCCTTCTACAACATATTAAAAGTTAACTTGAAGGTGAACCACCCCTTTAAATACAGTTTCTATAAATTGTGTGATTTCTCTGTTCTTGATGTAAAATATATTGCACAGAAAATATCCAGTGGCCTTTATGATGTTTATTTACTATGCCCCTTGGCAAAAAAGAAAACAATAACTAAAACCAATAATAATACTTTGTCCAGTGCGACCACTGACCCCAAACTGGGACATTTTCTACCTGCCCAAAATGTTGTTAGACCCCTAATGGGGTTAAAACTCTGTAGGCGTTCTTGCAAAAAGAGGCCCAAAGGGTTCAAAGACTCTCAAGACTGCCTTGAAATCAGATAGACCATTTGTGGCCTCTTCTCTGGTTCCTTACAAGGTCCATAATATAATAATATTTTTCAGCCACACAATTCAAAATTTTAGATAATTTTAAAGAACTTTTAATCAAGATTTACCAGTTGAAGCAATTTGCCTAAATAGATGTTATTTTTCCATCTGTCCCCTCTGGTTTTAGTTTTTGTTTCAAAGAAATATATTATTCCTTTCTTTCAGCTTTTATAACTCCTGCTGATTGCACATGGACATGTGGGACTGCATTTGCAGCTGTGCTTCTTGGAGTAATGATCATCCCAGCTAATTAACTGTATGCTCACATAACAATTGTATTGTAAAAACGAAAATACATTTCTTTACATACAGTTTTTATATCACACGCCATTTAAGACAAGTCTGTATCAAGCCTAATTAAACTGTCCTTTTTATGACCATGATCTCAATAGGATGTGTTCTTAGCTAGCAAGTATGAACCAGTACAGTATCCTATAGCCAGTGGTGTAACTATAGAGCAAACAGACCCTGTGGCTGCAGGAAGACTCTTGTGAATAAAGGGCCCACTGGGAAAACAGGCCCCCATATTAACTTGCTGTATGGTCTAGTAACATCCAGCTAGGCCAGGGCCCATATCAACCAATTAGATGTTTGGTTAAAAACAGGTGAGCAGGAAAAGATACTTTGCTTGCTATGGGTAACTAGACATGTACCAAACATTACATAATTATTACATAACTCCAAAAAGTTTATCATGATTTTTTTTTTGTAGCCTCACGATCAAAATTGACAGTTTTACACTGCTAATGCCAGGCGTTTGGCTAAAACCCTGCCTCTGAAGGTTTAAATGTTGGCGACCACAACTGCTCTATGCACTTCCGGTATAGTCAGTTAATCCCAGGTTTGTTGACTCTCTGATTTTTAGAGGATAAAGCACACTTTTGGTATTGCGGGGGGGGGATTCTCGAGGGCAATTTATAATTGGGGGAATGGAGAAATAAAGTGCTAGGCTAGGTAATCAAGCCTGGAGAAAGCCCAGTAGTTGGTGTATGTAGTAACATTCCCATGTAATAATAATGCATATGGGACCCCACCAGAAAACATGGCAATATTAGCTTGGGTCTAAGTGGCAATAGTTTACTGAAGAACAGCCATACTCATATATTTCATCCACAGGTTTGTAAAAATTACAAGCTAAGAAGCTAAATATGAGGATTCAACTTGTTTTGCTGATCACCGTCATTGGAATTGGTGCCACTCCTACCAGCAGGCTCTCATGCTACAAGAAGGTTTTAAGGGACCGAAACTGCCATAATATCCCAGAGGGGGTGGACAGTCTTACACCCCTACATGGAAAGCTTCAAGACCACTTCTGGGAGGGAAATGGATGTGAGATGGTCTGTTACTGCAACTTTAATGAGTTGTTCTGCTGTCCAAAGTAAGCTTAATATAACTATTGCAAATATTGTGTTTTATACATATATATATATATATATATATACACACACACTAGTGAGCAATGTGACACATCAATATTTCGGTGACTCAGATCATTTACTTTAAAGGGAATGTCAGCCCCAAAAAAATGTTTGCCTAATAAAAGAAAACATAATTCTAAGAAACGTATACGTTCATTTAAATTTGTTTTAAAATGTTTTTTTTTTAAATATACTTTCTTTTACAAAGCAATTTTTATTTTGGGGTTGATGTGGGTTTGGGGTTGGCTCTAATGAACAGACACAGTGCATTACAAGGGGATGAAGCAGATTACTCTGCTATAAAGAGTTGCTTATCTAATACAATAAATAACATGCGACAGGACAGTACTATATAAGTATAAACAGTGTGCACTCAAAGTGTGAAGCCAGAACCAGATCCACATTAGGGCTGAATGATTAGATAGTCACTAATTTAGCTATCCACATGAGGTGGCATAAATACTTGAAGGGCATTACAGGCCACATTTTCTGTCTAAGGACAGTTTGTTGAAGCTGTCACCTGGAATTAGCCAAACTGCACATTTTATAAATGGTCGCCTTAAGACAAGGTTCCAAAAGGTAATGGTTCTTCTTTAAAGGAGAATAATATCCTAAAAATGAATAGGGTGGATAATGTCATGCTTTATATACTGAACTTATTGCTCCAGTCTAAAGTTTCAGCTTGTCAATAGCAGCAATGATCCAGGACTTCAAACTTGTCACAGGGGGTCACCATCTTGGAAATTGTCTGTGACACTCACATGCTCAGCGTGCTCTGAGAAGCTGTTGAGAAGCTAAGCTTAGGGTGTGTCACTAATTATCAAGCAGAAAATTAGGTTTGTCTGTAATATAAGCTGATGCTACAAGTAGTGATGGGCGAATTTATTCGCCAGGGGCGAATTCGCGGCGAATTCCCATGATTCGCCGCTGGCGAATAAGTTCGCAAAACACCAGCAAAAATTCACCCAAAAAAAACAAGTCGCGCATCAAAAACCGCACCGCGATTGACGAGCGACTCGTTTCGCAAATTTTTTCGCCAATTCGCGAATTTTGCTGGAAATTCACGAATTTTTCACCGAAGCGAAACGGGTGAGATTCGCCCATCACTAGCTACAGGTATAAATATTAAATCCTGATGCTAGTTGCACTGGTTTCTGTTCTGCCCTATAATAATTATCTGTATTAATTACTAATCAAGCTTATATTGTGACTATATTTCTATTCTATGTGTACTGTGTATTGTGAGTGGGTCCCTAAGCTCAGTAAGAGACAGCAGCACAGAGCATGTGAATCAGTGAATCAGCAGAAAAGAAGATGGGGAGCTACTGGGGCATCTACTGGGGAGACAGATCTTTACTGCTAAAGGGCTGTGGTTGCCTTGGGCTGGTATAGAAGCACAAAACATAATGTACAACATTTCTAGCAACTTCTTTAGATAAACTTTTCCTTAGGAATCTAAGATTGCCTTACCATTGCTTTCCTGTTATTTAGTTATTTTTATCTTTATCCACGATCTCTGCCCAGATATTATTTTTATTAAGGTAGAGATGGACCCCTTAAGGTCACCATAGACAAGGATTTTTCTCTACTTGCTGACCGATTTTAGTGCAATCCAACAAATCCGTCAAATCATCGTGAGGTTAGAGTACACCATACAATTGTGCATCTAACGATTTTTAGCCTGACATTGGTCAGAAAATCGATAGGTGAGGTTAGAAAATTTTAATTGTTCACAGTGATATTTATCCATTGTCCAATTGTTTGCAGGGCCAAGCAGGCAGTTACCTACAGTTTTCCTGGCTTCAACTAGACAATATTGCTTGAAAGAGTCATTTTTGTTGATGGACAAATAGTATATTTAGGCAACCACTCAATGGAACTGTCCTCCACACAGACATATAAACCAATTGTCAGTTTATTCGTCATTCATGGCATTGCCTTACTAGTCTTGTATCATCAGAGACATTTAATCATAAGCAAAACAGACAACCAAGCTGTTAGACTTAATTAACCCCTAACAATTAGAGGTATTATAAGTCTGAGCCCGGGTGCCAACTTGGTACTCCCAAAGGATGAGAGATATAAAAAACAAAGAAAACTTTATGCATTAAAATAAATATATCGGTACTTGAATACGGCAACTCAAAAACAAATTGTTCATCCCCAGGGGGAATCTAGTGGCTAAGGTGTAAATCGATTGAGTTTCTAAATGGAGCAATCTCAGATCTCTTACTTATGTCTCCCCCTCTCTGATCCAGGGAAACTCTTTGGAAGTGTTTAGCCACATTTGTTTCTGTGTTATTTTTAATATTTGTTAATATGTTCACGTGTCCTTTCTTTAAGCGTGGGGCTTGTCTGATCAACAAATTGGTGGCCACATTATTTACACGAGTTTAGATAGATAACATTATGGGGCAAATTTTCACCAAAAAATCACTCGAATTCGTTCGAAATTCGATAAGCATTCATCGAATGCTTATCGAATAGTTTTAGGCTATTCTTACCTCGATATTCGATTTTCTCGATGAAATCGTAAAATTTCCTTCAATCACTCAAAAAATTTGTACGATTCGAACGATTTAGGCGTTCGATCATACGAATGGTATTCGAGCAGGTGTTTGAAAAAGAAGCCTATGGGGGGATTCTATTGCAATTTGGTAGGTTCAATCTGGCGAAGTAGGAAGTCGAATAAAATTTTACAGTTAAAGTCCTTCGATCACTGAATGATCGAATATTCGATCATTCGATCTATTCGATACACTCAAGGTATTCGATGATCGAAGTGGACAAATTTGCATATTCGAATGTCTGAAAATTTTTTGTAAATTTGCCCCTATGTTGTATTCCAACTGACATATTGTTTTATCTTATTGGTTTTATTAGTATTAGAAGAAGAAAATTTATTACACACGACCATATATTGAGAGAGATTTTCTCTGGATCAGAGAGGGGGAGACATAAGTAAGAGATTTCTCCATCTAGAAACAAAATGGATTTACACCTTAGATACTAGATTCCCCCTGGTGATAAACAAAGAATATGATGTTACTAGTTATTTTTTGTTTGTTTTTGAGTTGCCCTATTCAAGTACTGAAATAATTATTTTAATGTATAAAGTTTTGTTTGTTTTGTATTTTTATCATCCGCTATTCCATGGTCTCTACTGATGTTTCTTTTTCTGCTATAAATCATTTAGTATAATTTTATCTTATTTTTCATACACAGTCGCTACTGTGTGCTTCACAGTTCCTATCTGTCTCTGATGTTCCTGATAGAAGAGAATGAGTGGGATTCCAGTAACATATGCTACCTATTACACAAACCAATCAGTGTTGCAGTTTGGGTAGTGGATAGGGTTGCCACCTGGCCGGTATTTTACCGGCCTGGCCGGTATTTTTGATGGTTGATCCCAATGTTATTAATAGGGAAAAAAGGTGAATATATAGGAAGGCCGGTATTTTTTTCAAGAAAAGGTGGCAACCCTAGTAGTGGACCCAGGGCTGGGCCAGGCCAACCGGGTGCCCCAGGCAACCCAGCTGGCCCCCCGCAGTCTGCGAGCTCGTATACGTGAGTGCTCATAAGCGCGCGCATACGTGCATGTGTACCTGAGCGAATGGGCACCTGCAGGCGGGGTCACCGCCTCCTCTCACTGCTTGTACAGGTGCGCAACTAGCCAGAGTTTGGAGACCAGACTGGGGTAGGCAGCGAAAGGTGTGAAAGAGTGAAAGGTATGTGCCTGGCATCCCCTAAGTTTTGCACATTAGGCATGTGCCTACTCTGCCTACCCCTAATTCCGGCCCTGAGTGAACTTCCTGTAGGACAGTACAGTTACTTACAAGCCTATGCAGTTCTATTTTGGTTGAATATGAACCAAAAACATTATGTTATCCAACATAAAGTTTTTTAGGCTGCAGCCCAAGAGCTGTAGAACAGAAAATGTAAATCATTTAAGAAAATAAAGAAATAAATACTAATTTCAAATTGCCTTAAAATAATGTGATGTACACTATATTAATAGTTGATTTTAAAATGGACCCTTTATTCCAGTGCTGCTAGATGATTCCATTTCTGTTAAGCACGTGTTTTATTTTTAACAATATCCAGCTGCCATAAACTGAAAGAAACATAACTATTAAGTGGAAAATATTAATTGCCTTGAATTCTAAGGGCTAAAGCACATGGAGCACAACTTCTGCCATCTGGTGGAAAACATTGGCAGATCAAGTGTCTTTCTCCACCCAGCATTGCTCCAAGTACATGGATGCACATGGATCAGTGATCGAAGGCTCACAGCCCTTAAAATGCTCAAGAGCCTAATAACATTAGGACCCATGGTCATAGCCCTTAATTATATTCTACTACTATTTAAAAATGTGTTATTTTAATTAACTTTGAGTTTGGGTTAAGGTTTAGGCAGGTTTAACAATTCAATAGCTAAAAAAAAACAATGAATTTTAAAATGACCTGAATGGTGAGGAAAGTAGGATTCAAAGACATGGCAAATAATATATGCCTATTTAAATTTTGTATCAGTTTAAGCCAGTGACTGAGGTGTCTGTAGTGAGGCAATTGCCCTGGGTCCCAAGTATAGCGAGGCCACACAGAGCAGTATTTGGAAGTAAGGACAGTAACGTCTTTGATATTCCAGTATACTATTTGCTCACATGGAAATGGCTGAGGGTTAGCTGGTAAAGGAGGGTAGGATATACTGTATGTGTCTGTATATACTGTATATACTGTCCTTCTTTTTTAAAATGGCCATTTTCTATTTATGATTACCCAATGGCACATTCTACTAAAAAATAATATTGTTATGAAAATGGTTTATTTACATGAAGCAGGGTTTTACATATGAGCTGTTTTATGCAATATCTGTTTATAGAGACCTACAGTGTTTGAGGGTTATAGTTTTCCTTTAAAACAATGTCAACAAAAAGCTTGCTTAAATCACCCTCCTGTTTCATGCTTCTCATTCAGGTATTTATTTGGTTATGGTTACACAAGGCCACCATTAGAAATCACGGGGCCCCGTGGGCCCCGCCCGCCCAAGTACCCAAGCCCCGCCCCTAACCCACACCCACTCTACATCAAAGTTAAAAGACCACACAGACATCAGTGCTAAAAACGTAACCCCCCTAAGGCTCCCTTATAAGTTAAAAAAAAAATTGCCGCCAGGCATTAAAAAGCATTGGTGCCAGGGCCCCTGTTCGGCACTTCCGCATTCTGCGCAAGACTTCAAGGGACTTAGCATAGAGCGCAAGCTTCTGGGCTCGGAAGGGGGGCCCGGCTCTTTTTAATACTGCAGCGCTGCCGGGCCCCCCTTCAGCCCCGGCCCGGGACACTTGTCCCCCCTGATGGCGGGTCTGTGGTTACATATGAAATAGTTGATTGTTAAATATAGCAATATATGTTTTCCCATAAATCAGTATTTAAGTAATATTTTTCATGGAACAGAATGCAAACAATGCTTTTATGTATATAGATCATAATGGGACAACTTCACTAAAAGTAGATCTCTCGTTAGTAAAGCACTCCTGTGACAGAGACACAGCAGGTCCAAACTTGGCATTCTGCACACAAAAGCTCCCAGGCACAGACTTATTCTCCCAAAATGATAATTAAACTAATAAATATACTTCCACGTGGGTTGCAAAATCTGAAAAAAATACACCTGTGCAGTTCAGAGCTGAAATGGCACGCTTAGGGGAAGATTTATCATTGGTCGAATTTCGAATTGAAAAAAAATCGAAATTCGACCATGTGAATAGGAAGTGAATTCGAATTCAAAGGATTTTACCACAATTCGATTGGTTGAACGATCGAATAGGAAAAATTCAATCAATCGATAAATCAATCAAATTTTTTTTATTCAATCAAAAGTAAGTAACCGAATTAGGTAGCTTTGATCTGGCGAACTAGATGGTCGAATAAAAATTTAAAGGGGAAGTACTTCGACAGTCGAATGGTCGAATATTCAAATTAAATTTTATTGGAATCATTTGATTCAATCGAATTTACCAAATTCACTGGTGGAAGTGGTCTTCAAAAACATTTGAAAATTCGAATGTTTTTGAAAATTCGATCGAACTTTGAATCCTTGTGAACTGTTACATTCCCCACCAGACGCATGAGGTTTGTAGTTTCTGAAAGCAGTTTGCTATCCTTGAAGCAATGCATTATTTTCAATAATTGTGGAAGATACACATTGGAATCTACTGTAAGTGGACCGAATCGAACCCTAATTTGCATATGCAAATTAGGGGTGGGAAGGGGAAAACATTTTTTACTTCCTTGTTTTGTGACAAAAAGTCACGTGATTTCCCTCCCCATTCCTAATTTACATATGCAAATTAGGGTTTGGATTCGGTTCTGCTGGGCAGAAGGATTAGGCCGAATCCAAATCCTGCTGAAAAAGGCCGAATCCTGGCAGAATCCCAAACCGAATCCTGGATTCGGTGCATCCCCAATCACAATCCATACTGTGCCTTGTACAAATGTATTTATATTTACCTACCAGCTTCACAACTTTTCATTTCTTTTATAATGCTCGGCTGTACTTACAAGAGATATTGTTCTGTCACCACTTGTAAAACCTGTTCTGATTGAGTGGGCTTTGGTCTGATAACATTGGGGAATGTACAGAGAATGGAGACAAATCTACCTAAATTTGCTCATAGTTTGAATCACAGAGATTTCATAAAACACAAGCTCATCCCTGTACTAGGCACGATTTAATAAAATAAAAAATTCAGGTTAGAAAGCCTTCATTTAACTCCGGCAATGAGTAATGCACTTAAAGTATCAGTAAAGGAAATGTTCCCTTTAGATGTAAGTTTTGAGGCTCCAGTTTCCCTAACCATGGAAGCCTGTGCCAAGCAGTTTGGCAGAGAGAGACGTTCTGCAGGGCCATTATGCTCTTACAATAACACTCTTGTTCTGACTTCATTCACTGTTGCCTTTTGAACATGTGAAAAAGTAGAAAAGCTGTATTAGCATGTTTTCTCTTTAGTTTTCTCTTTTCTCGTTTAGTCTAACCTCATGCTTTGTTGCAGTTACTTTATGGGGATACTGCTCCCATTTTGGTCTTTATTACAGCGGTATCCTTTTATTCACAGTATTACTAAAGAGCAAATCAACCTCAAAATAAAAAATTTGCCTAATAGAAGAAAACATCATTCTAAGCATAATTCTAAGAACAACAATATCTCCCTCCACCCCCTGGACCCTAGTCACTATTAGTGAGATCTGGTAGCAGGCATTTTACACTTAGGAAATAGTTCTACAGATGGGTGGGACATCTCTGAGTACTGTGATGCTATGAGAGAAAGGAGGGTCTTGTTCGTTTAGTTCTCCCTGACAGACGGTTTGTTATGATTAAAGGAATGGTTAAGTTTAAAAATAAAAACTGGGTAAATCGATAAGCTGTGTAAAATAAAAAAAATGTTTCTAATTTAGTTAGTTAGCCAAACATGCAATAACCAGATGTCTAACATAACAGAACACTACTTCCCGGAACAGTGTTATACCAGTGAGCACAATGAAGCGATCAACTTCCTTCCTCCTCTTACTTCATGCACATGAACAGTAGACTGAAAAGCCAAACGATTATTAAAAATGTTGCTATTTCATTCAGCTGTCAATGTGCTTGCCCTGGGAAATTTGAAGAAAGAAGAAACCCAAAGAGGATCGCTTTGTGTTGCTCACTGGAATAACCTTGAGCCAGTGCAGTTTTCTGCTGATAAGTCAGTACAAACACTTGGGGGTGCCTAGCATTTGGCATCTCCAAGTGCATGAAGCCTTTCCTTCTCCTTTAAGGGGGGCCACATGGGACATAACAGTTCAGTGAGTTTGCAATTTATCCTTAGCATGTAGCTCAGATTATAAAGCAACAGTTATGACCCTTGTGGCCCCCTGTCAAGTCACTGATTGGTTACTGCCTGGTAACCAATCAGTGGAAAGCAAAAGAGTAGTGTTCTGGCTATTATGTTACACATATGCTCACTTAAGCCATTGTACATTACATTTTTGGCTAGCTATGTTGAAAATATATTTTATTTTGCACAGCCTATTTACCCAATTTTTAATTTTATACTGAACTGTTCCTTTAAAAATGTTTTTCTAAAACTATACACTCTCTGCTCTTATTAGACTGCTGTTCATCACTGCACTCTATATCACACAGGGAATTTGAAACTATTATTGAACATATTTTATTATTTTTAAATATTTTTTACATAATTGAGCTTTGTTATCTACATATGGTTTTTATGCTTGAGTGGCTAGGTAAGCCCTTTACTGGAGCACAAATAAAATCCATTGCTGAATGCTTAAGTAGCAATTAGCTACATGGAAACCAGCATACTCTAAAGCAGGCATTTAAATGTGATACCAATTAGCCATGCATTTGGACTTTATGTACAGGGTTTTAAAGGTGACAGGAAATATTACTGGGTGGAGATTAATAGCTTGAGCCTTTTTGTCTTTCCATGTGT
>CM044432.1:36228168-36241378 GCA_024363595.1 Xenopus borealis
ATTTGTTACTGGAGAAACAGTCATAAGTGATAGTATGGAAGCTAAGCTTTAGTTTCTATACGTGGGTGTTTGCGATACTTTCATAATATATCCCTCCTAATTACATTATCCCATCCCCTGCTGTCATTTAACTGTTCCTTTGATTGCTTGTTATATTCTGCAATTAACACCGTAATGTTCCTCATCCACAGGTTTAATGCTTCGCTGTCAGGAGCTTTATAGGATAGCTGTGTCTGTTTGATTGCATACAGAGCACACAATAAGCAGATATTACATGTTCTCTGCACACTAAAAGCTAAAGTAGCCAGTTAGCCCAGAATACCTTTAAGGGCTAGAGCAGACGGGGAGATTCGGGGGCATTTTGTCGCATGGCGACTTGTAGCCGCGACTTGTAGCCCCCGAACCTCCCCGAATAGACAGGTCCTGGGGCGCACCGGCGTTACTTGAAAACGCCTGCGCCTATTCACACGCAGCGGCGCGATTTGTGGAATCGCTCCAAATTGACTCGCGAGTCAAGCAGACCCCACAGTCCTGGCCCCCCTGTTCCTAATTTTCCATGTCAGTTCCCAATGTCTGTAATGGGAAATGACTGGCCAAGATGGTACTGCCTTTTCCAAGGTCACGCATTACCAGGTAAAGTCAAAATAGGAGGTGGCATGGAGGGTTTAGATTTCCTCTCTGCTGAAATACAATATATTATTATTATTATTATTATTAACATGCATTTCTATAGCGGCAACACATTGCGTAGCTAACTGATTCTATTTTGCCTCTATACAATAATGACAGAGGTTTAATTTAATCACATAGTTGGATGTGCCCAATATGTACCCTTGTGAACAGTTGTGTTTTCCCAGTGTCTGATAATAATACTAGTAATGGCACTGGAATTTTTACGACAGAAATATTTTGCTATATTCTACCATCTAGTGGTCATATTTATAATAACAGTTACTATGGTGAATCTTCATATCCCAAAATCTGCATGGATACCATAGGTTCATTTATGCCCAAGTGCACTGCAGATTCTAGAGAAGATATGCTGAGACAGGCTTTGAGAACCTTCCCTATTCACATGGGAATAGTCCATTTCTTTACCGACATCTCACTGGTGAAAACCGAATCTAACCTACTAGTTTGGGGAAGTTCTCTTCAAGTCTAGAACAAAGAATATGGGGGGAATATGGAAAGTGTGTGTAAATAAACCTTGATTTTTGCTTTGCCAGTTGATTTTGTTGCAATTTACCTTGGAGTGCTGTCAACATATGGGACCTAGGCTTAGTAGTAGACTTACGTTTGTGCGTTCCATTTGGTGGACATGAGAGAGAGAGAGAGAGAGAGAGAGAGCGCCTAATTACCGTATACAAATGATTTATGCTTTGAAAGTTGGCCACAGGAGGCTGTCATCTTGTAACTTTGTTATACATCTTTGCAAGACCAAGACTGTGCACATGCTCAGCGTGATCTGGGCTGCTTAGGGATTGTTATAAATGATCAAAACAGCACAAGTCAAATAATATCTGTCAGAAGCCGATACAGCAAGACTGGTTGATAATCAAAATATACAGACTGCACTGGGTCCAGTTTTGCCATGTAATCTAATGTGGATTTTATAGTTTTTGTTTTGTTTAATACAAACTTTCTCCAACTCTGCAGAACCAGTGGCTGCAGCAAAATAATCCTCCAAATAGAATCCCAGTTTATCTGTCTAAGATCTTGGTCCCTGCAGCTGGAGTTGGAAACAGTAAAAGGGATGTAAAGGCAAAAATAAAATCCAATACAAAGCTATACAGTCGCCGATTGCACTACAAGGAAACAAACAAAGCGGAGTTCTCCATGGCTGGGAAGGCGGGGGCTCCCCCTGCTGTTCATAAGTATGATTGTTTCCCTGCACAGAAGTAAGGGAACGTCTGACAATTCCTATCCACAGAAGTAAATGAAGGGAGAATTTCACTGCATTTAGTCAGGTTTCTTTTTAAAAAAAAGTATACTTTTTATATTGGAGATAGATTTCTTTTTCATTAAAAAAAGTAAAAATGGGATTTAATTGTTTTGCCTACATGCCCTTTAAAGTATACAGGTATTGGATAAATTATCTGGAAACCCACTATACCGAAAGTTCAGAATTACTGGAGGATCATCTCCAATAAACTCCATTTTATCCAAATAATCCACATTTAAAAATATATATATCTTATTCTATAAGATATAGTTGATCCTTACTGGAAGCAGAACCAGCCTATTGGGTTTATTTAATGTCTACATGACTCTTTAATAGACTTGAGGTATAAAGATCCAAATTACAGAAAGATCCCTTGTCTGGAAAGTCGCAGGTCCCAAGCATTCTGGATAACCGGTCCCATACCTGCATTTCTATTTATTAGCCTAAGGTTCAGAATTGCAGAACCAGCATACTCATTTCTCAGAGCTCCCTGTGGTTTATTCTAATCTATTCTAGTCACTTAGTACCCACAATCTCTTCTTCCTCAGTGTGTTTTTCCTTGTTTGGATTATACTGTTATGCTTTCTGACACTATTCCACTTGTCATATAAAAAAAAATAGTCTTGGCATTTCAGCGACAGCCGTACCTGCAGATCTGATAGATCCCTCTGCTCTCACTGCCAGAAAAAAAACTCTCACACTGAAGTGCTCAGATGTCTTACGGCAGCGAGATATTGACAACCGACACAGAAATAAAAATAAAGCACATACGCATCCCATTTCACTCAACTCATTACTATGCTGAGAATGCTACAGCCAGAAGATATTTGCCCCAATCAGTGTATACTGTATATACAGGCAGTAGCCTGCGACTCTGAGCCTTTGCAAATGCAGGGAATAGATCAAGGGAAAGCACAGAGGAGCACCATGCATGGTTATACATCTTCAGAGATTACACGTCTTCTGTTTAAACTGCAGTATACAGCAATATGAGCGTGCCCCAGGAGAAAAGACAAAAGATGTGAATAGATATATGTGGCTGTGCAGTGCTCCCACAAGCATTCTGTATTTCTGTAGGAAGGCAGGGAATTGATGCACGCCATTTCCCATAGCTAAACAGGAACTCCCTGCAGAAATATGGATGGTTGTGCTAGTAGGCAATAACAGTAGCTCTGGGGCATTGAACAGGGACTAATCCGTCACAGTTTCCCCATTCTGACACAGCTTTACACAATAAAAACCAGAGCAAGAAGATTAAAGGGATACAGTCATGGGAAAACGTTGTTTTTTCAAAACATAACATTTAATAGTGCTGCTTCAGCAGACTAATGCACTGAAATCCGGCCAGATCTCAATCAGTCAGGTTAAAAAACCCAGTCGGATCGCGGGCGCAGCGCTGCGTGTATGCAGTCCCGCGATCCGATCAGCCCGATATCGCCGAACCTCAATGTGGGCATATCAGGGAGAGATCCGCTCATTTGGCGATCTCCCTGTCTATGGCCACCTTAACATGGGGCTTGACAATGTTAGACAATTTCCCAGCTGTCCCCAGTCATGTGACTTGTACTCTGGTAGGCTTCATTGACTACTGCTGTACTGCAAATTGGAGTGATATCACCCCCTCCCTTCCTCCCAGGGTGAGAACTAGGGGTAGGCAGAGTAGACATGTGCCTAGTGCACAAAGCTCAGGGGTGCCAGGCAATCCTTTCTCCCTCCAACTATTTATTCTCTTTCCCTACCTATTCGCATTTACGCACAAGCAGCAATGTGCGAGCCTACGGCCTAGGGTGCCTGGCCAGGCTCTGCTTCCTCCCCACAAACAGAAGAATGGGAAGGTAACCAGATAGCAGCTCCCTAACACAAGATAACAGCTGCCTGGTAGATCTAAGAACAGCACTCAATAGTAAAATCCAGATCCCACTGGGACTTCTTAAGTTACATTGAGTAGGAGAAACAACAGCCTGCCAGAAAGCAGTTCCATCCTTAATTACTGGCTATTTCTGAAAGCACATGGCCAGTCAAAATGACCTCAGATGGCACCTACACACCAATATTACAACTAAAAAAATACACTAGCTGGTTCAGCAATTAAATTGTATATTGTAGAGTGATTTGTAGTGCAAACAGTGTTATTTAGAAATAAAAACGTAATTGTAAAAATCATGACAGTCCCTTTAAGGTTCCCTGATCATGTGAAATAGCAAAGCTAGGGGGTACTTTGAAAAGACCCAGCTGGAAGGGCTTTGCTTATTGCTCTTCATTTAAATGTAATCAATTTGCAATCAGAGCAGCCAAGCAATCTATAAGTGCTCTTCATGTTGCAAATAATCGTCACCTCAACATCAAAGTCCTATGTTTACCAGGAGCACAAGGTGCAAGTGTGAACCAGACATAGGACATAAATGGCTTCCATCGTCTTGGTAAAAACTTGTATATTTTACTTCATGTACCTGCAGCTACCTCACTGCATCCAACAACATGGATTAACCTTCTTCGGAGTAGGCACATTCATTTTACAATATAAAACGCTCATGTCTGACACGATTGCAAGAAAAAGAAATGTTATTTGAGCAATAAATTCAGGGTCATTGACGAGAAAACAAAGTGTAAAAACACTAAGGGGTGCAAGACCCAGCCCCCCTGTCTGCACCTTATGCAGATAAGAAAGATATGAGCCAAGCATCAGGGGGGCAGAGGCCAGTCCTATCAAGTAAAGAGCCCATTGCGTTTGTATCTTGTGTCACTCCTTAACTTGCTCTTCTGAATAATGTGCAACTTAGTGAACAATAGTGTCTCCTCTGCACGCTACTCATGAATACACTGCTTTCAAATGCAGGCATCTCTGTATTCATGGGGGGTAGCCATAGATCTCTGCACCCAGAAACAGAGAGCCAAGACTTGAAGCGGTTCTTTAATCAAGGCAGTGTGCAAAAAAGGGAGCATTGCATCCAATGTACACTGCCTTGTACTGATTGCAAGGATCCTGAAAATCATAGCTGGGCATCACACAGAAACCATTTGTTAGGATGATGTATCTTTATTTATTTCACAGCACTGAGGTTGCTCATCAATGACAACAAGTCTCTGTCCCCAGTGGAGCCAACAATCTAAAGTCCATATCATGTTCACACAACACACTAGGGTCAGTTATTGGGAAGCAATTACATGCTCATCGTAGACTAGCATAGAGTACAACACAGCTCTGCAGAAACAAAAAAAAAAGAAAAAAAAGCCAATAACGGCACAGCATAAAAGACAAATTGCCTGGGGGTAACATAAACGATGGTGCAATGAGTTCACAAGTTCATTTTAGGAAATAAAATATCCTTTAATATAGAATTAGCTGTTATAGCTTAGTCTGTAATACGACAACTGGCAGCACTTTATTTGTGGAGAACAGCAAACCCCAGACAATGATGTTTTTGTAAAGATCTAAATCTAAGGTTTCAAACCAGATCCATCCGGTGTTAAGCAGATACAAGTCAGCCCCTTCTCTGGGCTCTACTGTAGCTAAGCTGACTGCACGGGGAATACATAGAAAAAGCTAGATAATTCAAAGGAAGGTCAAACAGGCTTTTTAAACTTGCTGTAGCTGTGTAAGTGTTAGGCATGCCCATGCTGACAATGACCCACAACCCACTTCACAAACAGTTAGCATCTTACTGGCACGGGTATGAGCCTAGGCCAGATTCATGGATTGGAACACATTTATGGTCAGGATCAGGCAGGAGGTCCTCTACTAGGATATATGCATAGGACCCACAGAGAGGTCAAATTATCTAAATCTGCCCAATTTGGCTTCCCACCTGGAAATCAGCCAAAGGTCTGGCAGCCTGCTAAAAAATATGCTGTATGGCTTGCATAAATGTATCGTCATCATGTTTAGTCATGTACTTCTCTACATATGTAGCCATGGCCTAACATGTACCCATCTTAGGTCACACATACAGAAGTGTAGTCTGTGAGACATTTTGAAGATACAATAGTCCAAAAGACTGTAAATTATGATGTGGTGCTCTATCTGGAAACCTTGCTGCACAGGGTCTCACATTTCAGGCAAAAATAGAAAATCAGAAGGCACACACGACAGCTATAGTGCAAAAAAACTTTCAATGGTTTATTGGAGACCTCCACACGACGTTTTGGAGGTACAACCTCCTTTCTGAGATCACTTGAGAAAGGAGGTTGTACATCCGAAACGTCGTGTGGAGGTCTCCAATAAACCATTGAAAGTTTTTTTGCACTATAGCTGCCGTGTGTGCCTTCTGATTTTCTATTTATGCCTAGTCTATGAGACATAGCTGTTCTAATTAGAGATGCACCAAATCCAGGATTCGGCCGAATCCTTGTGCCTGGCCAAACCGAATACTAATTTGCATATGCAAATTAGAGGCAGGAAGGGAAATCACTTTTTGCCACAAAACGAGTTAGTAAAAAATGTTTATTCCTCTTTTTACCTTCCTGTAACTAATTTGCATGTGTAAATTAGGATTCGGACTTGATTCAGTATTCAGCCGAATCTTTCATGAAGGATTCCGATTCGCCTGAATCCCAAATAGTGGATTAAGTTCATCCCTAGCTCTAATTTGCACTCCATGGATACTTCTGCTTGCTCACTTAGTATGTTGATGCAGGTCTGGACTGGGACACATGTTCAAATCCAGCTTAAAAGAGAAACAAACCCTAAAGTTAAAAAACCCTACCCCCTACCCTACCTAGACCCCCCTCCAAATGCCCCAAAGTCTTTACATACCCCTCAGTGCAGAATCTGTCCTTTGGAGTTCACGGGCACCATCTACAGCCGCTTCTGTAATCTTCAGAATGAGACTGGTGCTTCTGCAATTTTCATGAGTTTCAGTGCATGCACAGTTTTTGCAAAGCTCCAACTGTGCATGCACCGAAATGCTGCTCCCTTTCTGAAGATTACAGTGGCTGAAGATGGTGTCCCAGGGTAACACTTACGCGGGGGGGTCTATGTAGGGTAGGGGTTTTTTAACTTTAGGGTTTGTTCTCCAGGAACCAATGCATGGCTAGAGAGAGTGACTCGTCTACTACTAGTGAATGTGCATTGGTTCCATACACCATAAAATGATCCGAGAATGCTGGGTGCTCACTGCAAGAGGGCTAACAATAAGTCCCTATAGTATTGTAGCAGAAAAAAAAATGTAAGGAAAGCAGGGCAAACCAATATAAAATGAAAAAAATTCATTCATAATAAATGCATGAAAAAAGAAATCCAACGCGTTTCAAACCCATGCATACAATAATATAATAGTAATATATACAAAGCAAATGGAAAGCAGTAATTTGAATGTACAGTATGTACACAATACCAGATTCCACTTAAAGCTCTGCTTTATTTTGATACCAGTTCCATTCTGATTTTGGATTGCCACCTAGCTCTAAAGCACAAATGAATCAACGGGGCCCACTCGGTTCAATTTATTGAGCATGTTTATTGTTTCTGCTTGCTCTAGTTACTCTCTGACTTAACCCTCAGGATATACCATAAACATACTTCAGTTAATACCCGAGTGTCCTGCGGAGTCACCAGTGTGAGTTGTACAAGTGTGAGCCAAACGGCAATGCCTGTCTTTTAGCTCTTTTATCTCCCTGAACAAAGTGCTGCCTGCCAGGGTATGAGAGCAGCAATACAAGAGCCTTCTATTGTGTACAAATAGGATTCTGCATCAGACTTCCTGTTTTTATCATAAATCTCCAGGGCTTGGGCTTGAGCATGCTCAGTTTCCTCCTCTCCCCATCCCTCCTCCCCTCCCTGCTGTAATCTGATCTCAGAGCGATCAGAGAGAGACTTAGGCAAGAAGTGAGGTCACACCAAGGTAATATGGCAGCTGCTATCCTAAACAGACAGAGTCTAGAGCGGTTTACTTTGAAAAAGCATTTTAAAGTAAAAAATGTTGTTCTAGCTGGCACTGTTGTGGCTAATCTATTGGTAATAAACCATCCATCCTCCCATCCCTGCTGTAATCTGATCTCAGAGCGAGCAGGGAGAGACTCAGGCAGGAAGTGATGTCACACCAAGCTAATATGGCAGCTGCCGTTTACTTTGGAAAAGCATTTTAAACAGTAAAAAATGTTGTTCTAGCTGGCACTGTTGTGGCTAATCTATAGGTAATAAACTGCCTTGGTAGCTTTCCTTCTCCTTTAAAAAGAAAGGCAACATGAGCTCTACTAAAAACTAAATAAATAAATCAATGAACACTAACCTTTCAGAACTGCATTCCCACACTACCCTATGTATAGCCCAGAAAGCTGTAGAGTAAACTGTATAGTGTCTTTTACCAGAAGGATGCTTTTCCGTGGCTCAGTTTGTTTGGACAGACTGTTGTGGAATGATTGGATCAGCAAAAGTGAAGCTCCTCCTCCCTTCCTCATGGGTTAGCACCCTTCACTAGCAGGTATTGCATCGGCAGATTAAATTTTCAGACCTATCCGATGAACAAACTCACCACTATCCACAGTACACAGATATCAGATGGGGCTCATTGGGCCACCATACAAATACTGAAAATATACAAAGCAATTTTATTGGTATGTGTATAATGGGCATACTGCGCTGGATACATGGATGTCATCCCAGATTGGAAAAGGTTTTCAACTTTATTCAAAAAGAACAAAAAGGCTTTTATCAAACTCTGGAAAAGGCCAACCTAACCGTACTAGACAAGGAATGGGTTTCCGGTATTCAGTCCAAACAAGCATACAACTTGCCCTTCCAGGGCCAAAACACAGTACAAAAAAACATCATTGAGAATTTGTATCATGCATTATGTACACTTTGGTCCATTACTCCCCTACAGCAGTACATACAATATATTGTTTTGGTGAATGGGATTTATTCCATCTTACATTGAAACTGCCCATCTGTGCACTGTACAATTATAAATCATCTTAAAAGCATATGGGACAGCTATTATAAACCTAATGCTAAGACTTTATTGTCAAGTTCCAAATGGAATGAATCTCGGGCAGCATTTAAGTTTATCATCTTTCCCTGCACATTAAAAATGAACTCAAACTCCCATTAGTTTGCAAGTCTATGAAAGAAGGGAAGACCCAAATGCTTAGTTGCCAAGAACTCTAATACCAAGAGTAATTACTGGCAGCTTATTTCATTAAGTGCCATCAGACATGCAAATATTGTAGTGACATAATGAAACAACTCATCATATTCCTGCTGAAATAACAAACTATACGGCCGAGATGTTTTGGGAATCTTCTAAGCCAAAACATGATTGCCTAGAACATTAAATATCTATGTAAAAGATAATCAATTCATGTGGTTTGTGAAACAAGTACCTGGTTCCACTTGAGCGGTTAAAGGGGAAGTAAAGTCTAAAATAGTAATAAGACTAGAAATGCTGTATTTTTTATACTAAACATAAACACGAACTTACTGCACCGCAAGCCTAATCAAACAAATGGTTTATGCTTTCAAGGTTGGCCACAGGGGGAGTCACCATCTTGTAATTTTTTAAAACATCTTTGCAAGACCAAGACCATGCGCATGCTCAGTCTGGCCTGGGCTGCTTATGGATTGTCATAAATTATCAAACAGCACAAGTCAAATAATATCTGCAGAAGCCGATACAGCAAGACGGATTAATAATCAGAATGTACAGACTGCACTGGGTCTTGTGTTGCCATGTAATCTGTGGATTTTATAGTTTCTCCAACTCTGCAGAACCAGTGGCTGCAGCAAAATAATCATCCAAATAGGATCCCAGTTTATCTGTTTAAATCTGGCTCCATGATCCGTGTCCCAAATAAAATCGAACACAAATCTCTATACAGTCACCGACTGCTCTACAGGGAAACAAACAAAGCTGCTTGAGTTCTGCATGGCTGGGAAGTACAGCGGGGGCTCCCCCTGCTGTTCATAAGCATGATTGTAAATGAAGGGAGAATGTCACTGCATCCAGTCAGGTTTGTTCTAAAAATGGTACACATTTTTTTTTTAGATTTCTTTTTCATTAAAGAAAGTAAAAATGAGATTTTATTGTTTTGCCTTTAGTACCCTCAAATACCGTTTTGTTTTTTCAATCGAATACGTCCGTTTTCGATCGAATTCGATTCGAAAAATGTTCAAAAATAAAATTAGATTTTTCAGGACAATGGCAATGGCTACAATGGTAATGTGTCAGCTTTAAGGTGGCGAATAGTTGAGTTCGAAGGATTTTAAAGACACAGTACTTCAAAAATTCAAATTTTTTCAATTCAAATCAAAATATGTGCAAGTGGATAGTCGAACAGAAAGATCCGTTCTCCGGAAAACCACAGGTCCCAAGAATTCTGGATAGAGATACCATACCTGTACCTTGTACTTGACCCAAACGAAGATACAATTAATACTTATTGGAAGCAAAATAAATTTTAATTACACTATATGTTATTTGAATCTTGTTTACTTCGATCTGGGAATTCATAATTATAGTAAGCAGGCAGGGGCCATTTTCTGGACACTGTTATTAAGGCCAGCCTTGTAAAATCTCAAAATCTTGTTTGTGCACCAGAATGGGGGACCTGATGTCCATCCCCATGCACTGGTTACACAATAAAGTAGTAAAGAGAGAGGGGGAAATGTGGGGAGAGCAGTGACATCTAGGAAGTTCCCAAAAATAATAAATATGGAAATCACAGGCTAACAGCAGAATAACTGCTACTTAGTGCTTTATTGTGCGTCCACACGACATGTTTCGGGCGACAAGGGCCCTTTTTCAAGTGTGGCCGAAACATGTGTTAGTGTAAGTATTTGCCTGCCCTGCTTCTATGCCTAAGGCTTTGTTTTTATGACGATCCCTAAGAAGCCCAGACCACACTGAGCATGTGTATGTAGTTTAGTCTTGCAAAGATGTATAACAACATTACAAGATGACAGCCCCCTGTAGCCAACTTTGAAAGCATAAATCATTTGTTTGATTAGGCTTGTGGTGCAGTAAGTTCAATTACCCTTTTTACTCAGATTTTCAGAGAAAAAATGCACTATAACCAACATGTACACTATTTGCTCCTTCCTTCTTTAAATAAGACAAAAAGGAACACCAAGAGCCCCAATAGTGTAATATGTTTTTACAAGGAGTAATGGTAGAGTAAACAAATTAATACTCACAAACCAGGGTTACCAATAGGCAACCACTGTATAGGCAGGTGGGGAGATTATCCTGACCCCACTCAGGAATAAGAAGTCGCTCTCTGTAGAAGGAAGTGGACTCGATATAGTAATAAGACAAAACAGAGGCGCCAAAAGGATAAAATTAGCTAAAAACACTTAAAAACCCAATGGGTAATTCAGAGGAGGTAGTAGTGGACTTACCTCCTCCAAGCAGACACCAACGAAAGTGGTAATTTTCAGTAATAGTTTATTAAAAAAACAGCATGTTTTTTGAATAAACTATTACTGAAAATTACCACTTTTGTCTTATTACTACTTCTTTAAATAAGGGCTGGGATTGACTCGTGTTTTTTGACTAAATAAATGAACTCACTAAGTGAACTCCACACTATTATTTGGAACAAGCTGTTATTGTTTTGAACAAGCCTCAATTAATGATTCCATTACACAGAATATAATTTCTACCATATAGGCATATTGTATAGGCAAAATAATAACACTTTATGGCACTATAATATTAGTAGCAATCTCTCTCTCTCTCTCTCTCTCTCTCTATATATATATATATATGGGCAAGTTTTCTAAAACACACATCTTCATTCTTCATACAATACAAAACTACAATGATATTTTAAGATTGATCACATGTGAATATGATTTATGGGACCTGACAGCTTGATGATGTTCTACAACAGTAGCATTTAACCCAGCCCCAGTGCCATTAGCCTGTATGACCTCCAAAGCACTAGTGTAAGATGGTCTCCTAGAGTGGCAAATAATACATAAACAGGCAAATAATGAACACGACCATACCTGCATGTGAGCTGCATTTTTAAAATGGCAATGATTGTCGTCACTAATCCAATAATAAGACATAGCAGGTATAATTTAAAGGAGAACTAAACCCCTAGGTGCAAAAATCACCCCTCCCCTGCGTAGGCCCCAAACTTGTTACTTACCCCTCCTTCTAGATCCTCTCCAGCGGTGTTCACGGCAGCCATCTTGTCCCGAGCACTCTTCTTCCTAGATGCATCGGCATTTGGTGGTGCATGGGCAGTAGGAGGCATTTGCCGGTTTGGATCTACTGCGAAAGTCACAAAGTTTAAAAAAAAAAGAAATCAGAAAGTCCGTGGCTTTCGGGCGCATGTGCAGTAGCTCCATGCTGGCACACGTCCCCTACTGCGCATGTGCCTGTGATGCACAAAGTTTCTGAAAAAAAGATCAGAAAGTTTGTGAATTTGGAGCGCATGCACAGTAGGAGGCATTTTCTGGTACGGAGCGAATGCGCATGCGCCTGAAAGTCACAAAGTTTTCAGTTTCTATTTTCAGAAACTTCATGACTTTCGGCACATGCGACACCAAACGCCGAAGAATACAGGAAGAAAAGTGCTCGGGAGAAGATGGCTACCGTGAACTCCGCTGGAGAGAACCTAGAAGGAGGGGTAAGTAACAAGTTAGGGGCGTTTGCCCGGGGGGGGGTTAAGGTAGGCAGGGGGGCCTACACAGGGGAGGGGGTTTAGTTCAACTTTAAAGCCATGCTTTGTTAGAAAAGTATAAATGATAGTGTTTCCAATTTGGGGTATGTAAAATTGCTGATACAGTCACCTAGCATTTCAGTTGCTGATCAAAAGTTGGTTGAATAGAGAAAGAAGGATGGAAGATTCTACTGTATTAAACAGATACATCATTATTAATATCTTTAGTTATCATACATGAGTATACAAGATTCACAGAGACAGCACCCCCTGAAACACCCCCAATGATTCTGGGTAAGGAAAGTAATTAAAGGTGAACACATTTCTGTCTATTCAGTCCACTCTGACCACCTTCGATATTGCTCCTGACATCAGTAACCTAAGCATCTCTGTTTTAATGTTTCCAAATAATAAAAAATGTATGAATGCTATTAATTACTGTATAATTAAGAAAGGCACATATTGAAAAAAACACAGGGATACTATACTATACATTGGAGTGGGAAAACTGTCTGAATAAGCGTAGTTTCTCCATACATTCTTTTTGTATACTGCTGCACTATTGAACACTGAAATTAGAGGCAAAACAGAGAAAGTCATAGTTGCAAATTCACTAAAGCGTGAAGCATCTAATTCTAGCGTGTATTGGCCAGCATGATG
>CM044432.1:36257092-36275611 GCA_024363595.1 Xenopus borealis
TGTGAGCTTCAGACACCATGTTGTTGTCAGCTTCAGGCACGATGTTGTTGTGAGCTTCCAGCACCATCCTGATCTTTTGTGATTAGCCATACATATACACTACCCCACAACCGTCAGCACAGAACCAGAAAAATATTATGTTAGAAGTGCATACATTACCAAATAAAAATATTTGTCACACACCTCCCGTGATTTAATTAAAAAGCAAGGAAATGCAAGTTATAACTCTTGAGAACATGTGGCCTTCCACGATGCTCATCATGTTCACTGTGAGTTTTTATTATCAATAATAAAATATTGTTACACTATTCGGCATTCTATTTTCCTTTACACAGGTATGGGATTGGATATCCAGAAATCCGTTATCCAGAAAGCTTGAATTACAGAATGACCATCTCCCATAGGCTCCATTTCCGATGGGAAAATCAAACTTTGCAGGTCAGGTAGGTGGGTCGGAGGGACCCACACACTGACACATAAATTGCAGCTAACTTAATCTGCAAGTGAATGCCACCTTCATTCTGAAGTGCTGCTTCCATAGCATATCAAGGAAAACCCCATATGGTATTCCAATTCACCTCTGGTCATATTTATTCTAGGCCAGGAGAGCCCATACTTTACTAATGCAAGGTCTACTTTTAGTAATTTTGGCCTATTATGATCTACATCCATAAAAGCATTGTTAGCATTCTGTTCCATGGAAAATATTACTTACATATTGATGTATGAGAAAATTTATATTGCTACATTTAACAACTTCTTCTTATGTAACCTTATAACAAATATTACAATGAAAAGCATGAAACAGGAGGGTGATTTAGTCAAAGCTGTTTGTTGAGGGTGTCTTGAGATTTACTGATCACCAGCTAAAGGTCTACTGGAAGATCCCAATCTACATTTACATTACATACACCCCTGTTCTAGGCCGACACCTCCATGACTGCAGTAGATATGTCTATACATTGTTCAACCCACAACATTGCAGGTTTGTACTCGGAAAGCCTATTCTACATAGTGACTGAACCAGTGGGTTTTATAGAAATGAGGGTCAAATTAAACAAATGTATACTAAACCACTAGACATTTATAATCCCCTTCAATATATTGGGAGTGGGGGGCAAATAACCCAAAATATTACAAATTGTATTGTTTCCTTTCCATGCACTGTTCTTAACAGATAACATGGTAGAATATAGGAGAAGGAAACTATAAAACTAAAAAGTATACTGCGTGATGCTTGACAGTATTAAATAGCTGGTCAAAAAAATGTTTAACTGTGAAGCAATTTGCAGTTTAAGCTGTAAGAGAGCTGCCCAGAACAATTTTATGAGCACCCGTGTGCACAAAAAGCCTCCATATATTTTCCACCTGCACTGTTCCATTTATGGATTGAACTGAAAGCATTTCATTGCACACAATAATCAAGAGCACTGAGCAGGAGGTTGCTATTATTCAGAGCACGGTACAGGTTGGGAAACTCCTCCAAGGAATATTGCAAAGGAAAATGAAGAAATGGATTTTATAACACTCTACTGCAGATGGTTTATTATTTAAGCCACTGTGTTCACAAAAGGGATGTTACAGATTTACTGTACATAATCATTTACTCCAATTACTCTTAATATATCTGTACGTCGTCCTTGCACATAAACCGCATGGTGACTGTAGCTGTGCCAGGATGCCAAAAGAGCAGCCTTCCAGGTATACTGACCTACACATCTCTGCATATTCTATGGGTTACAGAAATTATATTGTTGTGGGACTTAATAGGATATGGCTAATCCCTATATTCCACTTTATTTGACCTTCATGCTAAAGCTGGCCAGATTTGCAGTTTTTAGACTTGTATCCGAAGAACGATCGTACGTTGTGATCAGGGGCGCTCCGCCAATGAGGCGAGTTGAGGCACTCGCCTCATGCGGCAGCGCCCCACCTGGCAGTTTTGCCGCCCCTGGTAACTACAAGCTGAATTTCCGATTTTCAACCCAAAAATTCGGCTCTTCTAGTGCAGAGCACGCACTTGCACCGTGGACCCCCTACCCCTGTCCGGCGCTGGAAAAGTGAGCGTCGTGGGGGGGCGGCAAATTTAAGGCTGCCTCAGGCAGCGAAGTGGTTGGGATCACTCCTGCCGACCTGCCACTAACCATTTAGATTAAATAAAGTAGTAAATGATGTTGTGGCCATGACAGCAATCTTACAAAAGTAATGTCCTACAAATAGTAGTGACAGTCACCCATTGATATCATCAGAGATATTATCGTTAGCTGACAGAAATCATCTAACCTGTCCGTTTAACAACTGATCTCCATGGTACGAAAAATGTAGGGACGATCCACACATGGTCTGGAAATCATACAAATTCATCTATGGCCAGCTTAAGCGTCCTGGAGTTTTTAGAAAAGTAAACAAGACATTGTACATATAACTCAACCAAAGTGGCCTTCAGAATGAATCTTCTTAAATCATTGCTTTGGGGGGTTCCCTAGTTTGTGGGCGGAGCTACTGTTTTCACTCCGTTGCCAAAAGTAAAAAAAAAAAAAACTTTGGTATCCTTACTGTAAAAAATAGATTAAGTCCAAGTTTATTAATACCTGTTTTAATAAAAAGTACCAGACCTCACTTATAAACCTAAGGGGGTTTGTCTCATAACACACTTCCTTGAAAATTTGACCAGTTAACTGGGATGGACTCGTTGGAGCCTCCAACTGCTGAGAAAAAAACAGTTCAGCTGTACCCACTCGGGGCAAGTAGTTGAAACTATGATTGATCATCTATAGCAGTGGTCCCCAACCAGTGGTTCGTGAGCAACATGTTGCTCTCCAAGCCCTTGGATTTTGCTACCAGTGGCCTCAAAGCAGGTGGATATTTTTTTATTCCTGGCTTGAAGACAAGTTTTCGCTGCATAAAAACCAGGTGTACTTCTAAACAGAGCTGCCAGACCACATAGGGGCTACCAAATGGCCAATTACAGCACTTATTTGGCCCCCCCAGGAACATTATTCATGTTGCTCACGGGTAAAAAAGGTTGGGGACCCCTGATCTATAGGAAGTGCATTATTCCTGTAAATTTCCTAATATCCTTTACCAGTCACTTGCTGCATTGGTGCAGGCAGAAGGACTCTGCACTACCATAATTCCTGCACCCAATGGGCATTAAATACATATTAAAGGGTCTAGTATTTACAAATAAAAAGAAAGACAGTAATAAAATAGGTCATTGAACTTTCACAGCTCCTACAAAACACGTACATTCAATGCTATAGATTAAATGAGGTTCCACACACTCATCTAAAATTCAATAAGCACTGCTTAGAAATGCAAACAAAAGGCTGGAAACACAACACACGGTATGACATTTTGATTCAAGCCAGGCCATGGCTTGTGCAGAAGCCAATTTATTCTTGCTAGTATTATGGCTTCCAATAAGAACAGCACAGACAAACAAAAGGAGATGCGGGAGGATTCTACCAACTTCATTTGCAATAAACTTAATCTTTGACTACATGCTAATTAGATGCTTATATTTTTAAGTGAAATAAATGTTGGAAGCACATTTAATGGTAAGTGTTACCATTAAACATATTTATTTTATCTTAATAAAGATCTTTAAAGGCCACCAGATTAGGAATTAACACACTTCACTTTGTCTAATTAGCAAAGAGCAACCCACAATATATTTTTGTCCCTGCTGGTCTCTTGTAGGTGAAAAATAATTGAATTGAACAAAGAGGGCAATGACTAGAAGCATACAACCGAGGCTTGCAGGACGATTAAGTCAGGACTACCTTTTCACAATCTAGGGAAAGAATATTTGAAGAATAATAATAAATTCAGTTCCTAAAATTATTCCAGAATTTGAAGGGTACAACAAAAGTGAAAGTATTATGAATCACAAATGTGATTGGTGGATACTAGTTTCAGTATCCTGTATGTGTAACGCACCAGTAGCATATGATTAAGTGTTGTGAGAACACGAAATGCGTAAGGCTTCATCCATACTTGTACTCTAATAAATACTTTTTTTAACTACCTGGAGGATTGCTCTTTGCTTGCTTACCCTACAAACAATATGGTCATGTAGAGATATAGTTGTTTTTTCTCTACAACTTTATCTATTAAAAGACTATAGGGCTTATTCAGAACCTCTACAGGGGTTTGATCAGGGGTTTGATCATGCAAAGTTTATCAGAATCCTGAATGCCTGAATACATTCTAATAATAATATTCTAATAATTAAAGGCACTTGTGTCTAAAGGCATATCCCAAAAGGTGGAAATAGCTGTAAGGTTTCCATAGGGGCCTGCAGCAAATTTTAACCTTAAGAATTGTCATTTTGATACAGATAGATGTAAATGATGACTTTGTAATGCAGTCCCAAATATTTAAGCACAACAGGGTTTAATGAAGCAGTGATACATTTTATTGCATAACTTGCTATTGTGTCAGGTGCATCATCTCCTTGCAAAATAAAGGTGGAAAAAAACAGGAAAAAAAGGACTGCAAAGTGAATGGGGATCATGAGAAGACATAATAAAAGAGAATATGGATAAACAAACAAAGGTAAGGGAAATAAGGAATAGAGAGATGCAAGAGAGAGGGAAAAAAGGAAAGATGGTTATAAAAAGAGTAAAGCGGTTGATGAGTGAGTAAGGAGGAAGTATAGAAGGACTGGGGTGATTTATAAGGGTAGGGCATGGGAAATGAGGATAGGGAACAAGGAAAGAATAAGCATAGTGATGGATAGAGGAAGATTAAATAGGGCAGAGAAGGACAGGAAAATTGTTAGAGAGTAAAAGCTCTTGTTGCCCAGGAAGATAATGGTCTTTTTTACATCAGAAAGTGAATAATCAGACTTCCAACCAATGCCCTCAGACACATGTAAACTGTGGTTTTTGTAAACAAAGAAGTGTACTAGAGCAATACAAGTAAAATAACAATGGGATCAATGAAAATAATCCCAGGCTCCAAACACACAACCAGAAAACAAATCCTCCTATTTGTATGTAATTCTTGATAGAACACTACACAGCTCTCCTAGAGAAGGGATAACATTTCACAACATTTCTGGCAGCAATAAAGATGTCATCCTTGTCTAAACTATAGCTACATTTAGAAATCAAATGCAAATTTTAGGCAGAAGTTAGCTGCAGCATTTCAAGGACTAGTGTACTAGCATGCATGTGTACAGGCAGTCAATATGAGTTATGGGGCATACCTCCACTGGCATTTTTCAGCCTGAAGAGAGGTGCCTGGCACATCTGAATGGGACCGAAACACAGCAAAAAGCCAGGGCTACATTTTTATTAATCATAGTTAAAGGTACATCTCCATAGGCCCTATGCGTTTTGTGCCTGCAAGGTACACTACTTAATCATGGGCTAAGATCTCACTCACAGGAGCTTAGGGTTAAACCAAACAGCAGTCTCAAGTGCTCAAAATCTTGGCTCCCACAGCTAGGCTAAGTCCAGACGGGGAGATTCGGGGGCGATCCGTCACCTGGCGACCTTTCGCCGCGACGGATCGCCCCCGAATCTCCCCGAATAGGTAGGCACCTGGCGAGGCAATTTGGAGCGATTTTAAAAATCGCGCCGCTGCGTGTGAACACGCGCCGGCACTTTTAACCCTCGCCGGTGCCTACCTATTCGGGGAGATTCGGGAGCGATCCGTCGCGGCGAAAAGTCGCCAGGCGACGGATCGCCCCCGAATCTCCCCGTCTGGACTAGCCCTTAGAAGAGAGAAGGTGATTTCAGAGACATTTTGTCAGCATTGACAAATACACATATCTATGCCAAAGTAAATTAACTGGTTTATAGGGGGCTCAGGGGCACTGGCCTCAGCCTTTAGCAAAAGTAGAAGAACATACAGAATTGGCTTTAATAAAATTAATAGATCTTTGCAAGTCTGGTTTCCTCGAGTACCTGCCCATCTGAAAGACTGCTAAGAACACACTTGTTTAAACACCACAACACTGTGGAAAAGAATACATTAGACAGATAAAACGAACTCAACAGCAACAACCATGCACTGACTCAGGGGTCACGGGTTTTATTCCAACCTTGGAACTCTGCAAGACCTTTGTATCTTCTGGTTTCTTCTGCAGAGCTATACTTCAGGTACTATAAGGTCTAAAGCAGTGGTCCTCAAACTTGGCCCTCCAGCTGTTAAGGAACTACAAGTCCCACAATGCATTTGCCTGACTGTGGCTGTCAGACTCCATCATTGCATTGTGGGACTTGTAGTTCCTTAACAGCTGGAGGGCCAAGTTTGAGGACCACTGGTCTAAAGTATGACATGGTACTGCCATCCAGGACAGGCAGTGGCCTGCCAATAGCTAAGCAGTGAAACTGTCAGAACAGTTGAAGGTAGCTCTGTTATAGTTTTAGGGTTAATCTTTCTGGTAATCTCACCCACATGGAGGAACATAACTGACAAACACAAAGTCTATGCTTTGTAATTCATTGGCATTTAAAATTAAAATTGTATTAAACGGATATGGCACCAACACAGAAACATGAACCATTATCATGTAGTGGCAACACTTTTGGCTGACACTACGGGACTCCACTAGTATCTGGGACATATATGTCTTAGGAAGTGCATTATTGTACGCAAGGGTCTGCATCCACAGGCGACGAGCGCCTGTCTGTCTGTAAAGATTCACAGGATTATGTAACATGAAGCAATCAATTATTTTTTCCAGTAAGGCTGTATCTGCAAGGACAGCTAAAATAATTACTTTACTGGAGCAGAGGAAAGCCCTGCAGTGAGAATATCACTTTACATTCCCCTGGCATAATAGATACAGATAGATAGATAACAAATAGACAGTTATGAAAGGGAGGTGATATAATGAAGCCTCATATTAAAAGGATAACGTATATGCAGGATTTACATTTAAAATGTACTATTCTGTAACATAAATTGGTCTTATATGTCTAATTGTATTTTTAGCTCTCTTTATCTGACATTTTGACCCTTCAAAATAATAAAGAATGTCTGACAGCATTAAAATTGTCATGCAACATTGCATTATGAAAAGTGTTTATTGTTTTAAACATCCATATTTTGTTAGTGTGATAAATTGCCCTTTCAATATGCATCAGTTAGTGATGCGGCAGAATTCTGCAATGAAATCAGTTTTTCAAAAGAAACACGTTTTTCTCTACATTTAATTTTGAAATCTGACATGGGGCTAGACATGTTGTTAGTTTCCCAGCTGCGCTGAGTCATGTAATTTGTGCTCTGATAAACTTCAGTCACACTTTACTGCAAGTCACCCCCTTCCATCTTCCCCCAAGCAGCCTATCAACAGAACAATGGGAAAGTAACCAGATAACAGTTCTCTGACACAAGATAACACCAGAATAGCACTCAATAATAACTCTTTCAGTTACATTGAGTAGGAGAAACAATAGCTTAACTCAGTGGTCCCCAACCAGTGGCTGGCGAGCAACATGTTACTAAACAATCCCTTGGATGTTGCTCCCAGTGGCCACAAATCAGGTGCTTACATTTTATTTCTGGCTTGGAGGCAGGTTTCGGTTGCATAAAAAAACAGATGTACAAACATCCAAATAGAGTCTCCTGTAGATTATCAGTCCACACAGGGACAATGGCCAATCACAGCACTTATTTTGCACCACTCAAGAAATTTTTTATGCTTATGTTGCTCCCCAACTCTTTTCACATCTGAATGTGGCTCACGGGTAAACAAAAGATTGGGGACCCCTGGCTTAACTGAAAGCAGTTCCATCATGAAGTGCTGGCTCTTTCTGAAAGCACATAATCAAGCAAAATAAAAAATCTACTTGTTGGTTCAGGAATACAATTGTGCAATGGTAGAGTGAATTATTTGCAGTGTCAGGAATGTAATTTAGAAATAAAAACTACAACAGGAAATCATGACAGACTCCCTTTAAGTAAAATACTGTTTCACATAGGAACAACAAGGTTATGGGGACCAGAAACTTACTATCATAAGGACGGAAGAAGATAGAGAAGCTCTTGGAGAATTTACTGCCCACTGAGGATATGGAGAAATTGTCATCAGCAAATATAAGTTGTAAATTGCTTTTTGTCAATGTTACTATAAGAATATAAAAACTGAAGTGTAATTGCACTTCCCTAACTCAAACAGTTTCGGTTTCCGGCCAGCCAGCTCAGATAATGGAAATCCTGGAATGTGTGATTAATAGATAGCAAGCAAAGAGTCCACTCTGACATGTGATCAGCTCTTAATAGCAGGAGCCCCACCATAAATCTAATTCAAACCCTACACCATACCGAGCAGATGAAGGGCAAATGAGGTTAAGAGCCTGATTTTCAATCTTCACGAGGTTCCATTATCACAGTTTCTGTGCTCAGACTTTTACAAGATGAGAGGAACAGAATAGATGAAAACATTTAAAAAGTAAAAAAAAAACCAGCAAATCCTGTTGTGCAAGACACATTTTTCATTTCCAAAAGAGATGCGGTTTGCACAGTTCTGAGATAAGACGCTTGTAGAGATGAAAGATTTAATACGACATTCCTGAGGATTTCCTTGATTAACCTACATGGCACAAATGATACGAGCGAGATCCACCAAATTCAGTTTTACAGCATGAAGCTTCTAAAGAGCAACTTTAGTAAATTTATTGGCTACTGTGTTTTGATTTCTTGCTTGCCAAATAACAAGGACAGTGTCTCCCTATGGCACTTGTTAGCATGTACTGATGTCATACAGCAGTGGAACACTTGTCTTTTCTCGTATAGGGGGAAAAAATACAATTTCTACCTTAAATTCCATGGCAGAAAAAAAAACTCTTCCTTTGATACAATCAGCCTTTGGAAGGCGTGAAAACATTAGGCTTTTAGGGCGAGGCCACATGGGAAGATTCAGGGAGATTAGTCACCCCAAAGAATCGGCGATTAGTCGTCCAAGGAAGCGCCAATCAGTCGCCAAGCGTTTAACCTCCCTGAAATCTTCCCATGTGATCTAACCCTTAGATGCTCCCTGAAAGAGACAAAATGATTCTTGAAGCAGACATGTCATCCTTAGTGACAGCTCTTTCAGTCACTCACTAAAGGAAAAAGGTTAATCACCCATAGAAATACAAGCAGCTACTGGTTGCCCTTATAACAGACAAATGAATACATGACATTATCTTAAGGTGACTCATATTAAAGTTGCATTCGTCACACACTAGAATGTGAAAAGCTGTAACAATGCTGCATGGCATGCACAAGAATCAAAATAGGTCAGCAAAACGGACTGTGCCAAAGTGGAACGGAGTCCTATATTTATTCACTTCAATACATAAAAACGGACAATAAATAAAAGTTAAATACAGTCCAAGGGCAGATGTGTACATTAAACATTCACATGCCATTTATCATAATTTGTCAGAAATCATAAGCCCTTGTTTAAATGTACACATCTGAATCGGACTGCCCCAAGCATTCCATCTATTACTCCACATATTTTCATATTTAAAGGGGTTGTGAACAAGGCTTTGTGTTATCTTTTAGTATGATGTATATAGTCAAAATCATAGCAAGTTTGCAAATGGTTTTCATTTTTTTTTTTTTTTACTATTTGTGGTTTTTTTGAGTTCTCTAGCTTTTTTGCTCTGCAAGTTGCAGTTTCAGCAATCTAGATGATAGGGTCTAAATTGCCCTAGCAACCATGCATTGATTTGAATAAGAACCTGCAATATGAATAGGAGAGGCCTGAATTGAAAAAAACGGGTAATAAAATATAGTAAATACGTAGCCTTACAGGGTAAGGGTATGGGTCCCTGACTTTTTTAACCCACGAGTCACATTTAGATTTGGAGTGGATAGGCACGCAAGCATGAAAATTGTTCCTTGTTTAGAGCCAAATAAGTGCTGTGATTGTCCATTTAGTAGCCCCTATGTGGACTGGCAGCCTCCTGGAGGGTCTGTATGGTATTATGCTTCCAAAGATTGTCTTCAAACCAGGCATTAAAAAATAAGCACCTGCTTTGAAGCCATTCATAGCGACATCCAAGGGGTCGGTGAAGAACATGTTGCTTATGAGCCAGTGGCTGGGAAATCACTGCTTCAAATAAAAAAACTGTTTAGTGTAAAAATAAAAACTAGGTCGGCTATGCCAAATAAAAAAATATTTCTAATATTGTTAGTTAGCCAAAAATGTATTGTATAAAGACTGGAGTGAGCAGATGTCTTAACAGAACAGAACACTACTTCCTGATTTTCAACTCCCTAACTCAGAGTCAGCAACTTGAAGGGGGGTCGCATGGGACATAACTGTTCAGTGAGTTTGTAATTATTCTGGTCAGAAACCAGTGCAATTAGCATCATACTTTAATAATCAGCCCTGTACCTTCAGCTTATATTACAGACAAACCTCATTTCCTGCTTGAAAATTAGTGATGACCCCTAAGCTTAGCTTCTCAACAGCTGCTCAGAGCCCACTGAGCATGTGAGTGTCACAGACACTTTCCAAGATGGTGACCCCCTGTGACAAGTATGAAGTCCTGGATCATTGCTGCTGTCAAGATGCTGAAACTTTAGACTGGTGCAATAAGTTCAGTATATCAAAGATGGCCGTTATAGCCATATTCATTTTAGGGTTTAGTTCTCCTTTAAAGGCATTTTGTGACAGCATAATTATTTATTATTATTTATTCTTTGTTGTATTATAACCTTAAAGGGCACCTATGGGGTGAAAAAAATTCCCCAAACTGAAGGTGCGGGCTGATAGAGCTCACATTCCGGTTTGGGGTTCTAGTAGTTTAAAAAAAAGAAAAAATTGCCCCCTGCAAGCGCTGGCTTACTCGCACCGGGATGGAGCTCCCGGTGCGAGCCATCATGACAGTCCATGGTGAAAAGCTGCCTGAAATTGTGTGGTTTGGGGAATTTTTTTTTCCCCATAGGAGCCCTTTAATGCAAAAGCAGCATTATTCAACAGTATATTCTGTGACACTGACATTATCTTTGGCCTAATGTAACTAGTTCAGAGATAAGCAAGAAGCAAACCAAAACACACAAGTCGCCTATGTGATACTTGCCTTACAAACACTCAAGAAAGGTGCACACAACAAAAATATCAATGATAGAAGCAGATAAGGTTGTTTCCTAAACCCTTTGCACTATGTCTCTCTCTCAGAGATCCTCACTGCAAACTAGAGAATGCAACTCAAGAATGTCATATAAACACTAAACACCAACTTGGATTGAGGACTTCCAGTAAAATCAACTAGCTGCTTTCAGCACCGACAGTCAGCCAGTAGCAAAATAATTTTAGTATAAAATGTTTTGTGGGTTACTCATCATCCAGGTTTCACCCAAAGCCAGCAACAGTGTTGTGCAAATGTATTGTTTAATGTATTCTTTAATAAACTATTCTAATCTCTTGTCTGCTATTCTAAAGCTCGTCTGATATAAGGGAGTGATTTTAAATTAATTAACCCGAAATAAATCCAAATTGATCACAAAACAAATTGCTATAGAACATTAGCCATCTAAATTCTTATAAACTGTACTGCATATGCAAGACTAAGATTACTAGCATCTGGATATTAGACTGTATGTGTACCTGCTGAATAAACATAAACAGTAGGGTTGAAGCTGTTGCTATAAAGCTATTATTATTATTATTAACAATTCCCTACACTGCCAGCCAGCAGCTCACAGACAGGATGAGAAATGAAAATGGAATGAAAGAAACATCATGACTTTGGCTGAACGGCTGCAGTTAGCACACTGCGTTTTTATGAATGGAAGCAGATGGAAGTTAAAGGGGATCAGTTGTGAAAATGAAAATGTAACATAAGCTCCATCTCACTGAAATAAGATACTGTACAAATATAATAAATTACAAAATCAAGTTACTCTTCAGTATCTTACTCTCAGCAACCTGATTTTGGTCTAATATGTATAATAATATTTGGGGGGGGGGAATCTTCCTTTCCTAGTAGATGCTCCCTAAAATAACCAACTCTAGCACAAACAAAAACTAACAAAATAACGGACTCTTGCAAACACCCTGCATGCAGAGAAACAGGATTCCCCCCAGAGTTGGTTATTTTAGAAGAGCAAGCTCTCATACATCTCCACCCCCCAACCAGTGGCTCATGAGCAACATGTTGCTCACCAACCCCTTGGATGTTGCTCCCAATGGCCTCAAAACAATTGCTAATTTTTGAATTCCTGGCTTGGAAGCAACTTTTGTTTGCATAAAAACCAGATGTTTTTGTAGGCTTGTAGGCTGCCAGTCCATACAGGGGCTACCAATAGTCAATCACAGCCCTTAATTGGCACCACTGGGAACTTCATGCAAGCTTGTGCTGCTTTCCAACTTTTATTTACATTAAAGTTGGGAACCCTGTTTATCAAAAACATACTACACCTACCGCATGAGAGAGCAACAGGTTGTGGAGTGTGGGTCAGTGAAGAGTAACTTGATTATTTCATAAAAGGTAGAGAATGTTTAATTGATTGTACAGGTATGGGACTTGTTATTCAGAATGCTGGACCTGGGGTTTTACAGATAAGGGATCTTTTTGTACCTTGGATCCTCATACCTTACGTCTACTAGAAAATCATGTAAACATTAAATAAACCCATTAGGCTGGTTATGTTTCCAATAAGGATTCATTATATCTTAGTTAGGATCAAGTACATGGTAGAGTCCTGCAGTGGGTCAGGTACCCACGGGTTACCCACAAAAACCTATGGTACCCTGCGGGTTGCAGGTAGAAATTTCGGGAGCGGGTATAGACACGGGTCTGCGGTTCTCCATGTTTGCGGGTGGCAGATAGGGTCGCGGGTCTTCTCAATAGCGAGTTTTACTCTATTTTTTTCTAATCACACATCCTGATTCTTGATGGTCAGCGATTTGCGGATAAGGTACGTGCGGGTCGGGTAGCAGGTCCAAGCGGGTAAGAATGTGGGTTGCGGGTCCAGATTGTGGATATGGGTTCTGAAAAATGGACCCGCACAGGACTCTAGTACAAGATACTGTTTTATTATTAGAGAAAAAGGAAATCATTTTTAAAAGTTGCATTATTTGATTATAATGAAGTCTATGAGAGACGGACCCTTTTTCTGAGCTTTCCGAATAATGGATCCCATACATGTATTGAGAAATAGTCTTATTAGAGGGAGAAGAGGCTCATATTAAATTTTTATTTTCACAATAAATCCCCTTTAACTGGTTGCTGATAAAATGGTCTATTGTATTTGTGAATACATCTATATGTGGTAGGGTCTGATGTAACTATGAACAAACCCTACAGGACAGTGGAATACTCTGGCATCACATAAATATAATACGATATTGCATTTTTTGCACTCTTAGGGGAAGATTTACTAAGGGACGAATTTTCAAAGTGAAAAAACTTCGAAATTCGACCCTCAAAGATTTTTTAAAGGGCTCTTTGGATCGAAAATAAATCTATTTCTATCTAACAGATCCATTTTCGATCTAATAAAAATCGTTCGACTTGTTCGCCGCAAAAACCTTTGAATACTTTGGAATTTTTTCAGGACAGGTTCTACGAGGTCCCCCACAGGCTAAAATGGCAATTCGGCAGCTTTAAGCTGTCGAATAGTCAAAGGATTTTTAAAGGGCCAGTATTTTGAAATTATAATTTTCTGAATTCGATTTGAATTTTGGGCTATTCAATAGTCGAAGTAGCCCAAAATGACTTTGAAATTCGAATGATAAAAATTTTAATTTTATTTGAATTTTCACTTCGACCCTTAGTAAATCTGCCCCTTTTTGTAAGCTCTATAAGGCAGGGACCTGCATTCTCTTTTTTGACACAAAGATTTTTATTTTTCTTGTTCTATTATCTATTAATTTATTGTATAGCTGTACAGTGTGAAATACATAAATAGTGTTATATCAATAAGCATATTCGTTAGGTGTATTACAGCACTGATACAATAAAGACTTTTTTCTAGAAGGGCCGGCCTATACATTGAGTTTGCTATGCTGATACGGTGAACACCTGGTTGAAGGTAATGTGGTGAGTTGGAGCGGTCTCTTACGGTTTGTGAATAAAAATGCACGCATTTTTTCTGGAAAAACAGGTGGAGAAAATACCACTTGACCTTTTTATTGTTTGTATGACACAAGAATGGAACAAATTGTAGAGTACAAAAAATAATCTGACTCATCGGTTCACACAGTTGTGGACAATTAACTGCCCATAATCTTTACCGTAACATAATTAAATGGAAAACTCTACCCCCAGAACAATGTAGGATTCTATAAAAATATATATTGAATACAACAGCTCATATGTAAAACCCTGCTTCATGTAAACAAACAATTTTCATAATAATACACTTTTTTAGTAGAATGTGCCATTGGGTAATCATAAATAGAAAATTGCCATTTTAAAAAATAAGGACAGCCTCCTGGGATCGTATGATTCAATGGTGCACACAAACATACCAAACAAACTATAAAGTTAGGTCACATGAGCCAATTAACAGACAGAGTTGTGTCTTTTGCTTCAACACTTCTTCCTGTTACAGTTAGAGTTGAAATATTTCTGGTCAGGTGATCTCTGAGGCAGCACACAGACCATCACAAAATGGTGGTTCAAGGCAAGAGATGTAAAAGCGCAATATTTACTTAAATATATATTCCAGTTTGGTTAGATTCTTTAATATGCCATTTAATTTGATATAAACTATTTAATAAGCTGTTGCTTAAGTATTCATTTTGGTGGTATAGTTTTCCATTAATAATTCAAAAACATGCGGTAAGAAAAGGAGAAAATTAGTGATGGCTAGAGGCAGTGCTTCTGACTTGTGAGATGCAGATAAGTACATAATGTAAATAATCTGCATGGTGCCATTCAGCACTGAAATGATGTGGCTGTAAACAAACTGTTTGTGTTACACGTGTACTGCATTGACACAGCAACAGACAGGTTCTGCATCCATGAGCACCGCATCACACATTTAACTCTTGAGGGGGGAATGCCAACCCAAAAAAAAAATATATATTTTTTTGCCTTATAAAAGAAAACAAAATTCTAAGCAACTTTGCAACATACATTCATTACCATGTATCTATAGTTTATGAGTTATTTGTATATGTAATACTTTTGAAAGCAGGGTTTTTTTCCCTGCTTTCAAAAGTATTACATATATACACATATATAACTAGATTGAGCCGAGTCATTAGTGCATTAGGTACAGTATTCTTATTACAGACAAAGATGAATAATCATTTGCTTATAAAGAACACTATGGGGGTGGCACTCCTTTATTTGGGAGCTTTCTGGAGAACAGGTTTCCGTATAACGGATCCCGTGTCTGTGCATATAAATATAATACACTTTTACTCTTGTACAACTTGCATTTTCTTAAGAAGTTTTAATGTAATTTATATAAATTGCTTGCAGTCATGTAGGGTTGTTGTAGTCAAACTATTTGGCATTTAACAGCTGAGCTATTATATTGCAATACAAACAGAGGTTAATCACAGCTCTCTATACGCCTATTATACAAACTAAGCCTGCTGCTGCCAAGTTATATAATGTATAATGTGTTTTAAACCTTTATGAGCCATTCATTCAGGAATTAACTTCACGATGGGAACTAACTTCATGATTTGGATGATTTTAACGTATCCCTGTTGCCACACAGTCACACCATGCACATACAATTAGGAAATACATTCATCAAGTGAACAACTGAAAGGCACCAGAAAGCTTTCCACTGCACAGTAACCCAGTGATATTTACTCAGTCAAAACCAGTTGAGAACCATCTTTGCAAACACAAATCTAGAAACACAGGATTTCAAATTGTAGCCAAGAATTGCAGGGAAGATGCATTCACATTGGGAAGCAGTGGCGAAACTACTGGGGGTGCAATTGGCAGCTTGCGCACCAGCGATTTTTCGGCCGCGGATTTGCGGGTGTACTTTCGGGCAGTTAGTTGTGTACAGATGGGGGCGGGGGGCCCAGCTGCACATCCCGCACCAAGGCCCTTTTCTAAGTCCTGGAAAATCGAATATTTTTAAAAAATCGTTCAAAATGTTCGATTCGAATGATGTGATCGTTCCATTTGAAAGATTTTAATCCTTTTTAGTATAAGATACAAAGCACTGGGTCTGTAGTTAAAGGCTACATGGCCTGCGTCAAAGCTTAAAGGAGAACTAAAGCTTAACTACAGAAGCAGACCTGAAATATTGTACATTATGTTTTGGGCTTCTGTACCAGCCCAAGGAAACCACAGCCTTTCAGCAGTAAATATCTGTGTCTTTAAAGATACCCCAGTAGCTCCCCATCTTCTTTTCTGCTGATTCACATGCTCTGTGCAGCTGTCACTTACTGAGCTTAGGGACCCACTCACAATATACAGTAGAAATGTCACAATATAAGGCTGATTAGTAATTAATACAGATAATTACTACATGGCAGCACAGAAATCAGTTCAATTAGAATCAGAATGTAATAATCAGCCTTGTAGCATCCGCTTTTATTACAGGCCAACCTAATTTTCTGCTTGATAACTTGTGATGACCCCTAAGCTTAGCTTCTCAACAGCTGCTCAGAGCCCAATGAGCATGTGAGTGTCACAGACACTTTCCAAGATGGTGACCCCCCCCCTGTGACAGGTTTGAAGTCCTGGATCATTGCTTCTATTGACAAGCTGAAACTTTAGGCTGGTGCAATAAGAGCAGTATATAAAATAGAGCATGTTTAGCCATATTCACTTTTAGGGTATAGTTCTGCTTTAAAGGAGAACCAAACCTCTTAATTTGTATCCCCCTTTCCCCTACCTTAAATAGGCCCCCCCAGCCTACCTGGTACCCTAGGCAAATGCCCCTAACTTTAGTTTTCGGCACATGCACAGTTGGTATAATCTTCTGGTACGGTTCTACTGTGCATGTTCCGAAAGTAAAAAAAATTCAGAAAAATTTGTGACTTTCAGAACCTCCCCAGAAGATTACTCCAACTGCGCATGCTCAGAAAACGCCGGTCACTACAGGAAGAAGACCAAAGGAGGCAAGATGGCTGCTGTGAACTCCGCTGGACAGGACCCGCAAGGAGGGTAAGTAGAAAGTTAGGGGCATTTGCCCAGGGTACCAGGTAGGTTGGGGGGGAGGATGGAGGGGGGCCTATTTAAGGTGGAAGGGGGATGCCAATTAGGGGGTTTAGTTCTCCTTTAAAGGTCAATGCTTCCCACCTATTTTCTTCGGGCCAAATCAGAATATTTAGGGAATTTATGTTTAGAATGGCCATAGGTAGCTATATACTATAGGATCACCAAACTTTCCTCAAAAGTGGCCACTAAAAGAAGGAGATATTGGAATAATCCAAGCATTCGGCCCTAGGACCAAGCAATTGGATTACAATGACTGGAATAGGTGCTGATGGGACAAGAACCGGTTAATATTTTCATTTATTAGGCAAGAAGATAAAACTTGTCTGATCATGAGTTGATCGATATTTGGCCAGATATAGGTCGCTGAGGCACACCCTTGCACTGACCGATAAGCTACCGAATTGGGCTAAAGGATCTGAATCTTCAGCTGAAATCTGTCAATGTATGGCAACTTTAAGATTATTAGTCATATAAAATGAGCTGTATACAGTACATTAAGTACCAGTCATTTATTTACCAGTCTTTATCGAGAATGAAATTTGAATGGAAGAATTACCAATTCATTAATATTGTAATGGACAGTACAGGTTAAAATCTAGGTTAGTGGAACAGGAATTAATGTTTGACCAATGCATGAGTCTAAGTAAAGTTTATTCTGTTTTTATCTGGAGTATGAATTCCTTCTAGTTTCCATCCACCTCCCATCAATGCTGAACCAAGAATCACATTCATTTTCATTTATTTATAAAAAATGTTTGAGTGTATCTCACAGGCAGAAGCCTGAGACACTACATACAAAAATGAATGCAACAGAGCTATTGCTCTTCACTCTGATGCACTATGTGAATTGCAAAATCAATTCACATAGAAACATCAACTTGCACAGTACTTGTGAATATAAGTGCTTTCTGCTCCCCAATGTTCTCTTTCTTTTCTATATTCCTGATTTTATTGTTGGAAAATCCAATAAAAAAAAAAAAAAAAAAAAAAAAAAAAAAAAAGAAACATCAACAATCATTTGCGAAACTTTAAGTGCTAGTAATCAAAATTAATTTCTCAGATGAATCTTATACAAACAGCAGGAGACAAGAACTAGGCCAAAGATTTTAAGATGAGGAAGTAATTTGGAATTCTACCAGTAAAAGCAAATTATTATAGTACCATACTTTGGCCAAATATAAGCTCATGTTCCACATCAAGGCCTCTCATTGTACATGAATCCAACACTATCTTTGAGCATTCTAAGTATGTAGTGCATTTAAAATCAAATCCCCCAGAAAACAGTGTGACTGAGTAGACCAAAAGTTCACTTATCCTTAAAGGGCACCTATTGGTTAAAAATGCTATCGCTAGCCAAAGGTGCGGGCTGATAGAGCCCGCATTCTGGTTGGGGATAACAGTAGTTTAAAAAAAAAAA
>CM044432.1:36296124-36308950 GCA_024363595.1 Xenopus borealis
CCCCCCCCCCGGGCAAATTCAGCTAACTTGTTACTTACCGCTCCTTATAGGTTCTTGTCCAGCAAGTTTACAGGCGCCATCTTCTCTCAATCGCTCTTCTTCCTGGATCGACACAGAATTTTCTGGCGCATGTGCGGTACGAGGGATTTGCTGGCGCGGAGCTACTGCGCATGTGCCGAAAGTCACAAAGTTTCCAAAAAAAGAAATCGGAAACTTTGTGACTTTTCAGGCGCATGGGCAGTCCAAAACGTTTGTGAGTGTCTGCCTAAAGTTGAAAGTTGGTCAAACACTTTACTGACCCCTCGGTGCAGATTGAGGGCATCAGAATTCGCGGGTGATAACTTCTTCTCCTCTGTGATCTTTAGGTCTTCTTCCAGAACTTCAGCAATTTCCTTCACTTTCAGAGCATGCGCAGTTGTCGCGAACTGGAAGATTGCTCCAACTGCGCATGCATAGATATGCTGCTCTCTTCCCAAAGATTACCGAAGAGAAGAAGATGGCGCCTGTGAACTTGGATGCCCTGAATCTGCACCGAGGGGTAAGTAAAATGTTAGGGGCATTTACCAAGGGTAATAGCTAGGCTGAGGGGGAGCAGGTAGGGGTTTTTATTATTAAGGGTTTGGTTCTCCTTTAAGATTATCATCAACACTTCTACTGCTGTATTGTGAATAGTAGGAAATATAGGAACACTTATGTGCAGAACAAACAAGTTCTTTAAAAATATTACTGTTATGAAAAACATGTTACAGAACAGTATCTATGTAAAACTGAATGCAAGAAGATGGGGTGAAGTATCATTTGATTGTCCTGATTTCATTGGCATGAGAATCTAATGCATTTATAGTGGCCATGCTTCACAGGGCATATTGGCACTACTTTTCCCTCTCTTTAAACCAGACTGATCAAGTTAACTGGACCGATTGCACTCCCATATGTCTGTGAGCTGCATTAGCTTTTTACAATTTGTACATGGCTTGGACATTCTAATCAGCCATCTTTTGTTGTATTTGAAACCGTAAACACACCCTTTTAATTAAATTTATAATTCAAACAAGACTTTATCCCATATTAGTCAGGACCTGTGAAAAATAATAAAGCTCAACACCACTATAAGCCATTTAAACCAGGTTATGAATAACTCCTTTCTAAAATCTATCATGTAACTCTAAATTACAGTTGTAGGACACATCCAGAATTCTTGGAACCATTGTGTTTTCTGAATAATGGGTCTTTCTATAAAGCTGGTCATAGACAAAGATATCGAAGGTTTGTACAATTTTCAGACCGTGTGTGGATTGTCCCAACGTTTTTCGTACTAAGGCGATTGGTTGTTTAGTTGACAGGTTTGAAGATTTCTTTCAACTAGTGATAAAATATCTGCATAATTGGATGAGGATCCCTTTTAAGAGATAGTCACAGGTGTGAATTTGGCAGTTCCTTAATTTAGAAATAGCTGAAGCTACAATCCAGTCTGTGGATTGAGTTCCTGTGTTGTGGTCTTTGATATAAATGAGCACACAAATATAATTTTTAATAATTACCCCTATATAAAATACATTTGTCCGCTTTGGACTGGAATGTATTCCTTTCTGGAAAGGACAGATCTGAGATTGAACCTCTTGTTATATATAACTTCTCTGGAGTGATGGGACAAATTCACATCTGAGTATACAGTGAATAAAACGGTTCAGCATCCATATAGGTGTATTGTTCCCAGCACTATATATATATATATATATATATATATATATCACTGTAACCCATTTTTGGAGGGATGGCTAAAACATCTTTTGCAAAATCACACGTATACAGTGTAGCCTACATATGAAAGTATAACAGTCCTCTTTGGTGACCTCATTCACTGCAGTTTAAAAGACTTCTTCAAAGGGATACTGTCATGGAAAAACATGTTTTTTTCGAAACTGCACCACATGAATTGGGGCAGTTGGGAAACTGACAATATGACTAGCCCCATGTCAGATTTGAAACCGAAATCTGTTCTGCTCTTTTCAGAAATGGATTTCAGTGCAGAATTCTGCTGGAGCAGCACTATTAACTGATGCATTTTGGAAAAAAAAAATATTTTTTCCCATGACAGTATCCCTGTAATGAATCCATCTCAGACTAGCCCCATGTCAGATTTCAAAATGAAATATAAAAAAAAACTGTTTGCTCTTTTTAAAAATGGATTTCACTGCAGAATTCTGCTGGAGTACCACTATTAACTGATGCATTTTGAAAAAAATATGTTTTCCCATGATATTATTCCTTTAACCAAAGTTTTCAGCCACTAGAAAGATCATGTCCCCTCAATACTTTCTTATTTAGGAATTGGACACACTGGGGCAGATTTACTAAATTCACATGTATTCACGTGAATGATTCGAAATTCAATCGAATTTACAAAAAGATTTGAATTTCGAATATGCAAATTAGGTGACCTCGACCAGGGAATTCTGTAAATTCGATCAAATCAATGATTCGACTATAAAAAAAAATTTGACGAATCGAATTACTTCCCCTTTAAATTTTTATTCGACTGCCTAGTTCGCCAGTTTCAACCTACTGAAGTGTCTTTGCCGAATTTTGATCGGATTATAAAAATTCGATCGAATGGTCAAAATCGTTCGAATTGATCGATCTGATCGTTCGATCGAATTTTTATAATTTGATAGTTCGACCAATCGAATTGCGGTAAAATCCTTCGTATTCGAAGGATTTTAATTCCCTAACTATTCCCATGGTCAATTGTTTTTTATTCGGAATTTGACCAATAGTAAATCTGCCCTGTATTTCGATAGCTGGCGCAATCATATCTGATTCATGTAAGGTAGTATGGTTCACATAAAGCTCTCTGTACTTGATAATGAGTTCAGTTAAATCAGATTTATTTGTAATCGACTGTTTTAAATAAATTTCATATTCAGATTGATCCTGTAAGTAACCCCTTTTTGATTAAATTAAGATAAAATAACCCAAAGATCGAAAATAAGATAGGAATCCTGCACTTACTGTAGTCCCTTTTGGTAAATCTCTACCAGATCTCTTATAGCCTAATGCCGTGGCCTTGTATGGAGTCAGTTATTTGTGTATGCCCCTTTTTTTATAAAAAAATAAAGGAAAGAAAAACCTGCTGTTAACTGAATTAATTAGCCTTGCAACAACTGCGACATTTGCATAAAAATACATGCAGATTACCAGAACACCTGCAAATGTAAATTTCCATGGAGTTCATTACAAGAGATCTGTATAAACTGAAATGAAAACGCTGCTTTACTGATGCACCCATTCTTTAGACACAGCAAATATAATAAAACCAGTCTAAGGAAATGTCTCTGGAACATATTTCATATCACTCTGTAGTCCACTAGTCAAATCCAGACTAGACATTCATCACTGTTTGTAGACAGGTGAGTGTTAAGGAGCATTAAGAAATGAGCTGTCAAATAATGTTGCTGATCTCAAAGGCTTTTGAAGACAAGCTAAAAATTATTAAAGTGGATACGGTTTCTTTGCAAGTTCTTTTGCCTGTAAAACAATTGCTTAGGTGGTGTGGCGTCGAACTGCCAAAATCCCGAAAAGAGGCGAAGTGCAGAGGACCCAAAGCCACAAAAATACCCAAAGTTAAACTACTGAAGCTGCAAAAAGTCCATAAGCCACAAAAGGAGCCAACTCTGAAGACCCAAAGCCACTGTTATTAAACCCCTGTGCACCAATAAAGCCAGTGTAAGGAAATGTCTCAGGAACATATTTCACATTACTCTGTAGTCTACTTGTCAAATCCAGACCAGCCAATCATCACTGTTTGTAGACAGGTGAGTGTTAAGAAACATGAAATGAGCTGTCAAATAATGTTGCTGATCTCGAAAAGCTTTTGAAAACAGGCTTAAGCTTGCCATAGACACAAAGATCCGATCGTTCGAATCATCGGACTTCCCCATCTCCCGACCTGCCACTAACCTTCAGATCAAATAAAGTAGCAAAAGCACAGATCAGCCGATGTTCTGCCCCTGACAGGGATCGTACAAAAGTTGTACAATTAAAAACCTAGTGACGGTCTCCCACTGAAAATCGTATGATCTGCAATAGACGCAAAGATATGATCGCCAGCCGACAGAAATTTTCTAACCTGGCCGATGGAACAAACGACCGATCGGCATGGCATGACAAATGTCGGAACACTCCACACACGATCCGAAAATCGTACGAATCGAGGATTCGTACGATCGGATCGTTGCGTCTATAGCCAGCATAAGAATTATTAAAGTGGATAAGGGTTAACCATCTCTTTGCAGGTTACTTTTGCCTGTAAAACACTGAAGCAAGTGCTTGTCTGTTGATTTCCATTTGAGTCTGTTGAACTGCATTCATGGACTACTGAATAAAGGATACACTGAATAAAGGATACACTGAATAAAGTGTCCATAGTATCCGTATCCATAGTGTGCTGTTACCTAAAAAATTAGAAAAAATAAGTGCTTCCTGAACAGTACCGATATAATAGTGGCACAATTCCTCTAAATCTATAAACTTTAAAATTTAAGTTTATAGCTGGAAATCATCAGTTCTCTTGTACAGAATTTTAAAATGCAAATATAATCATATTTTCATTCTAATACTTTGTATATAGAATATAAGCAAGGAAGAATCCCAGGCACAGTGACAACTTGATGTAATAAACGTGATTGTTTTAGGCTAATGGCACACAAGGCAGAGCCTTGGCTTCTCTTCATGTGCATTTTCTTTGTGTGGTGTCACATTTCTCTGGAGATATCCGCTTCGTGCCTCCGTGCCCTATAGAGGAAGCAGACCTCCGTTCCTCTATAGCTAACAAGAACCCCCCCATCCCCAACTGCTCTCTTAAGTTTGCCATACACGATAATATCTGCTCATTTGCAGAGGCCATCAAATGAGCGGATCTTTCCCCCGATATGCCCACGAATGGCAGGGCAATATCAGGTTAATCCGAAACATTCAGCCCTAGGGCCAAATGGCCAGATTATATGAAGGAGTTGGGTGCCGACGGGTCATAGGACTGCATCAACTAGCCAATGCAGTCCTCTACCGTAGGAAAAATTAAACCTGCCTGATTGATATTTGGCAGATTGGTGGCCTGATATCGATAAGAGAGACCCATCGGAAGCCCCCCACACCTGGGTAGATAAGCTGCTGAATCGGTCTAAAGGACTGATATTGGCATCTTTAATCTGTTTTTGTATGGCCACCTTTACCTGGGGGGCCAGACACACTAGTGTCACCACTGGCTAACACCATACCTGTCAGTGCAGACACAGTGAAGTGGATGGGAGCAGACAGAGCCAGGCAGGCGCCTAAGGCAACCTGCCCGGCGCCGGCTGAGCACGTGCATGGGCCGATTAGCGCTCGTGTCTGCATGGAAATGGATCATGCGCATAAACGGGCCGCTTGCATGTGCAGGGTAGCTGAGGCTCAAGGAAATAAACCTCAGTTGAGGAGAGAGGGGACCTTACAAGGGGTAGGCGACAGAGAAGTTACGTGCTTGGTGCCCCCACAGCTTTGCCTAGTCATGTGCCTACTCTGCCTACCCCTTGGCCCGGGTGTGGGAGCACAAAGAGACCACATGCCAAGAAAAGCCAAGGCTGCACCTCTTGTGCCCTTAGATTTCTCAAAGTGATGTAGCAGGTCATTCTCTATGGGGCAGATTCACTAAAGGGTGAATTTTCGCCAGCGAATGATCCACCACACTTCACGCCACTTCACTTCACGCCAATGCTCTACCACTACACTAATTGCTAATTTACTAAAATGCGAATTTGCATCTCAGCAGGCGAACATTGGGGAAGTTTTGCTAGCATTAATTCGTCAGCATGAGCATTTCATAGCGATCTTTCGCTAGAGTTTATTTCTGCATTGTGAAACTTCATTCATACTCTTACGCTTAGGTCAGTTTGAATAGGGCAGGTGCATATAGGACATAAAGACGTTTTTATTAGTGATGATGGTGGCCATTTATTATTACAAATGTCCAAGGAAGCAATAAAGACAAAAAAGATCCTCTAATGCCCTAGATATGAACCCACCCTAAAACAAATGTGGCATGCCCCTCAAATGGCTGGGATAAAAATGTTATCACACAAATCTTTAATTGTTAGAACTTTTAAAAGCAATGCCGCTATAAAACATGAGTAAACTACAGCGTTTGTTAAGAACTTTTATGACTTTCTGTCATACAGGATATGATGTCACTGACATGAGATTGAGGAGGATGTTGCTTCATTTTATCAGTTTGCCAGGTCTAATGTGTAGGTGCATATTGATTTTAGACATTGCTTGTCCTTTAAATATGCAACAAATGTTCAATATATTGTGAACAGCATAACTATAATGTCTTTTGATCTGTGCATACTAACAATACAATCCTCTGTTCTAGAAAATACCATAGTGTACTATTATCCTGCACTGATTAAAGCGTGTGTTTGCTTCAAAAGCGTTACTACAGTTTATACAGGTATGGGAACCCTTATTTGAAAAGTTCTGAATTACTGGAAGGCAATCTCCTATTTTAATCATAAAATTAAACGTTTTTTTAAAAAATTATTTGTTTCTTATCTGTAATAATGCAACACAACCTTGTACTTTATTGCAGCTAAGAATGGATTCTTATTGAAGGCAAAACAAGCCTATATGGTTTATTTAAAGGGGAACTCCAACTTCCAAACCAAAATTTGATAAAGAGGCCCACATAACAAGGAAACCCCTAATTAACAGTTACCTGTTTTTTCAAAAAGTGCCATTTTTTATGCTGAACAGTTTAACAGTTCTTCTATTTCTGCATCATTTGAAATCCTGGCAAGGAAGGAGGGACTAAAGCACTGATGTTACAAATTGTACAAACTTCTCCACAGCTTACAGACAACATGCAGGAACTACATAACCCATAACTACATAACCCATAATGCAACACACTGTGATGTTGCTATTCCTTATTGAAGTTACGTGTGCAGGGAATTGTGGGGTTTGGAGGATGCAGGCTAAGGACAGCTGGCTACTGATACAAAGTAACAGTAGTCAGCCAACTCAAAGTAGTCGGACATATCAGCAGGGGGCTAGGCTTAGAGAACTGTCAGAAACCATTAAAAATCTCCAAAAGCCTGCATATTTTTTAATTGATGTATATTGCAAAGTTGCTTGAAATTATGTTTACTTTTCAAAAAGCTTGTTATGTTTTTGTGGGCTTCCCCTTTAATTTTTAAATTACTTTTTAGTATACTTAAGGCATGTAGATTCAAATAATGTAAAGATCCCTTATCAGGTCCCAAGCATTCTGGATAATAGGTCCTATACCTGTATACTTAAGTTGCTATGTAGCCATGAGGGACCCCATTCGATAAGAAGCTGGGCTACAGGGCACATGTTTGCAGAACAGATAAGCTATGTAAGTTCAATGATTTTGACTATGGGTTGTGTGATAATTTGATAGGGGCCTTGGAATGTAAGCTTCTCTGGTGCATGAACGGATGTGAATGGTTTATAATCTCTACAAATTTCTGCAGCATGTGCATGAGTATAAGAAAAAATTGGGAATTACTGGTAGGGGATCTTCATCACAAGGGCTAGTGGTTGTTTTAGCTGTTTTAGAGTTCAAAATGTAGCATGCCTAGGCTGTTATTTTCTAGATTGAGCTTTAGTTCTATTTTAAGGTAATGAGTTGTGATTACAGATTTCACGAACATGGCTGTAACTGCAAATGCAATGAAAATTACCTCTTTTTTTCTTCAATGTAAAATGCTTAATCAGAAAAGGATTCACAGGGTAACATTAATTAGCAATGCTACGATATTAGTTCCTATAAAAGGATTACTAGACCTAATTCTCTCCCAGGCAAGCTGCTTACTGATAATCCAGCCCTGCCCATGCCATTGGCAACAAAAGACTCCTCTGAAGAACTAGGAATTTTTTTATGTGACCACCATTAATGCTTTAATATAGACAAATGTAACGCAACTCTTTATAAATGGAATAGCTTTCACGTTGTTAAATCTTGAAGAATTATACTTAATGATGTCCATTAAATATAACTTAATATTTCCTTAGAACATTGAGGTTTTGTAAGGAATTTTAAACTTTTTATCCATAGGGATTGTCTTTCAGCAGATGTGCAAAGAACTATAATCATGTATCACACTAACACATAGTTACATAGTTAGTTTGGGTTCGAAAAAGACAAAATCCATCAAGTTCAACCCATCTAAATGAAAACCCAGCATACATACACACACAACACCCCCCTGTACTTTCCCATAAATTAGATATATGCTGATAGCTATACTAACTGTAGAATTTAGTATCACAATAGCCTTTGATATTATGTCTGTCCAAAAAATCATCCAAACCTCTCTTAAAAGCATCAACAGAATGAGCCATCACAACATCACCCGGCAGTGCATTCCACAACCTCACTGTCCTCACTGTGAAGAACCACCTACACTGCTTCAAATGAAAGTCCTTTTCTTCTAGTCTGAAGGGGTGGCCTCTGGTGCGGTGATCCTCTTTATGGGTAAAAAGTTCCCCTGATATTTGTCTATAATGTCCTCTAATGTATTTGTAAAGTGTAATCACGTCCCCTCGCAAGAGCCTTTATTCCAGAGAAAACAACCCCAACCTGGACAGTCTACCTAAATAATTTAAGTCTTCCTTCCCTCTAACCAGCTTAGTTGTCTGTACTCTCTCCAAGGAGAATTCAACCTCTTTTTGCAAAAACCACCCCCTCCCTCCTCTCCTCTGGCCTACCCCCCCCGGGCAAATGACCCTAACTTGTTACTTACTGGTCCTCTCCAGCAGAGTTCACAGTAGCCATCTTCTCTCGAGCGCTCTTCTTCCTGGATGCATCAGCTTTGGTTGTGCATGTGCAGTAGGAGGCATTTGACAGTTCCAATCTACTGTGCATGCTCCGAAAGTCACAAAGTTTCTGAAAAAAGAAATCTTTGTGACTTTCGGGTGCATGTGCAGTAGCTCCGTACTGTCAAATGCCTCCTACTGCACATGCAAACTAAATTCACAAACTTTCCGGAAAAAAAAGATAGGAGGTAGGGTTGAATTCTCCTTTAAAGACTACAGTCCAAAACTGCACTGCATACTCCAGTTGAGGCCTTACTAGGGATCTATAAAGAGGCATAATTATGTTTTCATAGTGACTTTTTAATGCATCGTACAGCAGCCCCTCTGGCATTTGCCAGAACCAATAGATTGCCAGTCTGGGCTTGTCTGGACAGTTATGCCTTATTTTCTCATCCACCAGAGTGGTTAGGTAAACCAAGCATTGTTACGGTTGTCGATGTAGTGAAGACTGAAACCAATAATAATGGAGGACTTCCTAAACATCTTTTAATTAAGACACTGCATTTTGGACCTTGTTGGATTGGACTGATCACTCAGTTCTTATATACATTACAGCAACTGACGGATTGAACAATATATTCTATACAACAGACTAATCATATTGGCTTTTTGCACAAACTTCTGCGACACCTCTGCAGTGTAAATGAACCTTAAACTTGGATCATGGAACGCTGGGGACATGACAAGAGTGTAGGCATTGTCTCCTTAAGGGATAAGTAACCCTTTAAAATAAGTGAATGTAAAATTGATGAGGGTGCTATTCTAAACACTTTTGTAATTTACGCTCTTTATTTATTTACATTTGATTCCAAGGGATACATATACTGTTAATATGAATGAATGTTATTACAACAGTGCCACCTGATGGTCAGTTTCTGAAAGAGAATGTTCTTCAGCCTAAGAAAGATGTGAGAAAGGTTTCTAATTGTTTTCCTAAGCAGAAGAACATGAGAGCAGCCTCTTTTTTTCTCCTAACAACTTCCTTGAATACTTGATGGTCAGACTGGTGGGAAACTGACCAGCAGGTGGTGCTGTCACCAAATTAATTCATATTAACAGTACATGTATTCCTTCATATCTTGGAATCAAAAGAAATTAAATAATGAATGAATGTAAATTACAAAAGTGCTTAAAATAGCACCTTCATCAATTCTACATTCACTTATTTTAAAGGTTTACTTATCCTTTAACTCATAAAGTGCATTTGGTATATTCAGCCCCCATTGTGTATTATACCTGCCTATTGTAGTAAAACAGTAAAAAATAAATAATGGAAAGTAATTGAAAAAAGTCCTTATTTCTGGGGAACAATCTGAAAAAACTGAACTGAAGAAAATGTTTCTAAGGTGATCAACCCCTTTAAGTATACATGCAGAGTTTCAATCAGTCTGATTTATGAAATACAGATTTGTCAGTTGATAAGCAATAAATGCAAAATATTTTTACATTATACAGGTTTTGGGATAATAATGCTCAGGCAAAAATGGCATATACATTTATACACATTATGACAGCCTGCAGTAAACACAAAAATAGACCTAATGAAACAATTTTATAAAGTCTATGGCAAGTGCTTTAAAGTGATGCGGTGATCTTGTCAATTTGATGTGTGAGTTAATGAATGTTATCCACTAGCCACTAACACCAACAGAGTACAACATTAACTTTACTTTGGTTTACATGAAAGGGCTTGTTGCTTAGAAACTACATTTAGTTTGAGAGGGATGCTGAATCGATATCTACTTTTTTAAGCCGTCAAATCCTCTGAAATTTTCTTGAGTTTTATGTGTTCTTTTTAAAGTTCTAAACACTGTATGGCCAGTGCCAGATTTGCAGGGTGGGCACCAATAGGGCACACAGTCGTGGCACCCACGTTCAGGTGCACAAGCACAGGAGCACCACATTGCCGGTGCGCCCCATAGAGCAGCTGGGTGGCATGCCACCCCTAAAAATTTGCCGCCCTAGACAACGGGCCTATGTGGCTTGTCCCAAATCCGGGCCTGATTATGGCAGTATGCTATTATTTGAGATAATTGTTTACAGCATATCTAACAGAATAAGCCTGTTGATAGGGTGAAATGTGTTTGTTCAGTAGGTTCAGGCTATAAAATGCCAGAGCACTGCAGTTCTTCCATTATTTCTTTCTTTTATACACCTCATAGCACTGCACTTCAGTTGTGTTTTTGTTTCCTGCACTTCATTTGTCTTGTTACTAGTGATGAGCACATTTTTGCGTGTGACCAAAAATATTGCACATGCAACAAAACTGACAAAAAAAGTCACCCATAGGGGCAAATTCACCAAGCCCCGAAAATGCGGAGTTTCGCCAGCGCTATGCAAATTCACAAAAATGCGAAGTTGCACTCAGGGAGGCAATCGGTAGTGAAATTGTGCTACCATTACTTCAGGCAAAGCGCATTTACGCTAGCGATGCCTAATTTGCATATGGCGCAAAGTTAAACGTATAATAGAAGTATATTTTACAGCCACTACATTACACTACACAAGCCCAGGAAACCTTTAATAAATAAAATTAAGTTGTCCTATTGCCCTAAACATGTGCCCACTGTATAGTTGAGTTGCCATATGTTAGGAAATGTAGGGGGGGAAGGAGGGTAACCCCCCAAAAAATACCCTATTTTTTCAATCACCCTAAAAAAGTAAAAGACGCCAGCGTTTTTTCGGACTTAGAAAAATGTAAAGTTTTTTTCAAACTCCTATCTATTGTATTGAACTTCGCCAGGTCTGACCTGCTGAAGTAAAGTCTAGCGCAAGAGGTAACGTTCAATAAAATGGGCATTTTAGTAAATTAGCGTAGTTACGTCCCTTCGTCAGTGCGCAACTTTGCCTGGCGTAATGGTGCGAAGTTGCACTAGTCTATCTACTTCTCTAGCGAATTTTCACCAGGGACACTGTTAGTAAATTGGAGAAGTTGCGAAATGAAGTCACACTGGCGAATAAGCACTAGCGTTAGATGCTTCACGCTTTAGTGAATTTGGCCCGTAGACTATAATTTCTAGTATCAGTAATTCTAAAACAACTGGACTTGCTGCATAATCATTGAACTAATCGATAATTATGAGCCAATAACAGACAGAGCTACATCATTTACAGTATATGGATATTAATCCTTATACAATGCATATATATAACAGGGGGGCAGGAAATGTTCATTGAACATATTCTTATGTTTTTATATCTAAAGTGTAGTCTGGCTGTGACAAAAATATTGTGTGAAATAGGCTAACACAGTTCACTTGTTCTTATTTTACTCCTTGGGTCATGTTAATTAACACTGGAGATACATACGGTATGTCTGGTGATACTGCCCATATAAGATCTTTGGTTTTGTGTTCTAACTTGTAGGTAAATGTTTATATCTAATTGCTGATTGGTTGCTATGAGAAATATCACTGGAAATATTTATCTCCAAACACGTCATTTCAACTGCAGATTGTGAATTTTGCGAAATACAGAAAAAGGCATTCATTCATGCATTCAGATCACAATAGGACAATAATCAGCTGTGATTTATTCTGCCTATTTCATTTTAAGGTAATTTGAACCATTAATAAAGCAAAGTATCTATTCTAAGCAGCTCCTTTTTGCCTCATAATGGGAAAAAAGTTTGTTCATAGGCAACTACACCCTGTCCTTAGAAAACCCTTACTTTTTCAGAACTCTTTTATCTGTTTCTGACAATTTTTACTTTGCCTATGAAACAATTGTTATGCCCTAGTACTTATCTTCCCCTCTATAAATACTGTAAAAATCCTTTTCTATACAAGAAAGCCTTTCTGTGGATATAAAGCAGCTTGCAGCACAGTTACTAGATTATGCTAAATAAGCTATGTACTATGATATCAAACAGATCAGAACTCTGCAAAATCATGTTTGCTTTGCTTCTGCAGAAGAAATCTCTTGGCACATGGAATGTGAGATATCTTTT
>CM044432.1:36321705-36333968 GCA_024363595.1 Xenopus borealis
GTTGAACAATTTTTATACGATCGAAAACCTATAGACCTATTCAATTGAATTAGGTCCATTTTCGATCGAAAAAGTCCTTTAAAATAAGTTTTTTCACTTCGAAATTCGACCATTAGTAAATCTGACCCATGATGTTCCATCAGAGCGCCTGTGGGCTATTGCCAAAGCTTATTGTAAAACCTCAAGATATCCTCTATCCTTAAAGGAGAAGTAAACAACTTTCGGCGCATGGACAGTAGATCTGAACCAGCAAATGCCTCCTACTGCGCATTTTCCGCAAACGCCAGTCAATCCAGGAAGAAGACACGCTGGGGACAAGATGGCGCCTGTTAACTCCGCTGGAGAGGACCTGATCCCAAGGGGTAAGTAACAACTTAGGGGCATTAGCCCAGGGGGACAGGTAGGCTGGGGGGGAGGTGTGAGGAGGGCCAACAGGGGGAGGGATTTTTGCTCTTAGGGGGTTTACTTCTCCTTTAAACTTACACCACATTTCATCAAGTTGTTGATCACATAAGTGTTGTATAGAATTATTTATCGTTGGCCTACGAAACAATATATAATCTAAATGGTCACCCTTCAACATCACATCAAGAAACTGTATTTTTAATGGGTGTGTGTCAGATAAGTAAATCTTTTGGGCCAATCAATGGCATTTAACTCATTAACCAAATCACTGAACTCCAATTATGTCCCATTCCAAACCATAATCAATTTATCTCCAATTTGGGCTCAATATAGTGCTTTTCATACTAATGCATATAAAGGTTGGCATAAGCAGGTGCCATGGCTGCACACATGGTCGTGTCTGACACCAGTTGATAGTAGTTATGTTCAAAACAGAAATATTTCAAGGCCAAATTGAGTCAGTCTAAAATAAATGATATAGGGGGACCATCTTATGGTCTAAATTCAATCAAAGAGCAGCTCGCTGCCGCCATGCCAGACTCATGTGGATTACAGTATACAGACTCACCAAGTATACAAGTTGTTTAATGCAATCTAGCAAGATTTACAAACCGAATCACACACACACACATACAGTAATATATATATATATATTGTTTTTATGAGGCTAAAGGTCAGTGGTGTAGCTTCCTAGGGGCTTGAGGTGAAGGTTTCCTAATGAATTGTGAAAGGGTAGTTCGCCTTTACATTTGAGTATTTTATAGAATGTGCTATTCTTAGCAACATTGCAATTGGTCTACATTATTTCTTATAGGTTTTTATTTATTTGATATCCTCTTGTGTTTCTTTTCAGCTTTCAGATGGTGGTTTCACTAACCCCAACTGTTGCGCCATGTGGCTACAATTCTATTGTTATTGTTGCTTTTTATTATTTACACCCTCTCATATCCATCTTCCAGTCTCTCGTTCACACCACTGCCTGGCTGCTAGGGTATATAATAACCATAAAAACAGAGAAATATCCCAGAACAAACTGAAAAGAAAAGACACAAAAAATACAAAATGAAGGTCAATTACAAATTGTCTCAAAAAATTAGTCTCTATTATACTAAAGGTTGATTAAACTATCCCTTTAAAACACAAAGGATTTGTATTTAAAATGTATGTAAACATCTGCTCTATATGAAGCGTGGCATGTATGTATCCAGTACTGCATAACTACAAATGCTAAATAATCATCCTGTAAATAAAAGTAAAGGCCAAAAATATTTTTTTGGGGAATATGAAGACTGAGCCCATTGCTGCACAGGAGTATGATCTGACATGTTTAACATAATTTTTTCAGCAGTATCTAAAATATAATAATTGTATTAATTCCTGGAAGATTGTATGTAACACCTTGCATGTGGCATTCCGGTGATTATTATAGACCATCCATATAGGTGTTGTGAGATTTCTCTCCACTAGCTTGTACAGAATCCAGTGTGATTAGAATTAAATAGAACAGACTTTCACAGCAAAGGTTGCGCGGGGCTTGTCACTGCAGCAGACATGACTTGCATGTAAGTATGGCAGATTAAAAGTCTCTCAATTAATATTTCTGGGCATGTGCACTGTGTCTTTATAAAACAGAACTGATTTTGAAAGATTAATTTATAAAGCAGCTTATGTGTTTCAAAAAGGAAAAAGGTTTAGCATCAGAAGGTATTAACTAGACTATGAGTAATTACTTGCTAGGTAATTATGCTTTGTTTACTCGCTTATGAATTCTACATAATCCAAGTATTTAATGGAAAAAAAGTTCATGTGTAACATTTAAGGGAAAGTGAAGTAAAACACTTTCCCTTAAAAAAGTAAAAAGGGATGAGATAACACACCTACTGAAGGGATATACAGTAAGATCCAAATTAGGGGGCATCATCGGTTGTATATGCATTAAAATGCCCCTGTAGAAAGATGTACATAGGAAACTCTTCCAGACAGGTTAAAATTTAAATTAGGGAACACAAATAATCTATTTCCATCTCTGATCCCGAAAAAAAGAAAACACATAAACCAGTTGGGAAACATTTTTATTTACAAAAACACAGTTCAGCCACATTAAGATGGCTAGTTTTAGAGGAGGTATGTATCCCACATTTTTAATGTATATACCATATGTTATAATTAAACAGGAGAGTGGCACACAAGCGATATGTATTACAAGAAATTAATTGTTATGTAGGGATGTTGAAAATTAGACACCCTCACGTATTTCTGACAGGCACATCCCTAGTAATATGGACGGCTAATGGGTCCTAATGGACCTTTTGTGCTTTTGTAACCTCTGTAGTTCTCACAGTGTACACAAGGTGGCACTGTGTAAAAGTATAAAGGTAAATGTTAACCATGTGGTCTGGGCCTTTTGTTTCAGTCAGCCCTGCAGGCTGAAAGGAGAAGTATTAACCTTTAGGAGAGTTAGACCCTGTCATAGATCACTCTAGGAGTGATAGGCAGGATAGTTAGTTGAGCAGTTCAAGCTCCACCAGAAGAAATAGAGGGATTAAGATCCCGGGTACCAATAACCCAGAATCAGGGAATAAATGGTTAAGATCAGGAACATAGGAATACCCTGCCTGCAGTTAAGATAAAGCTGGATCCTGTTTGTAACTCTCACCTCTATTCACAGATCTGAGTCTATGCCAAAGGGGTTTGAAACTATACTTGGTACTGTGAGTACATTGCTGTTTGTACATTATGTTCACTGTATGCTCGCCTTATGATCTCTGTGAGGATATGTTCACTGTTTAATAAATATAGTTGTCTGAAATAGCACCACGTTACAGTTATACTACACCTTTCCTCCACCTCGATGCGAGGGCTCATCCCTGAGAAAAAGAGTCTCATTCGTGGTGTAATACCATTTGGAAGTAGCTATAACTATCCCTGTCACAGCAGTTTACTATAGCGCTAGTTACATAAAGATGCAATTAGGGAATAGGCCACAAGACGGCAGTACTATTTTGTTCTTACCTATGTACCTGGCCACACCATGGAGCGGGTAAAGGCCCCCATACATGGATAAAAGCTGGCGACAGACCGAGTCGGCAACTTATTGGCCAGTGTGTGGGGCCATCCGACGGGTTTCCCCGATCGATATCTGGCCGAAAGTTGGGCAGATATCGATCGGGCAGGTTTAAAAACCCCGTCTGATCGCAGCAGCATCTGCGAGTGTATGCGGTGCTGCGATCCGACCTCCCGTTTCGGATGCATTATGATCCGATCGTTGGGCCCTAGGGCCCACGATCGGATCAGCGCGATATCGCCCACTTCAATGTGGGCATATCGTGGAGAGATCTGCTCGTTTGGCGACATCGCCAATAAAATCTAAATATATTGTGCTCTCGGGTACTAGTTGTAGCTTACTTGGAATTTATTGCAATCTTACACGGGGGCTGCAGCTTGTTGAGAAGTATGAAAATATGTGTTTGAACAAGAAGGACAACCCAGCATCCATTTGAAATGATGTACAGATGCTCAGAGTACTCTTCTGAGAACACAATTCAAATGAAGGTTTTAGTTTCTTTTGTTTTCATCCTGGCCAACTGATTAATACCTTCCCATTCCAATCCTTTGTTGTTTTTTAAGTACATGCTTCCCAGTTAAGGGCACACATACTGTAGCATATGCTTGTTTTATACCATGGGGTACATTTTTCAGACTCTTAGAAAATGTTCTTTTTACTTGACCTTACAGATGTGAAATACTGAATACTGTTTATCCCCCAATTTTGCTTATTTATTATTTCCATGTCTTTGGCAAAGATTCTATTCAAATTATACACTTTCCAATGGCTTCTATTTAATGTTATTATCATTTTAAATTAATGTTTAATTTACTAGCCCAAACTTGGTATTGGATAGAATGGTTCTCATCACCTCCCATGATGTTTAGGTGAGAAATTCATTTATTGGGCAATTCATTCCACCAGAATTAAATTCCAGCACACTCTTTTCATTTCTATGTTGTTAGAGGTACATTTATTGAATGGGGAAGTCTCACTCTCAAGTAAACGCCAAAAAAATCCTATAATTTCATTGAAAATAAATGTATGACACAAGTGGAGTTCTGTGGTGAGAGCTATTGGGGCTATGAAACCACATCAGTTTATGGGTGGGGTGATAGCAGCCTGTTTGTAGTGGGCTGCAATTTCTTTTTGCGTGGGGAGGTATGTTGTCAGCCAATCACTGCAATACACATGTGCCATAAACATGAGGAGTACTTTAACACTGTACATTGCTTTAACATTGATTTAACTTATCAGTAGTTAGTGCAAATTTACAAATTACAAAAGACATGTTATTGGTCAGCATTTCGACACCACAGACTAAGTTCAGAATGCATTAGCTGTGTTTTTTCAAGTCTTATTTTGTGCATGTGCTTGCGTGTGTATTTAGGATGCTATGTAGTTGATAGGGACAGTGACCCTGCATTCAGAAAGCAGACAAATTAGGAGGTTTTAGCTTTCAGTTGTTATATTTCCATTCATCTCCTTGTCTATTCATTATGCCCTGCACCTAGAGTATCCTCTAACCACAGTATACAAAATAAATATAAACCTATTTTAATGCTCAATGTCCTTTTGTACAGGTATGGGATCCGTTAACCAGAAACCCATTATCCAGAAAGTTCCAAATTATGGAAAGGCTGTATCCCATAGATTCTATTTTATCCAAATAATAGAACTTTTTAAATAAAAAAATTTAGCAAAATTATTGCAAATTCTGCAATAATAAAACAGTACCTTGCACTTGATCCAAACTAAGATATAATTAATCCTTATTGGAAGCAAAACCATCCTATTGGGTTATATAGGGGCAAATTTACTATTATTCCCCAAAATTAGCTCGACCAAATTCAAATTTGATAAGCATTCGACCATCGAATGCTTATCAAATTGTTTTAGGCTATCATTTTGCTCACTATACGACTTCTCGATGAATTCGTACGATCGGATACCGATAGTTCGATTTCACGAAAAAATCGAATGATTTGAACGAACGCTCCGAACGTACGAATGGTATTCGAGCAGGACTTAGCCTCAGAAGCCTATGGGGAGCTTCCCATAGGCTTCTACTACAATTCGGTAGGTTCAATCTGGCAAAGTAGGCAGTCGAATAACTTTAAAATTTTGATTCCTTCGATCATCGAATTATAGAATATTCGATCATTCAATCTATTCGATATTCGATGATCAAAGAGGCCAAATTTGCATATCTGATTTCACCAAACATTCGTACAATCGTAATTCGATCGAACTTCGATCATTTCACGTGAATTTCGTTAATTTGCCCCTTAGTGTTTAATTGTATCAATTTTTTTGGCACAATAGTAGACTTAAGGTATGAAGATCCAAATTATGGAAAGATCTGTTATCCAGAAAACCCCAGGTCCAGAGGATTCTAGATAACAGGTCCCATACCTGTAACTGCTTTGTCTTCCCACTCTTAAAGGACGTCAACACAAAAAAAATTACTTTTTGCCTAATAAAAGAAAACACAATTATAAGCAACTTTCCAAAATGAATGTATTAAAAACTGTTGGTGCTTTAAAAGTTATTTGTAAGTGTAATTGCTATTGAAAGCAGCATTTACATAATTCCTGGTTGTTACATTTTAAACAACGTTGCAAAAGCCAGTCTCCTCCAGCAAGACAGGTCTGTTAAACGATTGGCTTATGTTGCATTGTTTCAAAGGCCAGAGCCTACGGAACGCATATTAGGACATAGTCACATAAGAACGATGTCCTACATGCGCCCTCCTAAGTCTATTGAATGCTGCGTCCGATGTTTGTAAACTCACCCGTCCTAAGAAGCTTCAGTAAGGTATAGGTCTTCGGTCCTCCTTCTTCCGACGTCAGCCCTCCCACCTCCAAACTTAGCCCTCCCACCTCACAAGTCAGCCCTCCTAACTCAGCCCTCTTTCCTCCGAACTCAGCCCTCCCTCTTCTTACGTCAGCCCTCCCTCTTCATGCCTAAAACTGAGGAATTAGAAATGAAGAGGGAGGGCTGAGTTCAGAGGAAGGAGGGCTGAGTTCGGAGGAGGGAGGGCTGAGTTCGGAGGAGGGAGGGCTGAGTTCGGAGGAGGGCTGAGTTCGGAGGGCTGACTTGTGAGGTTGGAACTCAGCCCTCCCTCCTCCGAACTCAGCCCTCCCTCCTCCGAACTCAGCCCTCCTTCCTCTGAACTCAGCCCTCCCTCTTCATTTCTAATTCCTCAGTTTTAGGCATGAAGAGGGAGGGCTGACGTAAGAAGAGGGAGGGCTGAGTTCGGAGGAAAGAGGGCTGAGTTAGGAGGGCTGACTTGTGAGGTGGGAGGGCTAAGTTTGGAGGAGGGAGGGCTGACGTCGCAAGAAGGAGGACCGAAGACCTATACCTTACTGAAGCTTCTTAGGACGGGTGAGTTTACAAACATCGGACGCAGCATTCAATAGACTTAGGAGGGCGCATGTAGGACATCGTTCTTATGTGATGATGTCCTAATATGTGTTCTGTAAGAGCCACCAGTACAGAGAATAGAAAGGGACAGACAAACACTGCTTTCAATAGCAATACATGTACAAATAACTTAAAAACCATAGAAAATCTGTAATGAATGTATATTGCATAGTTGCTTAGAATCATGCTTTATTTTAATAGGCAAAAACATTATTTTTGGGGTTGACGTCCTTTAAGGTACTGTGTACCTGTTCGTAGACTGTATATGCTCCATTACTGTTCAGCAAAGTCTCTACAGGTTATCAGTCTTTAGATACAATAACAGACGTAACATAGTGATCAACAAACTGGCATATAAAGGCTATATAAGGAGGCTATATGTGCTTATAGTACAGAATAAGCCTTGCCCTATTCTGTGCCTTTTTGTGTCCTTAATTTGATTGTACATTGCCAATAAAAGTTTATTTTAAGGTAAATGTCAAAACTCAAGTCTTATAAGGAACCTAAATGAAAAAGGAAAGTATTTATTTGTTTCCTGTAACAATATACTTTTACAGTGATTGTGTGGATTTCTCTTAATGCTAAGAAGAATGGCACAGCATGTGGCTTTCCATGACATTCTTAGTTCTTCTAGACTAAGATCTATTCTTAAATTCTGAAAATATTTTTTAAATGTCAAGTAGGATAAACTGGTATAATGATAAGAATTGTACCTGAAATTCCAGTAAATTCTTGTTGCATTTAGATAACCTTTGGAAAGGGTAACCATCTAGCCTCTGATACAAAAAGACAAACTTATTATTTCCACTAGCTATCAAATCAAGTGGATTTGAAAATGGAAAATATTTATCAGATGTGTCTTTGTTACTGTGTATAACAAGACTGCCTAACTAATTGGTTTTGAGCATATATGGCCCACCAAATGTTATTAATGGCCACCTATTCTGCATACAAAATGGGTAAATGCTCATGAGCTGCAATATCCCTACGCTCATCCCATATGCTTTTAAAATTGGTTATGGTCTTAACATCCCTTATAAAAGCTAAAGGGAGGTGCCTTTGAGACCCATGCTTTGGTCAATAGAAAATCTATTAAAAATGGGCAGAGGTAAATAGTTAGGGCTGTAACTTGGCTACCTGTATCTGGCAGACTCATGCCACAGGAAACATGGCCATGTAGACTTTTGTTGTAAGAAGTAGACAAAGTAATGTGATAAACCAAGGTACAGACCTTACTGAGCAGCTCACAAGGAAGACAGGATATAGAACTAGACATTTCAGTATAATTCTGTAGCACCAAATCACCACTTCTCCAGAGGATTCTCTCTCATCCTCAGATAAATACATTTCTCATTATAAGCCTCTGGTGTCACTGTCATGTAGAAATTCACTCGCAATGTGCCATTAACTATTGAGGGGGGGCTTTTTCTCCCTACTTCTCTGTCGTTTCCAGCATACACTGCATGAGTTTTTCCTGAGCTGTTTAACTACAGTTCCTGTAGGTTGCCACTAACATGTTCTTAATGTTCCATTTGCTAACTACAGAAAGTCCTATGTATGCACAGTGCCACCTGCAGGCCATTTGTATAAACACCACACTAACTGCTGTACAATTGCCTGGGGTCCTACCCTAAACACTAATTCTTCTTCAGGGACACAGGGTGCACTTACATCTCTGAGGTGATCTTGTTATTGACCTGCCTAGACCTAGCATGGTACAGCTTCTCACCTTGTCTGACTTCTTCAATGTGTCTTATCTAGGGATGCACCGAATCCACTATTTTGGATTCAGCCGAACCCGAATCCTTTGCAAAAGATTTGGCCGAATACTAATTTGCATATGCCTGATTTGCATATGCAATTTAGGCATAGGAAGGGGAAAACATTTTTTACTTCCTTGTTTTATAACAAAAAGTGAATTCCCTCCCCGCCCCTAATTTGCATATGCAAATAAGGATTCGGCTCAGCCGGGAAGAAGGATTCCGAATCGGAATCCTGCTGAAAAAGGCCGAATCCCGAACCGAATCCTGGTCCCTAGTCTTTCCTTGATGTTATAAGGCCAAAGATGAAAGTCCCTGGCTCCTGCACTTTCTTATATTAGGGGAATTTACCTGCAGGCGAACCATAAGTGTTGGGGTCACCTCCTGGCTCACATAAATATTTGCAATTCAAATAAATATTTATTTCCCCTTCATACAGGACCACCATATGGGGTTTGCCATCCCATAGTATGGTGGCATGACAATTGTAGTGATCAACTAAAATACACTGTGCATCACACACACATGCAACACATTTTACAAAAAAATGGGACAGTGGCTTGTTTCCAATTATTTTAATAATACTTTGTAATTTTTTGAAAACTGAAGATTGTCGTAGTTTGTTGTTAATTGTTTTAGTTTTGAAAGTGAAATGTTCCCTACTGTAGAACACAACTTTCTGCTTTTCAGCTCTAAGGGGGGCCACATGGGACGTAAGCTAGTCATAGTTTGAATTGGTATACTTTATTATAATTTGTGGCATATTTCAGTTTGAGAAACCTTTGATTTCTATCCATATTATAACCATGTGCTTTGAGTGAAAAAGCATACGTTTTGCCACTGTACAATTGTATAATTTTAATGTATCTTAGTAAAATGAAATTTTTACAGTTATTCAAAGCCTGCAAAAGGGGAGATGAATAATAGGTGATCATACAGATACATGCAGGGAATCTGTGGAAATTGAATGATAGCTGGAGACTTTCACTATAAATCTGATGAAAATGATCATCATTGCTTATGAAGTTTTTGCAAAGGTCCAGCATTTTACACTCAGTTTGACTGTATAAAATTGATTATCTGAAAGAACATTTCATTAGAATGTGTGCCTTGAAGCAGTTTAAATTAGATCTCCTTATCTGTATGACAGTTACATATAACACATTTTCTTGAGGCCCTAGCAAATTGTTTCTGCTTAGCAGTCATAGAGTAGTATATTAATGGCAGTTCTTCAAATTAACTTCTCTAGAACAGTGCAAATGGCCTTCTTTTTATTTTTTATACTTCAAGTTTTGTTACAATTTTGTTTCCTTACAAAGGCAAAACAGCGTTGGTACTAACAGCATGTCATTTTGCATATTTTTTAATTCTTAACATTTTTATGGGCAGTTCTCAGACTTGGAATTTTAATTGGTGTCTGGATGCTATGACTTTATTACTGTAGCAACCAGGTAGCAGTTTACAAGTTGGAATTGAAGGTGTATAGGTGAGGTTTTCCTTACTGTGGATGAGGAGGGAATAACTCAGAAGGCTCAGATGCAGCTTTTCCCAGAATCTGAGATAACGATAAGCTCATTATACCAAGGTATATATCAGTTTACTGGAACTTTGTTAGTTAAACATTGTTAACCTAACTTAACTCCCTTACTAACAAGAGCCTACGGAAATTTGAAAGCAAAAGAGGTCTCAGTTTCAGTCTTTGGTCTATGCAAAAGACATTTGGCAAATTGTATGTTCAGGATGAACTCATGATCACCACCAAGCACAAAAAATAGCTGTCAATTCAGCACTGCATTTATATCAGGCATTGCTCCCCCCCCCATCTTGCATCCTCTGATTGGTTAATGCACAGACTATTGTACACATGCTTTAATTAAAGGGATTCTGTCATGATTTTTATGGTGTAGATTTTATTTCTAAATTACACTGTTTACACTGCAAATAATTCACTCTACCATATAAAATGTAATTCCTGAACCAGCAAGTGTATTTTTTTTACGTTGAAATATTGGGGTGAAGGCAGCCATCTATAGTTTTTGCCTGGTCATGTGCTTTCAGAGAGAGCCAACACTTTAGGATGGAACTGCTTTCTGGCAGGCTGTTGTTTCTCCTACGCAATGTAACTTAAGGAGTCCCAGTGGGACCTGGATTTTACTGTTGAGTGCTGTTCTACCAGGCAGCTGTTATCTTGTGTCAGGGAGCTGCTGGGAGTTACCATTCCATTGTTCTGTGTTAGGCTGCTTGGGGGAAACGGAAGAGGTGATATCACTCCAACTTGCAGTACAGCAGTAAAGAGTGACTGAAGTTTATCCGAGCACAGTGATAAGACAAAACAGAGGCGCCAAAAGGATAAAATTAGCTAAAAACACTTAAAAACCCAATGGGTAATTCAGAGGAGGTAGTAGTGAACTTACCTCCTCCAGGCAGACACCAACGAAGTGGTTATTTTCAGTAATAGTTTATTCACAACAATATTGCAACGCGTTTCGCAGTTTCGCATTTCCTGCTTCATCAGGCAATGTAGAACGGGAGCAAAAACAACAGTGTCTTTGTATAAACACATCAGGAGCCTCTGTCTGTTTATCAGAGCACAAGTCACATGACTTGGGGCAGCTAGGAAACTGACAATATGTCTAAACCAAAGTCATTTCAAAATTAAATATAAAAAAATCTGTTTGCTGTTTTGTTTTGATTTTTTTTTCCCATGACAATATCCCTTTAAATTCAAGAGGGCTACCCTACACTTTGCAGCTTATATTAGTTGGTGGACAACATTTTTTCTGAAAACAATAATTTTTCAATATAGGGACTGTCAGGCCATCCAGGGGCGTAACTATAGAGGAAGCAGACCCTGCGGCTGCAGGGGGGCCTAAGAGGTATAGGGGGCCCCATGATGCCCTAATTAATGAACAATTTCAACACATACTAGTAAAATGGATAACCTCTGGAAATATTTGGGGCCCTAAAAATTAATTTGCTGTGGGGCCCATCCACTCTAAGCTGCTGCACAAGACACAGGCCATCAGTTGCTTGTATAGAAAATATGACCCTGTGGGCATAGTGGGTGTTTTGTTTCCCTCAACAAAACATCCAAAAATACCCTTCCATAAGTAGGCATTGGCAGTGCCGCAAACATATTAGTAAAAGAAAGTAAGCACATAAAAATGCAGCAGTGAGTATTTTCACAATATAACATGTTTTTACAGATGTGATTGTCCATTTACATTGCTTATCTAGAGAATGTTTTTTTCAGCCATTTTTTATTCTGCCTTGTTTTGTATCAATGTATCCTTTTTTGATTGCTCAAAGGTCTATTACTTTTATTTACCATACACAGGTATAGCATTTATTATCTGGAATGCTTGGGACCTGGGGCTTTCACGATAAGAGATATTTCCGTAATTAACGTCTCCTTGCCGTTACTCTGCAAAAAATTAATTTATGAAATAAACCCAATATGATTGTTTTGTCACCAATATGGATTCATGCAGTTTAGTTACCGGCAAGTACAAGCTCTGTTGTTTTATTATAGAGAAAAAGGAAATGAGAAATTAGAATTATTAGCTTACGATGCAATTCTTTTGAACAGCTGCAAGGAAGGCCAGAATTAATACAATCCATATTCT
>CM044432.1:36347313-36358077 GCA_024363595.1 Xenopus borealis
GGGAATAATAGTAAATTTGCCCAATAGTGTCAGTATCACTTTAAACTTAATTGGCTTTTGGCAGAGAGCTGAGAACATTCAGCAAGTGCATTTTGGTACTTTTGTAACAATTAAAAATAAGCAAAGAAGCAATTGGAACAATTTAAGATAAGCTGGTATCTGTGACTTGCATCATGAAGGGGAATTCACCTTCATTAGCAAAACTGTGATAACATATAAACCTCAGTAATGTGTTCAAACTGTCATAACCTCCCAAATTTCGTAAAATGAACAAGGGGTGAGGCCACAAAAATGGTGGCAAATCTTTTTGTCCTCTTTCTATTTTCAAAATTTTGGAAGGTATGTGGATATTTTTTAAGGCCTTTGCAACAATTGTCTCTTATGTCCACACTTCCTACAGCTGGCTGATTCCATTCCTAAGGGTCAGGCCACACGGGGAGATTTCAGGGAGATTCGACTAATCGATGCAACAAATCTCCCCGAATAGCAACGCGATTTTAAAAGTCTTTTAAAATCGCGTCGCCGCGTGTGAATAGGCGCAGGCGAATCTACGTGTATCGGGTGCGCTCTGCTACCAAGCTATTCGGGGAGATTCGTTGCGGCGATTAGTTGCCAGGCGACGAATCTCCCCGAAATCTCCCCGTGTGGTCTTACCCTAATCCTTTTTTCAGTTAAGTGTTTTATGAGTGTATCAGCAAAACACAAATACTAGCATGAAATACAATATGTTCAGAAGCTGTTTGTGTGTAACAAACATAGTGCTTCAAATAAAATGAGGACATATGGAAATGGTTAGCCGCCCCTACAAATGCAAAACTATCTTTTAAATATTTGTCTTGCAAAGTCAATGACCATTAGGTATACTGTATGCGTAGCCAGATTTGTGTTGTTCACAGTATCCTTCCTACCATCTGTTTACCTGTTTATTTATACATTAAGCTACAATTCTGCATCTGTCCTTTTTCTTATTTTGTTTCATTTTAATTAGAAAAGTATGCAGTGAAAAGATAGTCCAGATCTCAGTGAGTATGTGCGAGGTAAAGGGTTGCCTGTGTTTTTTTTCTTAATCATCTTTAAGCGGTGTTGTAATTAGCTGTTCAATATTCCTCTCTGGAAAGATGGAAATGTTGCCAATTCAACATCCAGCCATATTAGCCTTATAGCTGAAGTATTAATTATTTCTGGAATGAGGAGAAAACTTGTCAAGCATCTGCTTCAAGTGTACACAGATCTAAAGAAGGATTGCTTCATTAAGAGGGCTGCAGATGTTTTGGCTATGTTTAATTTTGACATGATAATATGAAAGGCAGGCAAATATAAATTATAAAGTGAGATTCTAATGCAATATAAAGGGCATTTCAAAATATGGTAAAGAGGAACTTGTTTTACTTCCAGATGTAAATGTCTTTGTTCGTAAAGTCCTTAGTTTACTGCAGGAAATAAGGGTTAATGTAAATGAGAACCATAAAAACCCCTACCCCCTACTCTCGATAGTCCCCCCAGTTTAGGTTTAGACTCCAGTGATTGCCCCTAAATCTTTACTTAACTCCCTTTGCAGATTCAGCGGAGCTCACGGGTGCCATCTTCTGGCTCTTCAATCTTCATCTGGTCTTTTTCCTTACATTCGGCCATTTCCGTGTTATAAACCCGGAAGACTGCCCCAATTGCGAATACCCCTCCCTATACGGTGGTTCTTCCTGAAGAAGATCGAGGAGTTGAAGATGGCTTCGCTGCACTGAATCTGCAAAGGGAGGTAATTAAAGACTTAGGGGCAATTACTGGAGTTTACACCAAGGCTGGGGGGAGCAGGGGGGACTATGGAGGGCAGGGTGTTTTATGAATAAGGGGTTTGGTTCTCCTTTAAGAAAGCCAGTACAAGTATAAAGTTCTAAAATGGGGCAGAATTGAGTACACATTGGCTATACATGCTCTGCAGAACTTGTAATGAGTGTTATTCTGCTCCTCTTGTATAGAGGTTAGTAAACCCTGGAATTACTGCCAGTCTGGACCTGGTGGTAATTTATGGGTATAATTAACTTTGCACGAAAGTACCAGTGGCTGGTATACATTTTGGAGAACAGTGTCAAGTAAGGGGAGGAGCAATTAGAGTTAGTGGGGTGCTTTACCAATTACAACTCCTAATCAAGTTTAGATTTCCCTCTCGTTTAATGATAACTGTCTATACTGAATATAAGCAGAACTCTGAGTTTGATGCTGTTTCTCCATTGCCAGTTTTTTTGTGTGTTTCAGCATGGAGCTGTTCATCTTGCAGCTTGTGTGTTACTTATGTTAAAAGAAAACTATACCCCTCACACAATGTAGATGTCTATAAAAAGATAATGCATGAATCAGCTCATATGTAAAACCCTGGTTCGTGTACGGTAATCATGAATAGAAATCTGCCATTTTATAAATATAAGGGCAGCCCCCTGGGATCGTATGATTCATGGTGCACACAAACACACCAAACATGTTAGGTCACATGAGCCAATTAGCATAGTCGTGTCTTTTCTTTCTACACTTCTTCCTGTTACAGTTAGAGCTGTAGTATTTCTGGTCAGGTGATCTCTGAGGCAGCACACAGACCATCACAAAATGGTGTTTCAAGGCAAGAGATGTAAATGAATATTTATTTTCTAATAGATATACCAGTTTGGTAAGATTCTTTAATATGCCACTTAATTTGATATAAACTGTAAATCTGTTGCTCAAGTATTCATTTTGGGGATATAGTTTTCCTTTAAAGCTGGAAGGCTGTAAATTGTGTCCTTTCCATTTGTGTACTTTACATGGCCATCAAGGTATGATGGTATCTCTGTAGAGCAAGATTTATGTTACCACCAAAAATGGTAACCCTGGGTTAATAATATTTAATTAATGTATAATGTTAATAATATATAATGTGCCCAACCCTAACTGCTAAAAATAAGAAATAGTTTCCTGTCTTTTCTTCCATAATGTCGAAATGTCAAGCTCTATCAGCTGTTCACAGCACGGGTGTGTTGACTGTAGCCATTAAAACATTGTAACTTTGGAAACTCACAAATAAATGCTTATATATTGAGAAAATATAAATACTTATATTTCTAGACGGAAGGGAAAGGGTTCTCAGTTTCATGAGAAAATGTTATATTACGATTTATCACGTGAAAAAGTTTCTCCTAATTCAGTCTCAGTTTTTCCCCATAGACTTCAATAGACTCAATAGTGGTATCTCTGTTAGCTGTGGTAACCAGCGCCAGCATAATGATAGGCTTCTGGTCAGAATCCGCCAGAAGAAATTCCTGCCGTGGAAGTATTGGACCACTAGAGAGAGAGAGAATGGAGGGTACCATTTCGGAATACCAGACCACTGAGGCGGATCGGTTGGGCAGAGATCCATGATAACGGAAAGAGATAGAAATTTGCCTGGCTGAAGTGTTTGGTCTGTGAGAAGCGAGATTAATGGAAATGTATATTTGAAAGAATTTGTACAATTTGCCGGAATGTTGGGCTCCATAGAGCTCACCTGCCCCCTGATTATGGTTTTGTATCTTATATTATATGATTTACATGATGAAGTCATTTTAATGCTGCATCTAGTACACAGAGCACAGTTCAGTGGTAAAAGTTCTGAGTCATTGTAATTGTACATGGTGTTATTGAAGCTTTACGAAAATATTGTTTTCTATTTGAAAAAACAGTAACATCTAAAAGCAAATATGCTTTTTTTACCGTCATGATATTTCTCATTATACTCTACAGATCTTGAGAGACAACTGTTAGGGGCAGAATTACTGAGGGCCGACTTTTCGAAGGGAAAAAACTTTGAGATTCGACCATTGAAGTTTTTTAAAGGGCTTTTTCAATGGAAACAGACCTATTTCGATCGAATAGGTCAATTTTCGATCGAATAAAATCGTTTTTTTTTGCAAAATTCCTAGGACTAAAGGTAGCCATACACAGTGAGATCCGCTCGTTTGGTGATGTCGCCAAACAAGCAGATCTCTCCCCACTATGCCCACCTTGAGGTGGGCGATATCGGGCTCATCCAATCGTGGGCCCTAGGGCCCAACTATTGGATCATAACGAAAGGGAATGGACGGTCGGATCTGGGGAACGCAGCAATGAATAGATGCAGGCGCGATCCAACTGGATTTTTAGTCCTGTCCGATCGACATCTGGCTGACTTCCGGCCAGTTATTGATCAGGGAAGCCCATCAGAAGGCTCCATACACGGGCCAATAAGCTGCCAACTCTATTTGTCGGCAGCTTTTATCGGCCTGTGTATGGCCACCTTTAGAAAAATTTTCAGGACAGGTTCTTGGAGGTCCCCCAAAGGCTAAAATGGCAATTTGGCAGCTTTAAGTGTTGAAGTTTTAAATGGCCAGTACTTTGAAAATTCGACTTGTCGAATTTTCAAATTTTTTCAATTCATATCGAATTTTGGGCTATTCGATAGTCGAAGTAACCCAAAATTACTTCGAAATTCTAATATTTTAAATTCGAATTTTATTCGAATATTCACTTCGACCCTTACTAAATATGTGCCTTAGTGAAACAATTAGAAAGTAGTCTCTGTGGCCACGTAAGACTAGAATATACAAAAATGTTGTTTGACGCTGTGCATAAAACAAGGGAAGTCTGTGCAAAAGCAACTCACCATTATGGAATGGATTCAGAGCACAGTAGAAAGGATAAAAAAAAAGTTTTCAATAGCTTTTCTAAAATCTGTGCAGCTATTCCCAGGGAAAAATGAATTTTAAATTCCATTTTAACTGTGACTGCCACCTTATAATATATGTTTTGGGAACACATCCAGCAATGATTCCTGCATCTCCTCTTGAATGTTTTGTAAGTAAAAATCAATATTTAGAAGAACATCACAGGCAGCTGAATTGCTTTATTATAGGAATGCAGACATGAACTTTGGATGTGGCTCAGAGTTAAAGAACAATACTAGGAACATGCAGAGCAGTCTGCAACACATGGACATCCTTGCCAGTCAGCCAGCAAAGCCCTGGCAAACTCAATGAGCCATCATTTTACCATGATCATCCCCTAAATGTTTTAATTAAACAATTGGTACAAAACTGACAAACAGACAACAGAATAGTGAAACAGAACTGGCGCTTACAGTCTCTACAGTCTCTTCACATTGGCAGAACAGCAAAAGGACCTGCTTATACTCTTCCCGATATACTCTTCTACAAGGAGCTAAGATCATAAAAAGCCATAAAGCAACACTTGTCCCAATAAGCTATTAATCTTCATTACAGGAACTCTCTGTAAATACTCACAAGTGCACAGAAATGTATGGGTGCAAAAATGAACCTTTATAGATGGTGTTATTCGATAAGTCTTAAACAATAAACTATACTCAAATTTGCAGATTTAAACTTGACCAAGTTCAGTACCTTTATTGGAGCTCCTTGTCTCTGTTTCAAATGAGGAGTGGCTGTGTGCCAAAAGCACAGTAGGAAGGGGCAGCCAATCACAGCCCTGCAGTCACACAAGCAAAGTCTTCCAGACATTCTTGTTTTTTACATAATATGTCTCCTTTAAGAATTATATTACTTAATTATACATTTTACACAGGGACTAAGTTTTACCTGCAACTGACTTACTGATTTAAAGGTTAAAACTCCCAAACACGGTTGCCTTTCATTGGGAAACGTATCCCTGTGTAAAATCTATAACTCTCAATTAATTGGATGGTAATTGAGTGTAGGACTGGCCATTCCAGGGATGAATTTGATGTAGTTGGCCAGCTTAAATATTCTGCAATATATGGACAAACAATCCCTGTTTTATTTAAAAGAGTAAGGCATTTTTTGGCAGCTTCAAGGAATTCTGTCATGATTTTTATGATGTAGTTTTTATTTAAACTACACAGTTTATGCTGCAGATAATTCACTCTACAATTTAAAATTTAATTCCTGAACCAGCAAGGTTTTTAGTTGCAATATTGGTTTGAAGGCAGCCATGTGAGGTCATTTTACCTGGTCATGTACTTTCAGAAAGAGTCAGCAGTTTAGGATGGAACTGCTTTTTGGCAGTCTGTTGTTTCTCTTACTCAATGTAACTGAATGTGTCGCAGTGGGACTTGGATTTTACTATTGCGTGCTGTTCTTCGATTTACCAGGCAGCTGTTAACTTGTGTTAGGGATCTGCTATCTGGTTACCTTCCCATTGTTCTGTTGTTAGGCTGCTGGGGGGGAAGGGAGGGGGTGACTTCAACTTGCAGTACAGCAGTAAAGAGTGATTGAAGTTTATCAGAGCACATGTCACTTGACTGGAGGCACCTGGGAAACTGAAAATATGTCAAGGCCCATGTCAGATTTAAAAATAAAAATAAAAAAATGGTCACAGCCTCATTGCACCCCCGCCTAATGGTTTATAAATTAGTGGTGAGCACAACTTTTCCGTGTTTGTTATAGTTTATACAGGAGCAGTGTCCAGCTCCATGTTGTAGCTCACACCCTTTTCAGCTATAGTCAGGTGATCCCAGTGGTGGCTATTTAAAGGTCTACCATGTCTGTTTTAATCTTGAAAGCAGCAAGTAAACTGCAGGTAAAACTTAATCCCGGGGTAAAATGTATACAGAAGCAATAGAATTCTTCTGAATCAGATGAAAGTTGAGTGTAGGACTGACCAGACCAGGGATGACTTTGACGTAGTTGACTATCTTAAATATATTGCTTTATATGTGGACAAATAATCCCTGTTTTGTTTAAAGGGATGGCTTTTAATAATGCAGGCTGATGCCCTGCATTAGTGATTCAACTGCCTTTTTTTCTTGCCCAAACAAATATGAACTCTTGCTATTCAAAGGGCAGGCATTGTGGGAAGCAAACCAAATTATTACATTCAGAGGCAGATTATGTTTTATGCTCTTCTAGTAAAACAGCCTGAATTAAGAAAATGCTGGAAGTAATAAAACTGGGGTCACCCAGCAGAGAAAAGACATAACACGGAATTTGTGATACAGTAAATGTATTGGCAAGCATAAGATGCAGGTGATACTTCTGTATTCCTTACTTTATAATTCTTGTAGTTACGTGGCTGCATCAGTTTTTTAATTAAATTCTTTATTCAAATAAAATTGGGAGTCGATTCTCATGGAAATGTACTATAAAAACAGTTCTCACATACCCCTCTGGAATCAAATAAGTGCCATTTACAAACAGTTGTTGCATTAAACATTCATACACAGTGGACATTAGGATAATGTGTTTAGAAGATAAATATTCTAATGTGGAAAGATATCGCCCTATGACTACTTTGTCCCTGGATGCAGATCGCTCCAAGAGGAAAGCGGTTGGAGGTTTTTCGAAGCATTTGTGTTCACTGGGTAGACACAGAGAGATTATTTTGGTACTGCTAATAAATGTGTATTATGTATGAAGTTGTTCATTGTAGAAAGGAAAGATGAAGTGACAATATCCCTGGAGGGATTGCCCATTTTGACTTCCTATCTTTAGTGGTAGGGAATCCCTAACAACAAGGGATGATCCAGAATAGAGCTTTATAGTAACTTAAAGGGCAAGGAAAGGCAAAGAAATAAAATCCCATTTTTACTTTCTTTAATGAAAAAGAAATCTATCTCCAATATACTTTAATTTTAAAATGTGTACCGTTTTTATAAGAAACCTGACTGTATGCAGTGAAATTCTTCTTTCATTTAGTGCTTCTGACAGGGAAACATTCACTTATGAACAGTAGGGGGAGCCCCTGCCTTACTTACCAGCCATGCAGAACTCAAGCAGACCATACTGAGCATGTGCAGTGCCAGTGTCAGACAAAGATGTATAACAAAGTTACAAGATGACAGCCCCCTGTGGCCAACTTTGAAAGCATAAATCATTTGTTTGATCAGGCTTGTGGTGCAGTAAGTTCATGTTTATGTTTAGTATACAAAATACAGCATTTCTAGCCTTATTCTATTTTACACTTTCCTTGCCCTTTAAGAGTAACATATGGCCAGTAGAATAAGACATCAACTTGATCTTGATCCTAAAAATAATGGTTTATTTAGAGTCCCAGGTGGTGCTTTTTATCATGACTACAGTGAGATCTGGTCTTATTTGTTTATAGTTGAGTCCTGGGAGTAAACTGGGAAACAGGAAGGTGTGAAACAAACAACAACAACAATTCAGAGATTATTCATCATTCTCATACAGTAAGGGGCAAATTTACTATTATTCCCAAAAATTAGCTCGATCCTATTCAAAATTCGATAAGCATTGGACCATCGAATGCTTATCGAATTGTTTTAGGCTATCATTTTGCTTGATATTCGATTCCTCGATGAATTCGTACTATCGGATACCGATTGTTGGATTTCACAAAAAAATCGTAAAATTTCCTTCGAGCATCCGAAAAATTTGTACGATTCGATCGATCGAACGCTTCGATCGTACGAATGGTATTCGAGCAGGACTTTAGTCTCAGAAGCCTATGGGGGGGTTTCCCATAGGTTTCTATTGCAATTTGGTAGGTTCAATCTGGCGAAGTAGGCAGTCGAACAATTTTTTAATTGTGATTCCTTCGATCATCGAATTATCGAATATCCAATCATTCGATCTATTTGATCTATTCCATAATTCGTTATTCGATGATCGAAGAGGCCAAATTAGAATATCCGAGTTTACGAATAATTCGTACGATCGTTATTCGATCGAATTCGATTGAACTTCGATCATTTCATGTGAATTTCGCAAATCGGCCCCTAGATCTCTGCCCCAGTCAAGATCTTACAATCTAAGGTCCCACTCACTGTCACTTTGCAGTGCCATTGGACCAAGCTTTGACCAATTATACAGTAATTGTAATGTTAATTGCATTCCCTAAAGGATTTTTTTCATTTTATGTGCAGAATGGATTTTTCTTTTCTCTTTTTTTTTTCTTGTATTGGAACTCCTGCAATAATAATAACTTCAATAATTTTCCCAGTGAACAAAAGCTGGTAAAACAAACCAGGCATCCCAGAATAAACAATTCAGAAAAAGACAGAGACTTACAAAAGACTGAATTGCTTTACAATACACACTTCATGCCGGTTTTTGTGATTAGTACTAAAATATTCATGAAAACATGAAGCACTTGGTGTCTCCATCACATTGCATTGCATGATAATGAAATTAAATGTTAATTGTTTTGTCAGTGAAAAATAATCAACATGATCTATAGGTAATTTTTGTGGGGTTTTTCTGGTAGGGGTAAACAGGAGAAAACATTTTTTGTGAAAAAAAAAAAAACTCCAAATTTTCGAGATTTATTATACCCCTAGGCTGCTAAAAGTCTAAATCTGAAAATACTCCATCTCCAAATGGAAGATCTGCTCTGGGTATTGTATGATGATCCAAATAATTTGTGGTTCTCTGCAGATATTACAAAAAATATGGAGTGAAATCTGAACAATTTGTACAGTTTTTTTCATGATTTTATCGAGTCTTTTACGGCACCAAATGTTTTTTGTTATTTTATTGATAAACAAGGTAAAATTGTGGATGGAAGTTTGGTCAAAATTGTTTTAAAAAATTCATGAGAAAATTAACCCCTTAATAAGATTAATATTTTGAAAAGAATTTTGAAAAATGTCAGTGTCACTTTAAAGAAGCATTCAACTACCCCTTGCTGTTAAGTTCCCATCTGCCCCCCTCCATGCCTACCCCCTGGACAGTCCTACCCCTGAATTCTTCTCCCTCGAGAAATAGTGACCGCAAATGCAGAGTGAGCGCAGCGGAGCTCACAGCCACCATCTTCTTATCTTTGGTAATCTTCGTGTCTTCTTTCTCCTCTTTGGCACTACTAGGGTTGCTATCTTTGATGGCTGATCCCAATGTTATTAATAGGAAAATAAGCTAAATACATAGGAATGCCGGTATTTTTTTAAGAAAAGTTGTCAACCCTAGGCACTACCCGTCTCTTTCAGCACATGCAACGACGCTCCATTCATGAAGATAAGAAGATGGCGGCTGTGAGCTCCTCTGCGCTCACTCTGCATTTCCGGTCACTTTCTGGAGGGAGAAGAATTCTGGGGTAAGACTGTCCAGGGCAGGTGGCTGGGAGGGGGACCAACAGGGAGGGGGGGCAGATGGGGACTTAACATCAAGGGGGGTTGAATTCTCCTTTTAGGATCCCATTTTATAATAGTTTAGTTTACATTTTTCATGTAATTAATTTTTTTTATTTTATGTCTCATTTGAGATTTATATTTTATAAATTATAAATGCTCAGGACATTTATTTACCCTGCTGCACCCATGCTAATGCACCCATGTTAATGGGATTTTCCAGCAGCCTTCTCCAAGAGCACAATGTTACATACAAATAACACTTATTAGATGCACAACAGAAATGTCATACTTACTTAATACAGGCACAACCACAAGAGCAAACATTACCAGTTGTTCTCATAAAACATAATTAAGTGTCAAAACAATAGTAAAACCTTTATCTTAGTGCACCACAATCACATTTTAGTCTAATAACCTGTTTTAATGTTCCACCTGACCACACTCCAGACAGTTTAGTTCAAATGACAGGAAGACCTTGGCATATAAACTCTTTTTATAGTCCAATAACAACGGTGTAATGTAACCATCCAGAGAAGTGACAAATGAAACTCACAGAGGTTGCGAATGCTTGTGAGGTCACTGTGATAGAATTACCAAGGTGTCATGCAGAGTTGAATACAAGGACCACTTCTGGAGATGGAAACATGGATGTGCAATGTTTTCTCCAGTGGCTCCCATTGTGGCCAACTTGTACATAGAGGAAG
>CM044432.1:36386368-36396498 GCA_024363595.1 Xenopus borealis
CCCCTCCCCCAGGGACCTACTTCTTCCTGACCTGATGTGAGATGCATTTTAGGGAGAGTTGGATGAAGTGGCACCTTCTTGTGTACTCATTTGGCTGGATGTTGGAAAGTTGCAGGACTTTCTCTTCCACAACCGGTGCTCCGGGGAGGCCGACAGTGCCCAGCACAGTTTTTTTGCCTGCACCGTGGGGGGCTTTGCCGGAGCACCGGCAGCCACGCTTCCCCCAATGGATAGATGAGGTTGGGCTTCTCAGGGGACATGCTGTCAACAGAATAGCCAGCAGAATGGATGGTCGCCATGTCACCTTTTCTGAAGAGGACCGGAAGTGGACTTTCTGTGAGTTATTTCCTGATAAAGGCTTTGCTATTTGAAATTTTAATATGTGTTGGTGTTTTTTCTTCGATCTATACTAATGAATTAAAAAACAAAAAAATTAATGTTACTGTTCCTTTTACATGCCCCCCCAAACAGGTACTTGAGCCCCAAAAAATTTATTTTTAGAATGTAAACTCTGACCAATTAAAAAATGAGTAAATATGTTTATGGCACACATGCCCTGGTAGATTTTGCTCTGGAAGAATATAAGAGGTGCCATTCCAGAGAGTGATATCAATGTCCAACCAGGAAGCAGCTGCTGGCATAGAAGGGTGTTTAGATTGCTACAGCGTCTCAGGTAGAAGATTAATATACCTATGATTTAATACTCAGAATTTTCATACTCAATAAAAAGCATTTCCTTTGCTTTAGTATGTTTCTCTTTACTCCACTTACCTGTCTGACAGCACAGTAGCATTTAAGCCAAAGTTATGTTAAAAAAAAAAAGAAATCCGAGGATGTTAAAACCACTGCAGTTAATTTCTCACTCTCAGCAGTAGGTCTTGGCTCTGTACCAATATTAATACATGTGCTTTAAATAATTTATATTCGTTTGGTCCAATTTAACAGCCATTAGGTATCTAGCTCAAACTAATTCACATATGGAATGGGAATAAAAGCACAGCCATTCATTTTGGTTAAATGCACCATTTGGAATTATGTTTAATTTGTAACTCTTCTTTTTGTATTACAGGAAGCCACAACAGTGTAATTGAATGTATTTTTTGGAAGGGCATGCACTTAGCCCATGGGAGGGATTTGCATGTGAAGTAAAGAGTTACAGTCAAGAACTGATGAATACTTGCATAGTAACATAGTTAGCCTCTTCAAATTAAAACCCTGCATCCATACACACACCCCTCCATATTTTTCCCATAAATTATATATGCCCGTAGCTATACTAACTGTAGAGTTTAGTATCACAATAGCCTTTGATATTATGTCTGTCCAAGAAATCATCCAAGCCACTCTTAAAAGCATCAACAGAATGAGCCATCACAACGTCACCCGGCAGTGCATTCCACAACCTCACTGTCCTCACTGTGAAGAACCACCTACACACAGACTTTTCTTCTAGTCTGAAGGGGTGGCCCCTGGTGCAGTATAGTTCTCGTAGTCTTTGTTTTGTACGTACAATTCCTTGATAACCCTCATGTGCAAGTTGTATGATCTTTTCTCTCAAGGTTTCTGGTACCAATAAACGGTGAGCTCCACGGGCAACATAGCCATCTACTAAGTACAGTTCATGTCTAATCCTGTAGTAAGGTTGAAAATCAGGACTGAGTTTATTCTCAGCATTTGGCCATTTCTTTTGTAAATTTTACTTGGATTGGACATGTGAGGCAAGCTTGCTTAAAATCAGCAGCTGTAACTGTAGATGATAATATATCAGTCAGTGCTACAACTTCTACGTCCTCATCCAGCGTATCAGAAGCTGTAGGTAAAGGTAAACATGACAAACAATCGGAATTAACATTTTTCAAACCTGGTTTGTATTGAATTTTGTAGTTGAAATTCAGTAGCCTTGCTGACCATCTAGCTATACGCATTCCAGCTCTTCCTAGTCCCTTTGTTGTAAGTAGTGTAGTTAAAGGGCTATGATCAGTGCATAAGGTAAATTCTCTACCCCATAGGTTGGTTTTCCATTTTTCTGTTGACCAAACATGTGCTAGAACTTCTTTTTCAACAGTTGAATACTTATGTTCTGTCTCTGTAAGTGTTCTGGATTCAAATGCAACAGTTTTCTCTGAATGATCAGCATGGATCTGTGTGAGAACTGCACCAATGCCAAAGTCTGAAGCATCTGTACTAACCATAGTGTGTAGTGCAGGATCAAATAAAGCTAGTGCTGGACTGTTCACAATTAACTGCTTCACTATTTCAAAGCTATGTTGAGCAGTCTCTGACCAAACCAGACTTGAAGTTCCACGTAGTAGCGCTCAAAGTGGCTCCACAACTGGGAATAAACTTAGAATACCATGACGTAAGACCTAAGAAAGCTCGTAAGGTCTGGAAATCAGATGGAGTAGGTGCTTGTGTAACCGCGTTGACATGGTCAGGGTCAGGCAGTAGTGATGGGCGAATTTATTCGCCAAGGGCGAATTCGCGGCGAATTCCCGCGATTCGCTGCTGGCGAATAAATTCGCAAAACGGCAGCAAAAATTAGCCGCCGAAAAAATTCGACCAAAAAACGAGTTTGACGCGTGACTCGTTTCACGGATTTTTTCGCCAATTCGCGAATTTCTCTGGAAATTCGCGAATTTTTTGGCGAAGCGAAACGCGGGAGATTCGCCCATCACTATCAGGTAGTAATCCATCTTGTGAAATTATGTGACCCAGAAATGACAGCTGAGTTTGTCTGAAGTGGCATTTTGAAAGGTTCAGTTTGAGTCCTGCAGAATCAATGCATTTCAGAACCTTTTCCAGGTACTTGTCATGAAGATCCATATTTGGAGCGTAGACAATTATATCATCCAAGTAGCATTGTACACCAGGTATGTCATGTAGTATAGAACACCACAGTAGTGCACCAATGAACACTCAGGGCATTCCTTTATTTTGAATTGTCACACAGAAACAAGGTGCAATGATGTCGTACATAGATAGGAGGGGAAGGCATTCCTTTCCTAGTAGATTGTTATTGCCCTGGATAAATAAACTGAGAAGTCTACCACAGAAAAAAAGACTCCTAAGATTCAACGGTGTATTACAATGAAGATTGTTTTTTACATTTATAAATATAAATGTTTATTAAAATAAAGGTACAGCAACAATATTGTACGATGAATGAATGACTTTCTTCTATAGTGGCACATGAATAAAGGTATGGGATCTGTTATCTAGAAACCTATTAACCAGAAAGCTCCGAATTACAGAAAAGCTGTCTCCCATAGACTCTATTATACTCTATTAAACTGAAAAGACTCACCCTGGTTAGTGGGCAGTGAGGTCCACTGCTGCTCCATCGGCATGGTCGCCCGCTGCGTTGCTCCTTTGCCTTCTGTTCCCGGTTCCTCTATGGAGCACGCCGGCACACTTCCATTATGCGCCCATGTGATGATGTCACGCGAAGTAGCGCAAAATTAAAAAAGTATAAAAGGGGAATTCAGTGTTCAAGAGTGTGTATTGACCCTTGCTTTGCCTGACTTCTCTGATATCTCCAATCCTGACCCTTGCGTGCCTGCTTGATTATTCTGACTCTCTCCAATCCTGACCCTTGCCTGATCTGTGACTATTCTGCTCTCTCCAATCCTGATCCCGGCCTGTCTGACGATTCTGCTCTACTTGTGCTGGCCCGGCCTGCCTTTTCCACTCTGTGGCATCTGGTGGTGTTCTGCAATCCAGTATCCTTGGTGAGACGATAAGACCTGGTGGCATCCAATTAACCGAAGGCTCCTCCCGGGGTGAAAGGCGGCATTTGAAGGCAGAAGTGAGAGCCGAAACCAGGGAGCTTAGCTTGGGTTCTGGATTTAGGGTGCTGTTCATGACATAAACATTTTTATGATTTCCTTTTTCTTTGTAATAATAAAACACTAGCTTGTACATTATCCAAACTAAGACACAATGAATCCTTATTGTAAGCACAACCAGCCTATTGGGTTTATTTAATGTTTTTCTAGCAGACTTAAGGTATTAAGATCTAAATTATGGAATGATTCGCTATCTGGAAAACCCCAGGTCCTGAGAATTCCGGATAACATGTCTCATACTTGTATCAGTATACTGAATCATTATTCCAGGTTGGACAGTGCCAACAGATTCCTATCAAACCTTACCTTCCTGTAGCTCCACTGCTGATTTCCCTTCATTCCATGGCAATCATATAGTGTAACAGGGCTGCTATGGGATACTGAATCAAAGCAGAATTTTCTTGTGTGAAGAGGTTCCCCAGGGCGGATGTCTTCTCTCCATCCAAAGGTAAAAAGCTAAACAATAGAAGGTAAAATGGGGAAGAATGGTTAAAATGTGTATGGACTTCAAGTTCTGCAAAAAAGGACAATGCCTTTTCCCTAAACCAACTTTCTTTCTTCCACACTAATAATATTATAATATTTCTGGAGTAATCCTGCATTTGAAGTTTGTGGAACTCAGTTGTTTTATTCTAGTTTGCATATTCTATATAAAATAAATTCACTGATTTTGAAATCAACCTGATACTGAAGCAGCTTTATGTCACCAACCCATGAGGACTCCACAATGCTGTCAGACCAGGAATCGTGATATCATTACATCCATTAAAATAATGCAAGAGAAACACTGAAACACTTAACTACTGAAATCGTATACAATACCCCTGTCAATACAACACTTCCAAATCTTGAAAGGTTTGTTCTCTTTTTTTAATAACCCTGTCGACTAAGAATGTCTTCTAAGAAAGTCTACTACTTCCCACCTCACTGCAAGATATCTGAAACCTTCTATTCCTTCACACTTAGTATGAATTAACCAGGAATTAACCACGTATAAACATGCATCTGGAATATTTTATTTATACCTGTATAGCCTGCATTCTTCCTGCTGCTTAAGCCCTACAATCTACCATATAACTTTTTTGTTTTCTTAACAATTTAAATTTATTGTATCGCTGTCAAAACTAAGCAATACTTTTCTTTATTAATTCTGCTGGATTGTCACTTACATTTTTGATTGCCATGTTCCTTGCCAAATTGTAATCTCCTTCATTTTAAAGAACAATGTATTTTTGTTATTAATATTGTGTGCTTTTAGCATTTCACCTAGGGGCACATTTACTAAGGGTCGAAGTGAAAATTCGAATGAAATTTTGAATTACAAAATTCAAATCTCGAAGTTTTTTTGGCTACTTTGACTATCAAACAGGCCAAAATTTGATTTGAATTGAAAAAATTCGAATTTTGAAGTACCGTTTCTTTAAAAAAATTTGAATTCGACCATTCCCCACCTTAAACCTGCCGAATTGCTATTTTAGCCTATGGGGGACCTCCTATAACCTTTACAGAGTTTTCTACAAAGTTTTGGAAAATCTAAAATTTTTTGGAAAATCGTTCCATTTGAACAATGTAATTGAACGATTTGAATGATTCGACCTGAAAATGGTTAAAAAAAAATTTGATGGTCGAATTTCAAAGTTTTTTTACTTCGATATTCGACCAATAGTAAATGTGCCCCATAGTGTTTCCTTTAATGTTCTGCTTCCTCACCACTGCATCTTTCAGCTGGATACCCCTGGGATCAGTGGACTAATTTTCTCAATTTACACATATGGGACTCATAATACTGAATGCCCCTTACTGTTAATACCCAAATATTGAGTATGTTACTATGTAAATAACTGTTCTACAAATCATGCTTTGCATATTGACAAAGTTGCTCCAACTCTAGCAACTAGTGATGTGCAGGTTGGGATTTTCCAGTCCCTCACCCACCCACCTTACCACCCGTGCCCACCCGAACCAGACTTCTGGGCTCCTTTTATAGACCCAACCTGCCGATGACATCACAAAAGAGGTGCAGCGAGCAGGCGTTCAAGCAAGTGTCTGGTAAATACTACCTAATAATTAGTTGATATGGGCCATTGTGACGCTTATTACCTTACCCCTTATGTTTGTATCCTATTAAAGAAGATGTGGAACATTATGCTATTCATTATAAAATACACACAATTGTACCTATTGACAAAATGCCATTTCAAATGTGCTTAAATAAAGTACAATGTTTCCAGGTCCACATAGTTTGTTTGTGGGCAGCTGGGAGGAAGAAGGAGGCAGCTGGAGAAGCCAGAGGAGCCTGGAACAAGACAGCATTTGAAGATTACAGGCCAGAGGGGAAGCCATGATCAAGCGGACCTCTATTCCCATGCCATTTTGGTTACAACAATGTAGACTTATATAGTTTGTAACTGTAAATATTGTAATTATTGTCTTAGTCTAGGTGTGAAAATGTATGTCTATTGATTTATTATACAAAATAATTCCTTTAATATACGCTTATTGGTGTGGATTATTTGTCTGCTTGCTCAAACGAACTAGAACCCTAATAGTAAGAGGGTTGAGGTATATTATTAATATATATTAATATATTCTATAAATTTACAAAAATGTCCAGTTTTTTAATACACCATTTCTAAAATGCATTTTAGGGCATCACAGATACAGTTTGTATGTTAAATAAGCCATCACTAGCAATCTACTGTACATGGCACATGAACATTTCAAATTAAGTACAGGGTGTTAAATAACTGAGTGGTTTTATATATGCTTCTAAGTGGAACTGAATATATAGCATTTGAAAGCTATTTACACTCATGCCCTCTAGCATTACGGATTGCTGTTTACTAACCGTGGTGAAATATAGCTTTGAATGTACCTTTGAGGATAAAAGGGTTATTAGTAAGCTGTCACCTGCTAACATACTAATTGTAACTTCTTATATTCTCCTAGGGTGCTCCATTAATCACAATGGGTTGTAGCATGCATTAGAGGTTAACATATTATTGGAATTTCAGCTCAAACGGCTAGAGTAATGATTCCTAACATGCCTTGTATTTTGTTTTAAACAACCTTTTGGGTTTTACGGTTCAACACCTAGATTAAAAAGATATTCCTACTAAAATTTACAGGAACAGCTTTACTGTGTGCAGCATTAAATGGAATCCTTCCACATTCCTGTGGCTCACTCACTCAGCTGAGCCCTCGAAGGAGTGGTGTAAAGAAAGGGTATTATAGCTGGGCTACAAATTTTGGATCCCAGGAACAATAGCATGTAGCATCAGTGTGACTAGATAGATCTGTTAACCTTAACTGAAACATAGTTGGAAGTAAAAGACAGATTCTCAGGAAGTTTATCCTCACTAGCAAGTTCCAACACCAGTGTAGTGACTCATTTCAGTTGTTACAAAATGTTGCATACTACCCTGTGTCTTTTTCCATTTATGTCCCTGCAACTAGCAGATGTAACCTGGGGATTGCCTAACACACACTATCCCTATTAGTGGTGCACAGAACTGCTATTTATAGCTAGCCCTGACTAACTCAGACTCCCAGAGCAAGGCAATTGCTGTCACTAACTACAAGCCCTAATTTTAGGCGAGGGAAACCCCATAACACCCCTGGACCATTGGGAGCGTATTCCTATCAGAGAGCACAGGCTGCATTTTATACTAGTAATGACAGGCTTGTCCCAATACCCATGAAATCCCTTATCTACACTACTTTAGGCAGTAAGGGAGGTTAAAGGAGAACCAAACCCCTTATTCATAAAAATCCCTACCCTCCATAGTCCCCCGCTCCCCCCCAGTCTAGGTTTAAACTCCAGTAATTGGCCCTAAGTCTTTACTTACCTCTCTTTGCAGATTCAGTGCAGTTTAGCTCACGGGCGCCATCTTCAGCTCTTCGGTCTTCTTCGGGATGGAAGTGCTGTATCGGCGCATGCGCAGTTGGAGCAGTCTCCTAGTCTATAACAACTGCAGACGCGCCGAAAACTATGGAACTTGCCAAATAGAAGGAAGAAGACCCGAAGAAGACCAAAGAGCTGAGCTCTGCTGCGCTGAATCTTCAAAAAGAGGTAAGTAAAGCCTCAGGGGCAATTAGCGGAGTTTACACCTAGGCTGGGAGGGAACAGGGGTTGGAAATATGTTGGTGCTCTATAAATACATGTTAATAATAATAATAATAATATTCAGAATGTAAAGCAACCCTGCATACTGTATATCAGATGTATCCCATAGCTAGATCATGAGCAGATGTTGGCTGTAGATCCTACAGTAATAGCTTAGTACCTGGTTATTTTGCTGAGTTGTACCTGGACCTTATGTCTAATGCACCTAAGCTAGTGGGTGTTGCAGATTCCAAGTAACAATGATGATTTCAGCCTTGTACTTCTCACCTTGGCTAACAAAGCTGGCATGTAAATATGCTGCAAATCAATACCTTCACAGAAAGCACGTTGTCAGTCATTAGGGGGATGTTTCACAATTACCACTGGAAATTGGCAACCCCATTCCCAGAGATGTATGGCAGCATTCAAACAAATTGTCCCTAGTTTCTAAGTAATGTATATAGGACTTTGTTCTCATCTCTTTTATTTCACCTCTGCTGTTGACAAAGCCGGTCTATTTGTTCATAAAGCTTTCTTGTGGGAGTGTTGGAGTATAGACTTTGCTGTGGATTAAAGGATTTCATAGTAATTGCAAGAGTATTCTCTAGTGAGAATCCACCATACATTGATACATCAGCTTTCTTTGTGAAACGTAACATAGGGAGATTACTGTGCAGTTTATTTTCTGCTGTTTTTACATTGTGATCAAACACTTGACAGGCAGATCTAGTCCTGTTTATGTGTATGGAGCTAGAAGCCATGTGCTGGAACAGGGAGCTATGTGTAGAAATAGCAGCCAGGATTCTCATTGAAAACACCATTTCTTTTAAGAATACTGTTGCCCATGCAGAGCCCGCATCACATTTTTGCTTTCACAGTCAAGCCCATTTGTTAAATGCTACATTTGTTATATCTTTGTATTTACTTCTACAGATTTAACTTTTTTTAAGGTACACTAATGCTATTATCCAAATGAATAAACATCTCATAGTGAAATAGTTAATGGGCTACCACTGTCTGAGCTCCTTCACCACAGTGTCGGACTGGGACACCAGGGGCCCACCAAAAGACCTTAGACCAGGGGCCCACCATAAAACCTTAGACCAGGGGCCCACTCTCAGTACTAATATTCTTCATCTCCTCTCTCAACCTCAATTCTCCTAGTTTGTTTTCTTTACATACTATAATCAATTATTCCATCTATTTAGCCTCTTTGTTCTCATAGAAATAGGGAATGGCCATGAAATAGGCCAAAAGTTTAGCAGTATGAGGGCCCACTGACACCTTGGCCCACCGGGAGTTTTCCTGGTTTTCTGGTGGGCCAGTCTGACACTGCATTTTATCATAAAAGAAATATGTTTTATTCCCATGATCCTTCCAGATTGATGGTTCACTTTTCAACGTATAATTTACATTTAAAGGAGGCCATAGACGGTACAATACAAGAAATTTCCAATTTCCAAGAAAAATAAGTTGTTTCATTACACACATGTAGATCTGAATCGTCAGATAAATACAGTAGGTAGAAAAAATAGAATTCTACCTGTATCTGACTGAGCACTAAATGGCCTTTGTGCAGGTACCCGTTCAGCTGACCGATATCCAAGTCTTCTGCTGATATCGGTCGGCTGCTTTCCCACAATACACACACTGAATGTCGTAAGAAAATTTGTTTTGTACTATATTATCTGTGGTCTATGGCCACCTTTAGGGGGAGAAAACAAAAATGTTTAGCAATTATAATATAACATTGTGTAACTGTCATTAAATACTGCAGATGAGATTTTAGCTTCAGTGGAATAAAAGCTTTGCATGTAATTATGATTATATGGTGAAATGTTGTTTAAAAAAACACATTCAATAAATAATAATCTTTAAAAGAAGTATGTGCCATGGTTAATACAGTTTTCAGTCTTTTGTCGGTCTTATGCTGCCCTCTAGTGAAAATATGATGAAATAAAGCTATTTGTCTTGGTGAGAAGCAAATACGTTATATGATTCATAAACACAACTCTCATTAATAAGCTTCAATTATCATTGACTCAGCAGCAGAAAATAAACATATAAATTGTACATAAGGCAGTCATGACTTGTTGTAACTTGGTTACAAACATTACACAGACATTGCAAGGAAATTGTACGTTATCTTGAATTGCAATGAATGGACACCATTATTACTT
>CM044432.1:36405739-36450044 GCA_024363595.1 Xenopus borealis
TGGCTCGTGCTGCTTCCTCCTTGGTCCGCACTCCCAACTACGCCTTCGGGCCCTTACACTCATCAACCACTACTCATTGATGGCTCGCCAATTGAGATAGTTAACAATTTGAAGTTCGTAGGAGTGCATATGGCAAACAACCTTTCCTGGACCCTTAACATCAACTCTATCACAAAGAAAACTCAACAACGCCTTAATTTTCTATGGAAGATAAAGAAAGCCAGTCTTCCCCCTCCCATTCTCAAAACATTTTATCAAGGCAACATCAAGAGTGTTCTCTGCAGCTACATCACGGAAACTGCACAGTTGCAGAACAAGAATCCCTTCAACAGATTGTGAAAACTGCAGCAAGGATCATAGGAGAACCACTCCCACCCATCTCCCAAATCCATCAGAAACACATGATACGCAGGGCAAATATTGTAGCAAAAGACTATTCTCACCCATCTCATTCAGACTACAAAGAGTGGTGGTAAATGGAACATTTTCTAATTGGACCAGTGTTGTTAGTGGGGTACCGCAGGGCTCTGTACTTGGTCCCTTGCTTTTCACCTTGTTTATTAATGACCTGGATGTGGGCATTGAAAGTACGGTTTCTATTTTTGCAGATGATACTAAATTGTGCAGAACTATAGGTTCCATGCAGGATGCTGCAACTTTGCAGAGTGATTTGTCTAAGTTGGGAAACTGTGCAGCAAACTAGAAAATTAGGTTTAATGTTAAGAAATGCAAGGTTATGCACTTTGGCAAAAATAATATAAATATAAGTTATACACTAAGGGGCAGATTTACTATTGGTCGAATTTTAAATTGAAAAAAATGTTAGGGAAGTAAAATCCTTCTAATTTGACTATCGAATTTTTTACCGAAATTCGATTGGTCGAATAATCTAATAGGAAATATTCGATCGATCGATAAATCATTTGAATCGATCGATTCAAATGATTTCTCCGATCAATCGAATATTTTTTATACAATCAAAAAAAATGAAACCCAATTTGGTAGCTTTCATCTGGCGAACTAGGTGGCCCAATGAAAATTTAAAGGGGAAGTAATTTGACAGTCGATTAGCCGAATATTCGAATGAAATTTTATTTGAATCATTCGATTTGATCGGATTTACAAAATTCACTGATCGAAGTGGTCTTCAAAAATTCGAATGTTTTTTAAAAATTCGATGGGACTTTGAATCCTTCATGTGAACTTAGTAAATCTGCCCCTAAATGGTAGTGTGTTCGGAGTTCCTTATGTGAGAAGGATCTTGGGGTTTTTATAGATAACAAGTGGTCTAATTCTGGGCAGTGTCATTCTGTAGCTACTAAAGCAAATAAAGTTCTGTCTTGCATAAAAAAGGGCATAAACTCAAGGGATAACATAATTATACCTCTTTATAGATCCCTAGTAAGACCTCATCTGGAATATGCAGTGCAGTTTTGGACTCCAGTCCTTAGGAGGGATATAAATGAGCTGGAGAGAGTGCAGAGACGTGCAACTAAACTGATTAGAGGGATGGAAGACTTAAATTATGAGGGGAGACTGTCCAGGTTGGGGTTGTTTTATCTGGAAAAAAGGCGCTTGCAAGGGGACATGATTACACTTTACAAATACATTAGAGGACATTATAGACAAATATCAGGGGACCTTTTTACCCATAAAGAGGATCACCACACCAGAGGCCACCCCTTCAGACTAGAAGAAAAGGACTTTCATTTGAAGCAGTGTAGGGGGTTCTTCACAGTCAGGATGGTGAGGTTGTGGAATGCACTGCCGGGTGATGTGATGGCTGATTCTGTTGATGCTTTTAAAGGGGCTTGGATGATTTTTTGGACAGACACAATATCATAGGCTATTTTAATACTAAACTCTACAGTTAGTATAGCTATGGGCATTTCCTTGAAAAAAAAGCCTGAATGTTTTGTATTTTTATCCAAAAATATCATATTTTTGGGCTTAATCTAGCCCAGACCATAGAAATTTAAAAATAGGATAGGTTTAATCTGGAGAACTAGGCAGTTGAAAAAAATTTAAGGGGCAAGTAATTTGAGTGATGAATATTCAAATATTAAAATTTTATTCAAATTATTAGATCGAATTTTCAAAATTTGGTCGAAGTGGCCTTCAAAAATATTTGAAAATTTGAATCTTTTTGAAAATCGATTGAATTTTGAATCATTCATTTGAATTTAGTAAATCTGCCGCTTAGTGTTTACTTTAGTTTTTGTATGTTTTAAGATGAAGTGAATGCTTTCCACTGAATCTACACTTACTGATGCTTACTTAAGATATATGCATTGCTTTCCATGTTTGCATTGTTCTAAATCATACTGATTGCTTTTCCAATATTGAGATCAATGTTCTTCTTGAGATAAATAGGATACTTGGTGGGTGTAATACATTACAGAAAAAAACTTTTATGTTGAAGTGCCAAAGAGACAATATTTATTTCTTAGTTCTATGATATACAACTAGTATGCTGTAGCCTTAGTATTCAATTACTTTACCTTCCCTGCCTTACAAGTTCATAATATTAGTGCAGCCAGTCTATGTGGGTGGGGACCTCTAGGTCCTATTAAAGGCATTGTTCACCTTTGCGATAAATTTTAGTATGATGTAGAGAGCGATATTCTGAGACAATTTTTTGGTGAGCAACATGTTGCTAATGAGCCACTGATTACTACGGATCACTGGTGTAATGGGGGTGAAAATTCTAGGATCAAATACTTTTTGTGGCCTCAGGTTTAAATCTGCATTATGAAGCACCTCTACAGTTGTTATAACCCCTTATACAAGACTCCACTGTGCGCTGAATGATCCATTTTTCTATAATACTACATAGCCAAGGTGTTCCTATTTTCTTGCAAGGCCCAGTTGGAGCTGTTTTATTGCTCATTATGAAGATTAACCTTTTTAATTGTAGCAAACCTTTACTACAGGAACAAAATGTCAAAGATGTATATTTCCAGCATCAAAAACAGTTCCATGTGCCAGCTTATAGCTTATAATTATTGCTATATGCTCTCACAAAGTAACTCATATTTTAGCATTAATGTCCCTTTAAGCAAACGTTAGACTACTGGGCAGTGTAATTAATATCAAATAATTTACATTGCTCACCATCCCAGCAGCTGCCAAGGATATTCTTTCTAATGAAGATAAAATTTGATTTCTATCCGAGGATAACAAAAGGTTTGTTCTAATTGCGGTTTAGGATATTAGTTTCTGGCCCACGTTTTGGCAGCAGATGATTAGCAGAGTTTACAAAGTATTTGTGATGATAAATGGTAAAAGTCTATAACTGCTAGGTACAATTATTATATGGTTGTGAAAACTATAATCACCACATATTCCCAAGTTTTCTGATACGTTGCTGCTTTTGTTGTTCTAACAACGTGATTGTGATGTAGGCTACTATGTTTCGGTGAAGGACTGTAATTAATCACACCCAGTTGGTCCATATAAAACATATTACACTTCTATTAAAAAGTAATGAGTCTAGGCAGAAAGCCAGATCCTAGGATTAAATAAATCATCTCCAGAATTGCTCAACCTCAGCATTATGTGCAGTACAATAGTTTGTTCAAGCCTGACCTTACTTTCAGTTCCTTGGCAATAATTGGGGACCTTACATGGTGCAGATTCAGATTTTACTGGATTCCCTGCTAGGCACTTAAGTCTTCTTTATTGAATTCTTGGGGCTGAAGGGTTAATGGCTGCCATGGGTATACATCAAGCATTTTTCATCAAATTGTTACACTATTGATAAGCTAAGTTAATTCACAGTGATGATTTTTCCTGTTTTGCATTCCCTGGGACTAAGCGCTTGTCATTTCTGCTCACCAAAGATATATTTGAGAGATTATATCATGGGCAAATCTATCAATATTTGTCTGCAAAATAGCTATTTAGTCAATATCTTTGAATCTTTTTAAACATGCTGTATAATATCATGACATTAAGGTTGTTTATCACATCTTCACATACATTTCCTGTTATCTGTTTCTTGGTACGTTTAGTGAAAGACATGTCATAGATTAATCCTGTAGGTCAGAAGATGCATGCTCACAGGAACGCCTTAACTGGCCAGTAACTCCAAAAAGCAAAAAGGGCTCATATACCTACAACTACACTGTACTGTATTTGTGTATTTGCTTTGGGAAGTCTAAAATTGAAAAGGGGCACTAACGGCCTGAAACAAGTTGTGTATAGCAGTTTGAAATAAACACCAACCACAAGCAGTTCATCTGCGTTTGAAGTGGTCTCCTTTAATATAATATTTGAAGTCTAAAATAGTTCTTACATAAGAACATGTGATGCCCATGTAAGCATTAATAAAGACTTTTTAAACCACATGAAGAAATTGATGGTACTGTCGTAAGATTTCTACTCCATAACCATGTGAGTTGCTTACAGCTCCAACATTGCATTAAAGGGAAACTATACCCCCGAACAACGTACTGTAGGTCTCTCTAAAAATATATTGTATATATATATATATATAACAGTTCAAATGTAAAACCTTGCTTCATGTAAACAAATTGTTTTGAAAAATGTCTACTTTTTAGAAGTATGCTCTGTTGAGTAACGCTACATAGCAAATTGCCATTTTAAGTACTAAGGTCGGCCCCCTGGGATCATAGGATTCATAGCGCACACAAACAAATCAAGGGAACACATTAAAGCATAAAGCATTAATAATCAACACATTTCTGTGATAAAGTGATACAGACACTAAACACTTTCTTTTCAAATATGAATCTACATTAAAAGTTACCTATAGGTTAGATTGATCGTTTTTCACTGATAGTTCTACTTTCTTAAGTAATTGTTCCTTGAAGTTCCTAAACCTGACTGTTTTGCCAACCTGACTGTCCCTCTGACATGTCAGAGTTTCTAATGCTAATGGACTCTTGCTGCACAAATATGACAGCCCCCTCATAGAGGAACATGGGGGTAAGAAAAATAATGTAAAAGTATTTGGAAAATACCTTTATGGCAAAATATATATATATATAAATAATATATATATTATAAATAGTATGCAAAGATAGTAGTATGATAGCTATAGATTATTTTCTGTTTTAAAAACACAGTTGCCCATTATAAAAGGCCATCTTCTGGGCAGGCAGAGTACCAAACATTCATACGTTATGTTTATAACCCTACTGACTACAAGCAGAATGATGATCAATTAAAAGATATTTAGGACTCTTAATACTATCTAGAAGTGGGGTCTCAGTTTTAAATTGATGGCCTTTTCCCCCTACAGACTGGTAATTCTGGTCATTTGGTGGCACACGAAATTAAGGCCTGCTATTGACAAACATTATATTATGAGCACCATAATGTAGACTGTGCTCAGTTTGTAGTGCATTAGAAAAAAATGAATTTGGAAACTGATGCTGGAATGATTCCACCTCTCACCGTTGTGCTATCACAACAAAATGCATAATGCATCTTCTATAACTGATAATAAAGTTACTTTGGTTTTGCTCTGATGCCTTACTATGTTGTGATTTTATTGAAATGCTTGCTCACTGTCATACATTTTGCCATAGGTTACTGTCCATGTCATTTTACCCAGTGCTGATAAATGAGCCCCAGTATTTGTTGTTGGCTTAATTTTCTTGTAGTTGTTTGCGGCAACAATGACATCTTTTACCATAGAAAAATACTACTTTACTGGTTAATTTTCCTTGTTATAGAAGTTGTCAAATAAACATGAGCTCAGGTTATTTTTACCTCTCCCCAAGAAGCAGGTGGTGGCTCCACTGGTGGGTAGAACTTTGGAACATCCCATGCTACTTCAGCCATGTACCATTTGAAATCCTTGCACTTGAGATGTTTACGGAGTTCCTTTTGGGATGATATGTCTCCAGTAGAAAGATGTCTGTACTCTGGCCTTCTCTGGTAGATGTACTCTGCATACTCATCCATCCATGTCTCAGCCACTCGCTTTAAGTTCTATGGATAGAGTGAAGACACTGTAGCTGTAAGTTGAGATATTATATATTGCAACATACAATAGTCTATCAATATGCAGGGGGTACATGGAAAACAAACAATTGCCTTGCAAAGAACTCATGCAGCATTTTACACCTAATAATTCTGACCTTTATATGACAGAGTCAGATTAATGTCTTAATTAGTTTATTAAATGAAAAAGTACTGAAATGTAACTGCGCTGTTGGAAATAATGAGATGCAAATTAATCAAGAGCAGACAATAAAATTGCTTTTCTGTTAACCTTTTATTGTTTTCAGTGACAGCTAAACTTTTCATAAAGTGGTTAATAAGCTGAAGTTTACATTCTGTTTGCAGTTTAGCATAATTAGAAATGAACTCTGCTGAGAAACTTAAGAAACACACATATTATATATTAATAAATAAGGCGGTTTCTTCATAGAGATTTTTAAATAATTTTTGAGCAGTAATTTTGCGGGTTTAAGACATCATGACTTGGGCAAAATGTTTGGTTCAAACGCATACAAAGTACAAGTACCTCTGCTGTCAGAGAATCCTCTGTAAAAAAAAAGTTCCGGTTTTGCAGGACATAGTTTCTTCTTAACAGGAAAATGTTGTGAGCTGCTGCCAGCTCAAACTGTTGAGTAATTACTGAATGTAAGGGATCTAGGAAGGACCCCTAGGAAGGACCCCTACCCGTGTTTGCAATAAAGGCACTGATATGCAGCAGTAAGTAGTCTGCGCTTTTTGTATCCACACCATTCTTTTGATTACTGATCGTTGGCTTTGGATGGAAGCTAGGTGTTTTGGATACCTTATGAATACATAGAAGGGTTAGTGTATCAATTATTTTGACTTTACAGAAGGACCCCTACCCCTTTTTGTAACTTTTCCTTGGCATTTGGCATATGCTGTAAATTAGATATTTTATAGCATAAATGTAAATGGGTAATATCTTGCTTTATTTCTGTGGAGGAGTCCCTAGAATTATGTACCCTCTACATCTACATTTGATTTGAGTGCTTGAACTGGGTCTTTAAGATTTTTACAGTAACTATGAAATGTTTAATTTTATAATCTTGTAGAAATAACAAACATATTATAGGGGTGCAAATGTGAGGTCACTAAGAGGAAGAATTAGGACGTACAGCTAACCCTATCATTACTGTCTGTTAGAGGACAGGGTTCCTGTTGGGATATTATTGGAATGCTGTGTATCTTGCTGCTCCTACTTTGTGCCTTATAATGATGCACAAAGTAGGGGCAGAAGGGTAGGATGCTATTTGCCTCCCCCACCTTTCCCTTTAGAATAAAACATAGTCTAATACAGTGTGCCCATAATTCTAAGAGCAGCCGCAGGTCTCTGTGCTCTAAAAAAGAGTGTAGATGTTTGTGCCAAGGTCAAACACAGCTTAAAAAATAACAGATCACACACAGAAACTACAGAAATAGATCTATACTGGGCAATGAGTCAGAGCAGAGTTTCTATAGCCAGTCAAATGGCGTATACAAATCACCTGTGGACAAATTGGCAACAGTCAGGACCAGGCTGCCCGGGCTCCCCAGGCAACCCGGCCAGCTGTGGTGCCCCCTCCACTGTGCGTGCAGGAAGTGCGGCAGACTGATCGCGTCATCCCCTTCCGGTATGTTCCTTCCCTCCTTCCCCTTATCTACATGTGGGCATGTGCACAAACAGAGGAGCGAAACTCACTCAGCCGGACTAGGGGTAGGCAGCAGAGAAAGGTACATGCCTGGTGCCCCCCCAAGCTAGGCATGTACCTATTCTGCCTACCCCTAGTTCCAGCCATGGCAACAGGTGAAACAAGCAATTCTTCCTACCAATTACCAAACATAGGCATAGGAGTGAACCTTAGCTGTCTGCTTGTATAGAGCAGTGATAATACAGACAACACAGGAACACCAGGTCCTGGTTCAGATTATCACATTTTTCTTATTAAAAGATACAACATTTCTTGTATAGAGCACAATAGCAGGTTGGTATACACATCAATGGGCACTTTCACACAGGGCCGGCCTTAGGCCAATTGGACCAATTGAGCGCAATTGGGTCCTGCACCAATGGGGGCCCACACCCTGGAACCCCTTACTGTCATAGTATTTAGGGGAGTGAAAAATTTGTTGAAATTGCAAACTGGAAAGATGCTGAATAAAAAGAAAAATAACTAAAAAAAACACAAATAATAAATGAAAACCAATTGAAAATTGCATCTGAAAAATTTTGGTGGCTCTTTAAATCTGGGGGCCCCCACCAAAGCTGTCCCAATTGGGCCCCGCAGTTGGTAAGACTGGCCCTGCTTTCACAGTGTACCACTGTGTAAAAATTAGGGATGCTCGGAATCCAGGATTCAGACAAACTGAATCTGAATCCAAATTTGCATATGTAAATTAGGGGTAGGGCGGGAACTCACATGATTTTACATCACAAAACAAGGAAATGAAAAAAAATTCACACTTTTTCCTTTCCCGTCCCTAATTTACATATGCAAATTAGGATTCAGATTTCGTTCGGTATTTGGACAAATCTTTCACAAAGGATTCAGGGATTCAGCCAAATCCTGGCCGTGGATTTGGTTCATCACTAGTAAAAATCCACTGTAAAAGTAAATAGCCTTAAAAAAATTATGTGGGAAAATATGGCATTCATCTATTACATTTTTTATCCAGTTCAGTTGAACTAACATGAAGCTTCCATTTTTCCCATTGACATATTACTTGAGATCAGAAGTGATCAGAACCATCCAAGCTGACCGGGTGCCCTAAGCAACCTTTCTGGCCACCTGCCTCCCCCCCCCACTGCCTGCTACATTCAGGCAGCATCTACTATTTCCCCATGTCTCTGTACCTCTAGCATAGAAGGGGGTTAGGTAATCACTTTCCATTTCCATTTAGCACTTCCTAGATGTCACTGCACTTCTCACGCTCCCCCATCTCCTAACAGTTATAGTTATGTTGCCAGTGCAGGGGCATGAGCAGCAGGTCCCCTATTATGACACATAAACTAGATTTTCGGATGATGCAAAGCTTGCCTTAAAGGACAAGTATAGTTAACTAAAAAACTAAAAAAATAGGCTTGTACATTTTGTTTTGGGCTTCTGTATCAGCCCAAGGCAACACCACATCCCTTTAGCAGTAAAGATGTCCCAGTAGCTCCCCATCTTGTTTTCTGCTGATTCACTGATTCCCATGCTCTGTGCTGCTGTCACTTACTGAGCTTAGGGACCCACTCACAATATACAGTACACATAGAATAGAAATGTCACAATATAAGGCTGGTTAGTCATTAATACAGATAATTACTAAATGGCAGCACTGAAACCACTGCAATTAGCATTGGAATTTAATAATCAGCCCTGTAGCATCAGATTATATTGAAGACCAACCTCATTTTCTTGTTTTTGTAATTAGCCTCCCTCAAATCCTTTGAATGCTACAAGGAAGGAGCATGGAGTCAGCAGTGAGACACTCAGGCATTACTTATGCAATCATTCTCTTCATCTTTGTTTTTTCTTGTGTTTCACTTTGAAAAAAATGTTCTTCCCCAGAAAGAGGTTTGTTGCTTATTCATACACTTGGATGTATTATTAACTTCACTTACACAATAGAATCACATTAAACTGATATCCTTCTAGCAATTTCAGTACAGTGTTTCCCTTCCCTTCCAGCATTAGTGTATCATGGGACATGGGTTTATATGCTCTGATTTCCAGAGTACTACTTAAGCTTAACCTAATGTTCTGGGAAACTATAACTCTCTGTCCTCCACTGGCTTGTAGAGGATGTCGGGAGCTGTAGTATCATTAGTTTGAGGGTTGTGTGTGTTATACATCCAGGTGTATGACTTTAGGGGGGTTATCAAAATCCGACCTTTTTTCACTATTTTATGAAAACCACTTCTTGTGTGGGAAAAGACTGGATAAAATAGTGAAAAAATCCAAATCATACAAATTTTTCGGATTTGTTGCCAAAAACAGCAACCTTTTCAGATTTGACCCCTGAAACCAGTGCATTTTCCAGATTTTTTTCATGAAAACCATGAAAACTTTGTATTGAACAAAACTCAGTGCAGATCGTGATATCTTCCAATTATAAATAGGGCATCTGCCATTGACTCCTACATAAACTCGGCAGGTCTGATTTGGAGTACTTTTTTATTCCTACTTTTAAAAATTCTACTTTTTTTCTATGAGAAAATGGTGCTTTTCCCCTTTAAAAGTCCAACCAGAAAATTTCAGGCTTTAGAAAATAACCCCCTAAGCCTTTGTGAAAGGAATTCTCAACTCAAGTAATAATTGCTTGTGAAAGAAGGATATTCTTAGATATTATATTCACAAAATGATGTTATTATACATATAGGTAATCCATTGTAAGGAAGTCTCTGCTCAGTAACTTATGCCTTATGGAATGAAAATACTCCTCCAATAGTCCACATTAAAAGTTCTAGGCTCCCTAGTGAAAATATATAAAGCCAACTCTATTTTTTAAGAAATATTCAAAGACAAAGAATGGCTAATTTGCAAGAGTGTGCCTATATGTGAGCACCCCAAATGAATGGTTACGTTTTTTCTCAGACCAGTGCTCCTTTCGAAACAAAATGCCATGGCCCAGGCAATGAAGTGCTGCCAATTTTCTTACTTCCCAAATACTTCAGGCTTTGGTAGCTGGGAAAAGTAACTTAGTAAATGGCACTTAGTTAATTTTTTCTCTGTGCTGTGCATTTTTTTTTACATTAGTCTGTGGCTTAAAACTACTTAAGCCCATTATTTCATTATTTTACTGTGCCAAAGTATACAGTTCCAGTTGTGCTATACATGCTCACCTGAGTGGCTCACAGTGGAACAATGCTGTAGTGTTCAGCAGCTGTGGTCTTGTCGGTATGATATGTGATATTTAAGTAGTTAATTGTAATGTACACTTTGGTCAGTAGAGGGCAGCAACCCCCAAGGTTGCCCATGGACAGGAATCCCTTGTAAAGTTTCTGCAGTACCAAAAGGACCTAGGCTCCTATACTATATTATGGGATGGAGAGGGAGAAAAACTCTCTCACATCTAAAACTGAACCCAGGCCAAGGGAGATCACTTTATCCTAGGGTAAGGATTAGGAATCGCTAGTTAGTTCCTTTAATAGCTTGCCTCAGACATGAGAGGAAGGAAACTGGGTTAGCTAGCAAGTGATGAGCTTAATGAGGGCAGGTAGCCAGTAGCTAAGTCACAGCAAATACAGTGAATAGTTCTCATGTAAGTCAGTATAAATTTCACTCTGGAGAACTGTGAAAAAATTCAGTGTTGTTTTATATTTTTCTGCCCTACATGTTTTTGGATCCAATGATCCTTCATCAGGTTGCTACAGGACAGGCAACACAGTTATTGCAAAATAAAACGTAAATGTTTGGCACAGTACAACAGTGTGTGCAATGTATTTTGTTCTGTGTCAATGTAATCACTGTAATCAGTTGATTCTTGTTGGCTTGCTTTCAGTATTGTTTTCATGGCTGAGAACAATTGCAGCTGCACGCCTTAAGGAAACAATTGCAAGTTCTAATCCAAAACCTGCCATTAAAGATATCTATTTTTATCTTCCTTTCAGCATTTTCCCTTCTTTTCGCATTTCAGCTATGGACACACAGCAGCTGTTGTTGTCCTGTGTAGCTTTGCAGGCTGAAAGAAGAAGATTTTGTCCCTGTTCCATTTATTTGTATCTGATAAGCCAGTGTGCACTTACACACAGCGGAGCTGAAGCTGAGGTCAGTATTTAGTCTGACCTCAGACACAGGCTGATTGGATTCAAATCAAAATAACACTGATCGGCCAGGTTAGAAAATTTTCATCAGTCTCAGTGAAATCTATCTATTGTTCAATTGTTTGCTGGGCCAAGCAGACAGCTCCTTGGAGTTTTTCCTGGCTTCAACCAAACAATATACTGTAGCTTGAAATGGTCTTATTAGCTGATGGACAAATCACACATTTAAACTATTATTTCAAGATAAGCTTAGTCTTACGATAAAAAAAAATCTTTTAAAATGGGCATCTTTAGCTGGGTGAAAATCTATTGTGGGCAAATGGAAAAGGGAGACCTCGCTAGGGTTTATACATCCCAACAGATTTGGCAGAATGTGTGAAAAATTAATGGTAGATGGAGGACCTTAATGACTGAGTTTAGGGATCTAGGCTCTAATAAGTAAAAATTGCAAAATTTCGGAGCATCCAGGCCCCTTCATCAGGCATCATACAAATGAAAGCTGGAAAGGCATCAAATATTCTTAGATCACTGAAAAGGTTTTATGGGCAATACATTAGAAAATTACACATAGACAGAGATAAGTTGTAGAGATAAAGTAACTAGGGTGGGTTGTAAAGTTTAGGAAGACAGTGGGAGGTTATGGAGTTAAATAAATAAATATTTTTTTAGGAGGGACAGAGGGATTAAATGGTGCAAATGAGTTTGTCTTTATGTTATGCCTGAATTAAAGCAATGCTCTAAAGAAATAACCGTGGATGGCACTGGGGAGGGCATGGAATACCTTTTGGTTGAGATTCCGACTGGGAAAAAGATCATGAAGAAAATGATCGTATTATAATAATTACAATTAGGTATGTAACAAATCACCTTGTCTAAGTGACAAGTATGAAGTCCAGCTACTTTAACAAATAGAAGCAGCTTTGCAACTAGGCCAAGTTATTACTTTGGCTAACTTCAGTTATCCAGACATTGATTGGGGTAATGGGGTTACCAATTCAGAAAAGCTAGCAAGTTTGTAAATATGAAGAATGACAACTTTTTTTTCAGATAGTTCATGAACCTACTAGGAATAACTCTCTTTTGGATCTTGTAATAACTAATAATACTGAACTAATCTCTACCATTCAAATTATCCGGTAAAGCTAAAATATTTCTCAGGTATAAGGAGGCCAATAAATCAAACAAAAAAGCAAACAAGCTAAATTCGAGATGGAAAAAGGTATTGCGGTGAGGGGTAAAGTGAATCCAAAATTGTTTTTAAAATATGTAAATAGCAAAACAATTAAGCAGGATGGGATGGGACCTTTAATATCAGAGGGGGGGGGGCAGTTGGTCGATGAACACAGAGAAAAAGCAGAGATTCTGAACTGTTATTTTTCCATTGCTCTACTCAATGAAGAACCAATTAATGAAAGTTCTCCTCTTAATAATCACAATTCTAGCGATACAAGAAAAGATTCATGCAAGAGGAATTTAAAAAGAGACTATAACATGTAAAGATAAACAAAGGTCAGGGACCAGATGATATTCATCTTAGGGTACTAAGCTACTTTACTCATTTCACTTTTCTTTCTCTCCACATCCCTCTGTCCTATGCGGTCCCCATTTATTATGACTTTCTCTTTCATACTACTCTAGTGGCCACAGGTGACCGCAGTTCCTAACATCCTCATTTAAACTGAGGGTCCTATTTATTAGATGGCAACAAACTACACCACACATCACCAGGCAGCAGTGTTTAAAAAATGGTGTGTGGTTGCTGGTGCAGTCACACCTTCAGCACCCCCCAGTAGTTATGCAACTGAGGCCATTTTGTATATGGCTGGCCACTTACAAAACTCCCAGAGTGTTCAGCTGAAAGCCAAATCAGGGCTGGTTAAGTAGGGGAAAAGATTTAACAAATTCTGGCACTGTTTTGATGCACCAAATCCCCTATTTTGGATTAGGCTGAACTCCCTAATCCTTCCCGAAAGATTAGGCCGAATCCGAACCCTAATTTGCATATGCAAATTATGGGTGGGAAGGGGAAAACATTTTTTACTTCCTTGTTTTGTGCCAAAAAGTCACGTGATTTCCCTCCCTGGCCCTAATTTGCATATGCAAATTAGGATTCGGTTTGGCCAGGCAAAAGGATTCGTCCGAATCTGAATCCTGCTGAAAAAGGCCGAATCCTGGCCAAATTCCGAATCCTGGATTCGATGCATCCCTAGTTCTAATGGAGAAGACATGTAATGGGTAGACACACATGCACAAAAAACAAACTGAACCCAAGAGTGTCATTGCTTCTTCTTCCATGGCAACTCTGGCAGCCAAAGCTTGCATGAATGTCCACAGCTGTCATTGGCTATGAGCAGCAGGGTTGCCAGCACAAGCACAACCATTCATTGGCCTTTCAATGATTGTGGCCATAGCTAGAAAGAGGTGAGGACTTCTTTAATGAACATGAATTTGCTTAATAGTATGTTTTTTTATGTATAATGCTGAATATGGTGCGGGCGCATTCATAAACAGCATGGTGACCCATTTTTGAATACTGATCCATAGGTTATAATTCTTGCTGTAGACTATAGTATATATCCTAAGCTGCCAGAAGTACATTGTGTATCTGTGATAATATTTTTTGCTGTCTATGCACAAACACAGGAGCAGATTGAGTATATACAGACAACAGACACTGCAGTTGCCTGAGAACAGGATTTTGATATACATGATGTGGCATTTTTCAAGAGTAAGAAGCACAGGGGAGGGAATTCCCATATGGTAGTCTGTTCAGTACAGAACCTTATCAAATATACATAGCAATCTACTAATTCTGGAGAAGACTCAAAGTACAATTTAATGAACCATGCCATCTGTGCCCAGGATAAAAGCGCTGCTTATTTATACAAACATTTCTGGTGCCAGCATCTCTTTTGTTCTGCATTTATTGGGTACAATACAGCTCACGTGAACCAGAAAGAAACTTAACACAGATCATCTAAAAACAAGAATCTACAGAAGATAAAGCCAAACTGTTTGTAGGGTACACTGCCACCAGCCTATAATGTCTTTCTTATCAGTACTGATAATAATAAATCAATAATGCATGGATCTCACATTAGAATCAGCAATATCCTCCAAACTCCTTGCCACAAAAGGTGACTGTGGGCTTGATCACATTCGGTAAGATATTTGCACTTCATGCATTTTTATAGTCTTTCAAAGAAATTGTGACAATACTGTGTGCAGTATACAAGAGTGTGTGTGTAGCTCTTTATAAACTTGGCACTATTTCTGCTTTTTAAACTAGTGATGGGCGAATTTATACGCCAGGCGTGAATTCGCAGCGAATTCCAGCGATTCACAGCCGGCGAAAAAATTTGCGAAACACCAGCGAAAATTCGCGACGAAAATGACTCAATGCGCTTCAAAAACGTGCCGCGACTCGTTTCGCAAATTCAGCTTCAGACACCAACAAAGTTGTGATCATTCATTCAATCCCAAACTTGCTGTCATGGAAAAAGTAATGCTGGAATGTGACATTGGGATGTGCTGGAAGGCTACAAGATGAGGGCATTGTCAATATGCAGGCTTTATAAAACATAAAGAATACTTCACCAAGGCCAATCCTTTTCCCTGTAAAACAATTAAGAAGAGAGTGCACCAGGTTGGGATGTAAATGTAAATGTCCACAGCTTTATTGTAAACATGTATCAAAACTGTTACCAGCAAGTAATTGCATATATTGCTAATGTTATAAAACAAGACACAATCATTCTTGTAAGCCAACCAAAATGAGCTATCTGCCATGAAAACCACCTTCTGCAAGAGCTAAATGGGCCATGGTGGGTGAGAATGTTTCTTCCTGCTGTCCTGCCTGGCAGAAAAAAGGGTGCTACTCTGGAACCCTGGTTAACTCGACCTCTTTCTGAACCACCCAACCCATCATACTTCCACCCCCAACTCCCTGTACTTTGCTTTACCTCTTCCACCTCCAAGACACACCATCTCAATTGACCTCCCAGAAATCTATTTCCCACCCTTTCTTACTCAGTCAAGGCTCCAGTTCTTCTGCATTGAGAGCCCCAGCACCACATTATTATTAAAACAGAATACATGGGACCTATTTTCCAGAATGCTGTGGACCTGGGGCTTTCCAGATAATGGATCGTTCCATAATTTGGATCTTCATACCTTACGTCTACTAGAAAATTATTAAATAAACATTAAATAAACACAACAGGCTTTTTTTCCAATAAGGATTGATTATAGTTTAGTTTGGATCAAGTACAAGCTACTGCTTTATTATTAAAGAGAACATGGAAATCATTTTTACAAATGTGGATTATTTGATTATAATGGAGTCTATGGGAGACAGCCTTTCCGTAATTTGGATAACGGGTTTCCAGGAAAATTGATCCCATACCTGTACAGAAAACATATTGTATAATGTAACACATATGTTTAGTTTATACTTCTGGCACATTCAATTTCAAGCCCTTCAGCTCTGGAACAGTTTGAGGATCCATGGCTGGACAATCCTCAGAAAGGACCATCTAAACTAAACTCCTAAACTCTATACCTGAACTCCTTACTGTGGTTTTGTTTTTATAACATTAAAATATCAGCTAGAGAAAAGAAACCAAGAGGAGCAGAATATTTACTGAATGGCTAATAACATGGGTCTGTGGGTACAGCATATATCTACCAGCGTGACATTACCATTTTCTTTCTCTCTGTAAATATGTATTATAGCGATCTTGTCTCTACAAAGCTGCAGCTTTTATTTGTCACCATGTGTTATGTTCTCATGTTAAGAACTTTTATTAGTCCTGCTGAGTTATTATTAAAATGCTGCATATCCCTAAGCAGCATGCTGGCTGGAAGAATTGCACTCTTATTATTTAATTTAAAACACCCAAGCAGTTGGGATTGCAGCGTGGGATTCCTTCTAATTCAATCTTAAACACATTCTTTAGAGTTCTCAGAAATCCAATGTTATTTTTTAAAAAAAACAAAACAACCATATGGTTTAGCAGGCGCCTGTTAAATCTGCATCTCCCTGGGAGTTTTTTGTATTTGTACGGGAATTTCCAAAGAAATTACATTTCTTAAATAGAGTTACCAACCTTTACTTATATTCAAGTCATTAGTTGAAACTGTTTTGAAACAACAAAATAAAGCTTAAATTAAATATAGTGTAAGCCTATAGCAAATGGAGCAGCACCTTTTCTCAAACTATCTACTATGTTTGCGCCAGATGAGACTCAATATACTCAGGTGTGGGCCCTAGAAACATTGTGGAGTGGAGTGTTGTGGAACTATAATCTTTAATATTCCACAAAAATGGGCACCAGTGTTTCTAAACTTAACCAGAACTTGTTCTTGAACAATCCACAAGAGAGATCACTGATATAATAAAGTATGCAGTCATTTAACAATCAGTATATACCCATGCACAGCACTGTGAACAGCGCAATTCCTTCAATAGAACAAGTAAGAGGAGTAATATCTAGGCCACCCAGAGCTTTCCTTCTTCCTCAGGGTTTCCTCTTTAAGTGGGACCTAGGTGGGGAACTATCTAGCCCCTAGACCCTGCACACTGGTTCCCTCTCTAGTCAACAATGCCACTTTGGTGGAGCCAAAAATCTTAATAACCCTGAACCAGACTGTCTGTCCTAGAGAGACCTAGGACAGCAGATAGCTGCCATTTACTAATTCCTGCACTAGGTTGTGTTTCCACTCTCCAATCCCTTTATTTTGGGAAGCCTCTGGCAAACACCTTTAGAATCACATGGCTTATAAATATATATCATAGCACAGAGCCACCTTGTGGCTAACTAGGGAAACTAGGGTTGCCGGTTTGACCCAGAAAGAGGAGCATTACTCCCTATATAAACTAAGGGGCACATTAGTGGTCAAACGTTAAGGGATTACACAATAAATGTGGAAAATCTTTATCAGTTCCTTTAAAAACATAATTTTTTTTTGTTTTTTTCTCCCTATCTACAGAAATCACTGGGCTACTGTACTTGTTGCAGAGTCAGTATCCAGGCAATTTTTTTTGCACTTTAATGGACAGTTAAATCAAGAATTAGAACTAACTCCAGGTTTAGCCCCATGTTTCCATATAGGAGTGTCTGTTCAACAACAACAATATTAAGTTAAATAAGTTACCCTGAACTACATTGTATACCAATGATATATGTGGCTTTAGCAGAAGTTGACCCCACAGACCAGGCAACCCTATTTCATCCCCCCCCCTTGACTGCAGGGTCTGCTCCCTCTATAGTTTCATTACTGTTGTAACATGTGTTGGTACTTGACTGAATTTCCAGCTACATTATGCCATATGTGTACTGGGAATTGTAAGACAGATCACTCTCTTCTTTCTGCTTATGAAAACCCCTAAAGTGTTAATGTAATTCTTAATTCATGGTGGTTGGAAGGACTGACTTCAAGATGACAAATTGACTGGAATTCACTTCTCAGCTCAAGCAGGCATATGGGATTGCCAGTTGGTAAAAAAAAAACCTAAGCAACATACAAAGGAGTGAGATCTGGTGAGCTAAATACATATTTTTTTAACACGAGCAACACAACTTAGGGGTAATTTTATGTCTAGAATCCAATGCTGACATTATTTTAGAAGTGTCAGTCTTATTTTAAGAACTCACAATATGGGAAAATCATTACAGAGAGAAGAAAATGCCCTTGTAAATTCACTTTTTTGTTTGAAGGAATATAGATTGATATTTCTATTTCCTCCCGACTTACTTGTCAGGTCGACGGCAACATAAAAATGTTAGCTGTATCCATTTTTAATCAAAGCAACTCCTTTTTCTAATTAACACTCTGTACCTATTCCACTGACACCTCCGAGAACAAAACTTTTCCTCTGTTCCTCGCTGTAAGATTTTTTTCTGCTAAATTTATATGGAGTTCAAAGAAAGGCAACATGGGAAGAGAAAATAACCTACCGAATCATTTGCACATTCCTTCTAAAGAGATGCAGCGTGGCTGGAGGTGCGATAGCAGAAAAGCTGAATTTTAAGTCCATAGGAAAAGACAAACAAAGCAATCACACTTGTGCCAGTATGAGAGTTTTTTCTCTGCGTGCTTTAAGAAATGTAACAGGTAAACAGTAGCAATAGCCACCATTGCTTTATGTAAAGGTTTATACTACTGTCTTTTTAAAAAAAAAAAAAAGTTGTTGTCATTCTGGGGCAGCTTTGCAGCTGTCATTAAACTCCAGCTATAATGTGTCATATAGGCAATTATTTGTATATTATATATCATATCAATTATATATATATATATTGTATTTATATATAATATATCCAGTGCTTGAATTGGAATGAGAAAAGTGAAGGGATGCTCTGTGTGGTGAGCGTAGCGCAACAATTCGAAAACAAGCCCCTCCCACAACCATAAGCCCCACCCATTATTATATTAAACCTCACACGCCAATATTTTCTGGTTTCACCCACTTTAAAGCAAAACCATTTTGGTATTTCCGTCTAATGCACAGTTTATTGCCCAGTATGCATAGATTTACATAAGTCTGTGACATGTAGGGACCCCAAAATGAAAATTGTGCATATGACTTTTATTGGCTGCCAATCCAGCTTCTGCCTGTGTATTGTTTCATAACATAGCACAGCCCCATCATATTCTATATTACCTAAGATTATTTCAAATTTATCATTCTCTCACTATTCCGTAACCTGCTGCCGTTTTATAACTTCATTTTCTCTGTTTGTTTCCCCTGTTTTCTTCTTCTCTCCTTTCCTCTATAACCCTCTCTGATGCCTCCACCTTCTTTATTTAATAAGCAATAACATATAATGTATGTGCACCAAAATACACAATCACAAGAGTGATCTGATGTTATTTGTGGTTCAAGTCTATATTGCACATTATAGCAATTTAGTAATGTACATTAGAGCTGGGGAGGTGAAGAGATGCAGGATTAAAGAGCAGCCTTTTCCATGTAATATATATACTAGGATGTTTATGGCTGCTTGAACCATCTGGAGCAGCTCATCAGTAATGTTCGATAGGAGATGGAAGCACAAGCACATACTAAACAGGAGATATATTTCTTCTGAATCAATGATCATCCTTAACATCTCCATACTATACTGTCATTATGCAGCAATGAACTGCAGAACAGGTTCTGATGAAGAAGCAGTGCCTACACTGTTAGAAAACGTATCTCAAGGGGACAATGGTTTCCAGACAGTTGTCTCCCTGCTGTTGACTTTCACTATGCTAAATAGGTGGGGGGTCTTGTTAGAAATAGATAGGGGTCTTGTAAGGAAAGTCTTGTAAAACACTCTGGGAAATTCTACAGCTTGATAAACATAATGTAAGATATATATATAACTAGGTTCCATTTGTTAAAAAACAGAATAGACTACATTGAATAAAAGTAACCACTTGGTGGCACTCTTGGAACAGGGAACGATAAGCCAGCAAAATGCTTCTGACTAAATGGCATGTCTTTAGGTATTTGGTGTATATGTAACACCTATAATTATAGTAGCACAGCTTGAGTTTTTTTCTGTCATTCTCTCTGAGAATTTCAAGGACCATCACTTATTTCCCCTTATTCTACAGAGTAAAAGAAATGTGTACGGAGAGCAAATGTACAGCATTGTGTATTATTGTTTATTGTAGTAGTTAAACAGAACTCAATTAACTTCCAACTGAAATTGTAGTGTAATGTATATGCTTAATTATCACTGACTGTACTATCATTGAAATCCTTTGGCATCTACCAAATATTAAGGCGCACGAGAAATCCTTTATTTCCACAACTATTTCAAGTACAGCAGTTCCGAGTGCTGCCAATTAGGGAATTGGATTACTTATGAATTCTCTGTCATTCTGCTGTGGTTCTAATCAGGATGTCTAGCCAAAGGGATAGCCAGCGCTATGTACAACTGTTAAAAGGATTTTGTAATGCCTCAGACATTATTAATGGAGAGACTGTACTTTTTTGACTCTATCAAATTATAATTAATTAAAGTACAGTAGAAGATATATTGAACACCATTATATTAAGGCCTGCTGAGAAGTGAATATTTGATCAGCATTAGCATGCAGCAAATCATTGAATCTAATGAGCCTGATTAGTGGTAAAATAAATTGGCTGTATAAATGGTACTAGCACGTTCGTTGGCGCTGCATATTTTTCTGTCTGTGTTATGGCAGGCATGTCAAGTCACCTGCATTATTTGTGAATTACTCTCTAAATATTATCACCCAACTCTCTACTTAACCCTGCCATTGCAATGCATACAAGTGTCACCTGAATCTACAGAAGCAGTTGGATCATTGAGCTAGTGGTTTAACTAGGGTGTGCCGGCCCCTCCTGCAAAAAAAATCCTGGCACACTCCAACCCACCCACTTTTCACCCTACCCATGTCCTGCCTTCACCCTGCCCACTCCCTGCCCAACTCTGCCCACTCCTTTACCTCTCTTCAGGTAAGACAGCAGTTGGGGAGGAAGATTTTTTATTATCTATAGAGGAAGCAACCCCACAGTCCTATCCCCCTGTTCCCCAGGCCTCCCTGTGACTGTTGGGTCTGCTTCCTCTACAGTTACTCCACTGCATGGAGCACTGCAGAATGGGGGCATCACTGGGGCTGGTTGTAATGGCCAAGACTGGCCTCAATCAGAAAGGATTTCACATACTTTAAATGCTTAATTATTTTTGTTGTTTTTTTTTCAGCACAACCTCCAATACAATGCTTTTCTTGGAAGCTTTCCATAATACATTAATCAGCATGGTTTTAAACAGCAGTGCACCAAATCCACTATTTTTGGATTTGTCCAAATCCTGAACTGAATCTAAAACCTAATTTGCACATACAAATCGTGGCACAGAAAAGCAAAAAAGAACTGCAATATTAAGGATATGGATTCAGTTTAACCAGGCACTAAGATTCCACAAAATCCAAATCCTGCTGAACAAGGTACGGCCAGGCACAAGGATTCCGCTGAATCTGAATCCTGCTGAAAAAGGAAGAATCCTGCCCGATTCCTGAACGGAATCCTGGATTTGGTGCATCCCTAAAATGTAGTTACTGTTGGAAAAAGTATTTTCTTGGCTGTATATATTCTGCACTGGTTCTGACTGCAAAACAATAGTAACATAGTAAGTTAGACTGAAAAAGGACACACATCTATCAAGTTCAACCCAAATTCAAGTCTGTATATAACCTGCCTAACAGCTAGTTGATCCAGAGGAAGGCAAAAAACCCCATTTGAAATCTCTCCAATTTGCCTCATAGGGGGAAAAAATTCCTTCCTGACTCCAAGATGGCAATCGGACTGGTCCCTGGATCAACTAGAACAGAAGCAGAATAAAGGACCTGGAGAAGAACTAACATCTGCCATAATTGTTTCAAGAGACAGATCCAGAAAATGGAAAAAGTTAAACACAGCTTTCCTATGCAAATACATCAACAAATAACTTTTTAATCTTTGTAAAAATGACAATAAATTTATATTGGAAAGGTTCTTAAAATTACATTTTCTTTCACTGTGCAAAACACTTTGTTTGGGTGGGAATCCCCTTTCATGGCCATGCTTAGCTGTCCATGCCATCTTTCCCACAAAACCCTTTCTTAGGTCCTAACTGTTAAGCTGGCCATACACAGGTAGATAAAGCTGCCGATATCTTTGACAGCTTATCTGCCCATGTATGGAGGCTTCCAACGGGTCTTCCCAACCGATATCTGGACACAACATCAATCGGGAAGTTCGCACTTCCCATAATCCGATCGTTCAGCCATAGGGCCGAACGTTCAGATTACCCTGATATAGCCCTGCCAGTTAGTGGCATATTGGGGAAAGATCCACTTGTTTGTCGGCAGATCTTTGCATATATGGCCAGCTTTTAGGTATAAGAAGTGATTCAGAAGGTTGTGCCCAGGAAGCCTGAAAATAATCTCATCCCTGGGGGCAGTTATAGACACATGTATACAGGTTACATATAAAACACGCATAAAGCTACCATCAACAGCTGTTTCAGACATGCTTCTTTTACACAACAAATTTCAAGCAGACATTGTATTTTTGAATGATTTACAGACTATAGAGTCACTGGGCTGTTTATTCTCCTGCTGTTGCTAAATTCACTTCTATGCCACTCTCTTCTGATAGTATAAGGCTTTGCTACAGTATATTCTTCTCATGGCACAATAGATGATATATTGCTGTATAACTGTGCAGTGCTGGTGCTATATAAATAAATGATTATGGCATAGAAACTAGTGCTGACAACATTTTCATTGATATATACAGTATAAATGTACAGTATTTATAAAACAATTTACATTGTATGACGGAAATACATTTCACAACCACTGTGAATGGGTTAATAAATTAGTTTATACTAGTGAATACCTAACTTATCTAATATATTTTATGGGGTGATTGCAACTGATCACTTGCACTTTATTCAGGGTCTGTGCATATTGTCTTTATTTTAATAATAACAGGGCATTTGCCCCATTTGTCCAGACAGGGCTCTGTGAACATGTTAAGGGTTAGTTTTTACTTCATTTTTGCATGTGTGGTACAAAAAAAAACATGAAATCACTAGCAATTCAGAAAATGTGTGTTCAGTGTTACTTCTGAACCTGTGACATACAGTAGGCTGTACTAGTATACGCAAGATGATTGGACATCAACTGTACAAAGGAAAACTATCAATGGCCAAACATAAGATGATTCCATCATTGTATAAGACTGTCATGATATATAAAAATGCAGCAGGCATGAGAGTGCTGGAAAGACAAATGCTGCTGAAGAGACAGATGGATTGCCAGCATACAGAATGCTGAGGAGACAATAAAGCCATAGAACAGATGGACTCTGTATGTTAGCCTCTAATCTAGGAAATACCACATGTATCTTTTTATGCTGTGTTCTGTGCTGAAAAGTATGAAGGTCATAATTCAGGGAATTTTGGGAAGTCAGAGTAGCTTGCAAGGGTTCATCCTTATTCTGTATATGATTAGAATAAAGTACACTGAAATACAGAATGGTTACTATTTGCAAAGCCAAGATGTAATTAACAATGAATGGTGTGGCATCCATTCCCAAAAGTCATAATGTTTCAATGGGGTTAATGCCAGAAAATTGCTTAAAGGAAAACTATACCCCGAAAATTTATTTTTGAGCAACAGATAGTTTATATCAAATCAAGTGACATATTAAAGAATCTTACCAACCTGGTATATATATTTAAGTAAATATTGCCCTTTTACATATCTTGCCTTGAACCACCATTTCATGATGGTCTGTGTGCTGCCTCAGAGATCACCTGACCAGAAATATTTCAACTCTAACTGTAACAGGAAGAAGTGTGGAAGCAAAAGACAGAACTCTGTCTGTTAATTGGCTCATGTGACCTAACTTTATAGTTTGTTTGGTATGTTTGTGTGCACCATTGAATCCTAGGATCCCAGGAGGCTGTCCTTATTTTTTAAAATGGCAATTTTCTATTTATGATTACCCAATGGCACATGCTACTAAAAAAGTATAATATTATGAAAATGGTTTATTTACATGAGGCAGGGTTTTACATATAAGCTGTTTTATGCAATATCTGTTTATAGAGACCTACATTGTTCGGGGGGTATAGTTTTCCTTTAATGTTAGGACAGGGAATGATCTTAAATGAGAAGGAAAGGCTAAAACTAATTATGCTCTATCAGAAAGGTCTATATAAATACACCAGAGTGCTCTTTCAAAAGAAACACCATGTTGTTTCCTTCGATTGTGGGTTTCTGAATCAGACTTTCTGTTTTCAGCTTAAACCTCCAGGGCTAGGGCTTGAGCATGCTCAGTTTGCTCGTTGCTCCCTCTTCACCTTCCTTTTCCTTTCTCCCTGCACCCCTCCTTGCTGTAATCTGAAGCCAGAGCTATGTGTGATCAGGGAGATACTCAGACAGTAAAGGATGTCGTGCCAAGCTAATATGGCAGCTGCTATCCTAAACAAAGTTTAGAGCTTCTAAAGCGGTTTACTCAGGTATGGTAAAGCATTCTGCAGAATAAATATGGTGTTATAGCGTGCACTATTATGGCTAATCTATTGGCAATAAAATGCATCTGTTGCTTTCCTTCTCTTTAAAAGAAAACAGCCCTTTGATTCTAGAGCTAAAATATTTCTAGGTTTATCGGTTTACATTATGGAAATACGTTTTAGAGACAGCAGGTTCCAAGATATCAGGATATTTTCATATCCACATCAGATAACCAACATGCTACTCCTCTAGCTAATGAGAAGTAATATAGTTTGGATACAGTATATGTTTATTGTTGTTTCTAGACATTTTATTGTTCAAATTCAATGCTCACAATGAAAGCACAGTGTCTCTTGTCACCCTTCCTGCTTAAGGTGGGCAGTATCTGATATGTAGGGGCTGATTTACTAAGGGTCGAATAGAGTCGAAGTGAAAATTCGAATAAAATTTTGGGCTACTTTGACTATTGAATAGCCCAAAATTTGATTCAAATTGTTAAAATTTGAATTTTCAAAGTACTGGCCCTTTAAAAATCATTCAAATTCGACTATTCCCCAGCTTAAAGCTGCTGAATTGTCATTTTAGCCTATGGTGGACCTCACAGAACTTTTCCTGAAAATTTTTCTAAGTTCTGAAAAATAGAAAGATTTAGGTGAAAATCGTTTGAATCATTCTATCTAATCGAATGATTGGAACGATTCGAACGATTTTCATTAGATTGAATAGGACGGTTTTTCGATCGAAAACGGCCATACTCGATCGAAAATTACCCCCCCAAAAAATGTAATGGCCGAATTTCGAAGTATTTTCCACTTCGAAATTCGATCCATAGTAAATCAGCCCCTAATTCACCATGATACTAAAGAATGCCCTTACCACCCTTTCCCCCCGATAATAAAGTTCCCGGGCCCATTTTGGTGAATCCCCATTAAAGGGGAAAAAATTGGGCTGAATACCATAAAAGTATGAATTATAGTTCATTTACTAATAAAAGCACATTTAAATAAGTGGGGTTTAACATCACCATTAAGATAAAATGGCACACATGGAGATTTAAAGAATTTGGAATCAGTGCTAATGTTTGTCAAGCTCCTTCATATTCCATTTTCAAATCCTTGTATGCTATCAGTTTTGTGCACTGGGTACTTTTTTATTAGCTTGATCCCTGCCACCCTTAGTGAGAGATTTCCAGCCACTACAGCTCCTGGTACCCAGCAAACATTGCAGCATAATAGTGGAAATTATAGGAGACTCAAACCCAGTCTGTCAGTTTCCCTTAAGAATATGGTCCATAACTGTTCATGCATTCTACCCTCCTCCCTGTTCCAAGGAGGATTCACATTCAATCATTTCTTGTCAAAAATTCTTTCTTCTTCTTTCCTCTTGTCTTGTTTGAAAACACAACATGTCAGTCAGCAATTAACTCAGGAAACATTCTACCTCTCAGTTGTGCAAGGGAATTTGATTATCCTGCCGATCAATTTACTGTAATCTAACTAGAAGCTGAATACTTCCCTGCTAGCTCTGCTGTCTTGGTGGGACACACAATGTAACTGTCCTTTTTACCAACACATTTTCCTTTGTGGTTTCTTTTGTTTCCTCCCCTGTGGGGGTTTTAATGTTGTATATACTATAAAGCCCTGACATCATGAATTAAGTTTACAATAATGGTAATTATAGTGGAGGTTTCTGCAGCTTCAGCAGCCCATAACACAATATGTTTTCCTGCACATTCCAAAAGAAGTCACAAAACATTTCTATATTGTGGCTTATCGCTCTATTTATTCATTCAGACAATGTTTTCAATTTACGGGGATGGCATAATGAAAGACAGCATAGCCAATTAACCAGAGAATGCTAACACTAAATGACAAAGGCACATTCCTACTGAGAGGTCATTATGAACCCTGGATGCCATCCAGATATAGTAGCATGGGGGGGAATTCAAATACACTGTTTAAGAAATGACATAAATTCAAATTATAAAAATGCAATAAACTTCTATAATTGAAGTCTTGACAGAAACATGTTTATTTTGTTAATCTGGGTTGTTACTTTTTTTTATCTTAAACAAAAAGTCAGTGTGTTATATGGATTGGGATTCTGAGAAATCAATGAAGTTTCACCTGATTTACAGTTTATCGGTTACAACTTCCACTTTGTAATGGCGCTCACAGGAGCCTCTCAGAAAATATTGACCTTTAAAATCATGCTTCCCTATAAATAAATATATAATTTGCACTGCTGTGCAGAGAAACAAACTGCTCTGTGCAAGCGGAGATATGAGGTACTTCCGTCACTGTAGGGAGGCCAGCAAAAGAAAATCATGATGGTAGGTTTTGCAGAACTATTTAATGTGATCTTATGAAAATGTATTTTAATGGAGCTATTCTGCCCTGTATGAAGTCCACATTATCTTAAATTATTATTTCATGTAGTTCCTTCCATGCAATCAGCCCCATGCATTTGCTTCCCGTATCTTCCAGCACATTTTGCATTTATATCAAACTAATAGACATAGTGTGGCGCCATTACATTAAGAAAGGTGAAAGCCATCCAGGTTTTTTATGATTAAAAAAGGGTCCCTCTCCCACTTCATAAAATTAAAAAGTTGATAAATAGACTACCAAGAAAGGAGAGAGATTTTGCAAGTGGGGGGGGGGGGGGGTATGAAAGTTAATTTACAATACATTTACAATATTTACAGTAACAGCACTGCCCATAAGTGGTAAGAATTAAAGGACTTCCCTACTTATTTATGATCTGTAGGAAAGGGGGAAAACAGGCGTAAGCCACTATGCCTTTGCACTTTTGTGCATGTAGATTGAAGTCTTTGCTCTACAGAATTGGGTACAAGCTTCTGATTGAGCTTTCTGCAAGAATACAGTGCTGCCTGCATTTGACAGTGCTTTACTTATGAGCAACAGACAGTAGGAGGCACACACTATGGATGAACTGTTCTGACTTATGCCCACCAATACTGTTCTGTGCACCTTGCATTGGATTTGCAATCTGGTGAGACGTATGGAATTTTTTGTGATCACAACAATAGGCACAATATTTGTTCAGGGCAAGCCCTATCCACTGAACTCATGTTAGACAAGAGGATATACTGCCCCTTTAATACAGTTATAGGTATGAAGTTGGAAGATTGGCAGTAGCTGGTAACCCTGCTTCTCCAAGAACAAATATTATGATTGAAATGCTTTTCTTTGTAGATTTCACATATATAAAAGAGGTAAAGCATAATCAATGTGGTGCCATGTTAGTGACAACTCAAGGAGTGAGTATGCTACAGTGATATCCACCAACAGCTGCTTCCACCTAGTGCACCATAGTAGATAAATGAATTAGTATAATTAAAGGAACATGGTGTACTATAAAAGTGGCTTGTGTCATATGCATGACAGAGCAAAAATGAGGTGCTTTAACCCTCAGTCATAGAATTATGGACAGAGGCATGCAAATTATTTATTTAATACAGAACATCACATTTTTCCTAAACATCACATTTTGCTCAAAGCATAAAATAGAGCTTACTCTATGGTAGGGTTCCCCAACCTTTTTTAGCTGGGAGCCACATTCACATGTAAAGAGAGTTGAGGAGCAACACAAGCATGAAACATGTCTCTGGACGTGGCAGCCCTTATGTGGACTGGCAGCCTACAGGAGGCTTTGTTTAGCAGTACACCTCATTTTATGCAATTAAAACTTGCCACAAGTGTGGCTTTCAAAGATAATCACCTGTTGTGAGGCCACTGGGAGCAACAAGGGGTTGCTGACGAGTTACTGGTTGTCCTATAGTGTTTAAAGGCAAAATGTAACAAGTTGAAATGATTCTATTATTCCAGTACAATGTCCTAAAAGTAGTTTAATAATGATACTTACTCTTGCAAGACTTGTTCCTGTTGGCACTTTGTAAGGCACGTACTTCCGATATATGTGACCTACTCTGGAACAAGGGACGTCGAACATTTCTCCACCACACATCCATACCTACAGGCATAAAAAAACTCATTAGTATCTTGAATAAATAATCTCTTTACTTCTATCATTAGTTCTTTTTTTTTTTTGGATGCATCTCCACACTATGGCATTGTCTAGATGTGTCTGTACAACCTACTAGCATGCTATTAGAACTACTGTATATGGTTCTAAGATCAAAACACTTTGGAAGAAAAGCAACTTAAACAATCATAGGGTTGTTTTCTATGTAAATATATTAGTGTAGGGTTGATGCCTCAGCTGTAGTTCCTGGTTTAGAGAAGAAAGTATTATCAGTATTGTTACATGAATAATGCTTTATTCTAATGGACATACACCCATAAAATAATATATATTTTATATATAAAAGAGACCAGAAAGCACTCATTGGGGTTATTTATAAAGTTTGCGCATCGCATAATTGTTCGCAAATGGTAGTTTTGCCCATGCTTTTTCCTGAACGCTACAATATTGCACTACTATTCCCGTCTTTCCTGTTTTTGCAAATTGTGAATTAATTTTCGCAAACAACTCGCAAACAAGACGGGTCTTTGCGTGAGTACAGGCACTTTGCAAGGTTGTTTTGCGTGAAAATAGTGTAACTTAAATTCGCAATTTGCAAAACAGTTTCGCGAATATTTTCTCCACCACCAAAGTTGTGGCACTGAGTGTTCGCAATTTGTGATTTTTGCCATATTTAAAAAGCTCCTATAGACATTCGCAATGTCAAAAACAAATTAGCAAATTGTTTGCACACTCTTATTCAGCTTTATAAATATAACCAGGCGCAGGGCAAATATATTCACTCTGCAAACCAATCTGCCCTGCACAAAGTTTATAAATGACCCCTATTGTGTGCATGGTGGATATCACAAGGGGTAGTTATTTTTTGAGATACATCTAGCTTTAATGGTTCTAGCATGTCCTTGTTACAGTATGGCCTAAACCTGAACCATACACACAGATTCTCATGGAAGAGAACTAAGAGATACTTTGTACATATTTGTGGTGTGCCGTTTAGTGATGGGCGAATTTATTCGCCGAGGTCGAATTTGCGGCGAATTCCCGCGATTCGCCGCTGCCGAATAAATTCGCTAATCACCAGCGAGATTTCGCTTGGCGAAATTTCGCCGAAAAACGAGTCGCGCGTCAGTCGAAAACGACGCGACGCGCGCCGAAAAACGACGCGACGCGTCAAAGTTGACGCGACGCGCGTCAAAATCGTCCCGCGACTCGTTTCGTGAATTTTTCGCCGATTCGTGAATTTCTCTAGAAATTCGCGAATCTCTAGGCGAAGCGAATCGCGGGAGATTCGCCCATCACTAGTGCCGTTCCTTGCGATCAGCCACATTAGTTTTTTTCCTATTTAACTTATATGCTATTCAGCATTATTCTATATGCAAAAGTCATAATATATTGCAGTTGTTGTTAAATCAGAACTGTGGTTTGCATTATAAATGTGGTAATTGCAGTAATCTGTTCCATTGGTATACTCATCCCCATTTGTATCATATAAAAGATATTACCTGACCCTATGGTTTAAATTATTTCTATAAGGCTTTTTTTCTTGAAAACTGAAAAATGGATTTAATATGCGCCAATGGACATCATGACTTGATGTTTGTATTTTTCAATCTTATTTTATTTATTCTTTTTATTCAGCAATATTTTTGGCAATAACTTTTATATGTTGTGTGTTTATAAGGTTTAATAACATCCCTTGCATCTTATTACTTTTTATTAATGCTTAAAGGTTGCTTGGCTACCTTCTAGGAATTTAATATTGTTTGGCAAAGTATCATCAAATCACTAACATCTTTCATGAAAAAGATTCATCATCTAACTGATAACACCACTTGGTAAGCCATATCCTCAGGAAACTATACTCCCATCCCTTAATACAATACTATGTGACTGATAATGTGAAGCTTAGTTTGGGTCTCAGCCCCTTTGTTCTTTTTTATTTTCTTCAACTGTCTTTCCAAAAATATGTATCCCTAAGGACATACACTTTACATGGCATGAACCTCCTTTTTCATGTGTCTTTTTAATTACAAGTAACTATAATTTTTAGAAGTAAACAATGTAAGTGTGTATATTTTAGTTACTATTGATGTTTCATTTCAGTATATTATTGCCTCTGTTGCTTTTATGAATTAATTTTTTTAAATGTATTTCCCTGTGCATACAAGTACAAAAGCTGTTCTCTGGAAAACTCCAAATTACACAAAAGCTGTCTCCTATAGACTCCATTTTATCCAAATTTTTAGAAATCATTTAATTTTTCTCTGTAATAATATAACAGTAACTTGTACTTGATCCAAACAAAGAGATACAATTAATCCTTGGTGGAAGCAAAACCAGCCTATTAGGCTTATTTAGGGGGTTATTTGTTAAAGTCTGAATGCCAAAAACTCTATTTACTATAATATCCACATTTTTTATGGAAAAAAACCTAAAATTTTGCGAGATTTATTACACCCTGAGGATGTTAAAAGTCTGAATCTGAAAATGCAGCATTACAGACCTACCAAGGTTAAATATAAGTCAATGGGAGTGTGGCAAACTGGGCTGTGTCGCAAACTCGCAGACATGCTTTTACATACTGAAGTTCTCCTTATCTTATTTTTTGTCATTCTCTCATACAGGGCAGTATTATGCTGATCTCTTGATTTGACTGACATACTTACACCCATACTCCAAACTTAGCTACAGAACATTTTATTGAATTCAAAATGACTGTTGGCTGCTTTATCTTACAAGTCTCCTTCTCCTGTGTTTTGAGGGTGGCAGCATATAGGTGCTTTGATGAAATCCAATTCAGCAGTGTCCACTGAAAGATGGGCGCCATTTAATTACCAGGATGCAGGGAACAAAGTGGAATTCTGAGCACAATCGCCATGTTTCTTTTTACCACAATGCACCATTTTCCCCCAGAATGCTGGAAAAGTGCAAGTTTCCCACTGCATTCACAGCAAGCTCTGGTATGTTTTGTACCTTTTTCTACTGTATGTAATGTACCAAGGCATTTGGAGCATTCAAAAGATGCCATTAGACTGGAAAACACCAATCAATATCTCAGGACTAAAAGAGCAAAAATGCTCTAATTACAGCATTTACAGTATCTCACATGCCAACAAGATACAGCAACCTAGACTCTGTCAATATATGGACCAGAATGTACTGACTGCTTTCAAAAGAGCTTCATTGACTGCTTAAAAGCCTTAGACCAAAAAAAACTAGTAAGTCCTTAAATAATATGAGGATATTTGTCTAGAGCAATCTGAATGCAAACCAGGAAGCAACAGTGAGAATTCTACGTCAACTAGCGTTTTCCACAATCTGCAAATAGTATGCAAATTAGTATGAGAAATGTATTTTGCTTTGGCTGCAAGATCTCTGGCGACGAGGACACCAGGAAATTAAATGCAATTGCTACTTAGAAGGAAAGTTATGGTAAAGTTTTACAAAATATTAAAAAAGCAGAGATATTTACAGTAAAGGTTGATGGTCAGAGAAATTGTCTTCCCACCAGTAATACATGGCAGCAAGAGTTGGACTATCAAAAATTTAAGTACAGGAAAGGAAACCTTTTGAACTGAGGTGTTATAGAAAAAATGTTGAGAGCTCATTTGATTGCAAGAACTGAAGGAAATAAGATTCCTCAGTGGAAGAACTGCTCGTTTAACTAAAGCTCAGTTACTTTGGACACATAATGTGAGGGGAGGACTCATGGGATAAGACTGATTCTGGGAAAGATCAAAGGGAAAAAGAGCACAGAAAAGGCTAATGTGGATAGACAGTATTACTAAAGTAATAATCTTGAACTCACAGAGAAGCAGTTGCTGAAAGGCAGACCTGCATGCTAAAATCCATAAGGTCACAAAGAGTTAGATTCAACTAAACACAAAGTAACTTGGGATATACCAATTTATACATTGTATTCCTAGGGGCTTGCAATTCTGCTTATACAATATCTTTAAACTTTGGAAATGTCTTAAAATGGGAATTGCACTCGTAAATCTAGACACCGTCATGCTTTAATCAAGGAAAATAGCTAAAATCTGCAGAAAAGCATTATCCACTAGGGCATATTTTATTTCTTCCAATCAATATGCCATACTTGATATTGTATTGAAGTTACTGCTCTAATTACTAGCTCAGTTAAGCAGCATCTGTGGCCTAACAGGTCTGGCATGCCACAAAGGGAGTTGTGCAAACCAATGTAATTAAAACAGGAAAAACGTCAGAAGAAACATATTAAGTTAAAGCAGATACAAATCTGATTTAAACTGAAATACAAGCATGATAAAATCAAACTTACATGTGAATTATCACTACTCAGTAATGTACAGACTTAGGGGCAGATTTACTAAGGGTCGAAATTAATTAATTTAATTTAATTTTGAATTTAAAAAATTCAAATTTTGAAGTAATTTTGTCTACTTTGACTATTGAATAGCTAAAAATTCATTTTGAATTGAAAAAATTAGAAAATTAAAATTTCGGAGTACTGTCTCTTTAAAAAACTTCAAATTCAACACTTTGCCACCTTAAAGATGCCGATTTGCCATTGTAGCCTATGGGGGACCTCCTGGAACCTTTGCTGGAAAATCTAAGGATTTTTCAAGTCCTATGCTAGTCAATATGCTAGTGATTTAAAGAAAGAATTATGAACATTAAGCAAACTTGATTGAGTTTAATCAAGATTTTTTTCTCAATCATTTTGAAAAAAAATGGAAATTCAAAAATAAATAAATCTGTGGCAAAATATAGGTCATTTTCATAATGTCCACTACCCTAAGGGACATCTCTCTCTTTTTATATAAAATACACAAGAATATACAAGAATGCTCTGGAAATTATATTACCCGCTGTGATGTCACAGTGATGTCATTTCTACCATATGACTCACTCAAACTTCTGTATTTTAATAAATATTATCAAAAAAAGTCACATCAGAGTTCCATAAAAGATCTTTCATATGACCATGGAATATATGAACATGTGGAATATATTTATATAGTGAATAAATTATAAGGATATTATAAGTTACTGAGGATTTTCGTGACCATATAAAAACACAAGGCTGAAGTCGTCATGTTTTTATACAGGTCATGGAACTCTGAGGTAACTTCTAATATCCTCATATTTTGCAACATGGGGTACTTTATTTATTGTACATAACACAAGTTTAAGTGAGTCGTGTGACAACAATGTCATCATTTATAATAGATGACATCAATACTCACTGTTTGAAAGGATATAATTTACAAGAAATTCATGGCCCTTGCGTATTATATTTATTTAGCGACGGTTTACATCATCTGTTTATAACAGAAAACCTTGAATTTGTGCTTTAAATAGGCAAGGTGGTCTAACATAACACTGCAAAGATTCTCATAATCCCATTATTAAGACAAAAAGAAAGGTAAATTCACATGGGGCATCAACTAATATGAAAAAAATAAATTAAGTTGCATAATGGGCTAGTCTAAAGCTTTGTAATGGGATACTGGGAAGCAATATAACAAGGATTGCTACGTATGTTGGTCGCTGATAGCAGCTGATACTTAGGTGCAGATTTACTAAGGGCCGAATTTTAGAAGTTCTGACACTCTAAGTTTTTTTAAAGAGCCTTTTAGATTGAAAATTGACTGTTTTTGATCAAATAGGTTCATTTTCAATCGAATAAAAAATTGTGCGAATCGGTCGAACGATTCTCCGCAAAATACTTCGAATTCTTGAAACTTTTTCAGACAGGTTCTATGAGGTCCCCAAAGTCTAAAATGGAAATTCAGCAGCTTTAAGCTGGCAAATAGTCAAAGTCAAAGGATCTTTAAAGGGCAAGTACTTCGAAATTCGAATTGTCTAATTTTTTCAATTCGAATCGAATTTTGGGCTATATGATAGTCGAAGTAGCCCAAAATTACTGCGTAATTCAATTTTAAAAATTCAAATATTATTCAAATTTTCACTTTGACCTTTAGTGAATCTAAATCTCCACAAAATCCTTCGAATTCTTGGAACTTAGAACATTTTTCAGGACAGGTTGTATGAAGTCCCCCATAGGCTAAAATGGCAATTCGGCAGCTTTAAGCTGGCGAATAATCGAAGTTGAAGGATTTAAAAAGGGCAAGTACTTCAAAATTTGAAAATTCAAATTTTTTCAATTTGAATCGAATTTTGGCCTATTCGATAGTCGAAGTAGCCCAAAATTACTTAAAAATTCTAATTTTTTAAATTCTAATTTTATTCGAATTTTCACTTCAACCTTTAGTAAATGTGCCCCTATATATATTGGAGATAATTTACTTTTTCCTGTGCAGAAAGTCTAAAATGACCTTGACTAGGCAACCAACCACACAAAAGAAGCCTAGCATATTGCTTGAAAATGTTGGGGAATATGATATAATATACAGTATAGATAATTTAATGCATCATAATTATTTTAATAAATGTAAAATACTGTTTTTTATCTAACAAAACACAATAGTGGAGTACTTCTGTTAAAGAATACCTTGGCACATAGACATCCAGGTTTGCCAGATTCCAACTGCAGAATGGAGAATAATTTCTCTTTGAGCACATTGACTGATATCAGATTCTATGTGCAGTGGGACATGGGTTTTACTATTGAGTACTGTTCTTAGATGTACCAGGCAGCTGTTATCTTGTGTTAGGGAGCTGTTATCTGTTTACCTTCCCATTGTTCTTTTGTTAGGCTGCTGGGTGGGGGAAAGGGAGGGAGTGATATCACTTCAACTTGCAGTACAGCAGTAAAGACTGATTGAAGTTTGTCAGAACACAAGTCACATGACTTGGGGCAGCTGGGAAATTGACAATATGTCTAGCCCCATGTCAGATTTCAAAATGAAATATAAAAAAATCTGTTTGCTCTTTTGAGAAATGGATTTCAATGCAGAATTCTTCTGGAACAGCACTATTAACTGATACATTTTGAAAATTTTTTTTTCCCATGACAGGATCCCTTTAAGTCATGGAAGTAAAGAAAGGAATGTTTTTCTTTAATAGTCACCAAAAAGAAGGAGTTTGAACGCATGCCTAAAACAAAGAGCTATATTTATAACATTTTTATAACAACCTGCTAATTTCAATTAATTTTCTAATTAAAATCATCAGATCATATACCAAAAAGTTGTACCTGTCATCAAAGGAATAGATTGTTAGGAATTTATAATGTTATTTAAGGGAAATAAAAAAGTTTAAAACACACAAGAGTTAACTTGCAAAAGCTTTGTCATAAAAAAGGGGTTTATTTACTAAAACTCTACTTTTCTAACTTCATTAAAAAAACAAAGTCGACCAAACTCCCAAACCCACACCCCCTTGATTTACCAATAAAACTTCTCAAAATAATTGGTGTGACAAAAAGTAGTGTCAAAATCAAGCATCAGGTCGAATTGTTGAAATTGTTGCTCCAAAAACTCGACTTAATCGACTTTGAAAACTCGAATTTTTCAGATTGTCGAACCAAAACCAGCATAAACAGCCTGAAACTATTGAGATTCCTGAAAAGACTCAGCTATTGAATTTTCACCTTGATAACTCAATTTTATCGAAATATAGAATGAAAACCAGCTTCAACAACCTGAAACTATTGAGAAACATGAAAGCACAAAACATATTTCAGTTATTATAAAGGGACCAAATGCCATTATCTTCTACATGATTTTGACAGGTTTTAGGTGGAGTAATTTCAGATTCAAATTTTTTTCCCCTGTAAAAACTCAATGAGAAAAGATTGAGGTTTAATAAATAGACCCCATAGTGCACACATTGTTGCCTCAATCTTTTCATTAATACACAGACATATGGTACAGAATGTCAAGGTAAATCTGATTCCTTTGCTTCTTTATTTACTTTAAACACTTAATATTGTAAGTTCCACTTGGCAAGGAAATCACCAGTCTTTTTTAGGTTGGATTTTAGTGGTTTTTAGAGGTTTTCTCAACCATGACTAAACACACAAACTCTAAAACCATGTCATTGAATTATCATTGAATTGATTGAATCGAATTATTTTTTTATTCGATCGAAAATGGACCTATTTCACTGAAATAGGTCAATTTTCGAGCAAAAAAGTCCTTTATAAAATACAGTACTTTGAAGGGTCGAATGTCGAAGTTTTTTCACTTTGAAAATTCGCCACTTATAAATCTGCCCCTAAGGGAGGCAGATTTATTAAGGGTCGAATTTCGAGTTTATGGGAGTTTCGAAATGTATTTTAATTTTTAAAATTCGGGAGAATAGGATCAACCCACAAACTAGAATCGAATTTGATCGAATGCGAATTGAATTATTTATTTATTTATTTCAAAAGTCCACCAATTGACTCCAAATTGGTTGTAGGAGGTACCCCGCCGTGGTCTAAAACACCAATTTGGCAGGTTTTAGCTGGTGAATAGAAATTAGAATTCTTAAAGAGACAGTACATGATAAATTTCGATCTTCGAATTTTTTTGGACTATTCCCTAGTCAAATTACACTAAAATAAACTCAAAATTCCAAATTAAAAATTCGAATTTTCAATTTGACGCTTGATAAATCTGTCCCTTAAAATTTCCAATTTGAAAAACTTTGAAATTCGAATTCAAAAAGACCAACTGAAATTAGTTAAAAGTTTTTTATCTAACAGGTCTGTTTTCGATCCAATAGGTCCATTTTCGGAATTTGAACAAAATCAAAGTACAAATCAAAGTAAAAGCGCATTTGATCAAATTTGATTCAAAGTTTTCCCCAAAAAAAACTTACAATTTTCAGAGTCCACTTATTGACTCCAAAAAGGTTCTAGGAGGTGACCCATAGGCTAATAGCTATTAATGCCCTAGCCTCATAAGCACTGCTACTGAACTGTGTGCCACCATGGTCCGACTGGCCCGGCAGGACACTGTGAAAAAACCCTCATGGGCCCCTGCCGGGCCAGACCCCCCTCTCCCGATATTGGGATTCTATAAAAAAAATTCAGCACCATGCCTCACTCAGGGGTGCCTTCATGCATTGGCGAGACTTCACAGTAGCGGGCGGCATAGGAGGCCCTGGACAGTAGTCCCCCCAGTCTGACCCTGTGTGCAACTGTCATGTGTAAGGGCACTCTGTACTTAACATCAGCCTTGTGGTGTTTATACAAATGGTCTGTAGGTGTCAATGTGCATAAGAGTTATACTGTGTATACACAGTACTTTCTATACAGCTTAAAGTGATAGAGTTAAAGCTAATGTTGAAATTTAATGGCTGCATGAACCTACTAATAAAGCACTATTATACTCTACTCATCCTCGGCTACCAAAACATAACAAGTCAAAGTACAGGGCCCCTAGAACGTTGCACCTTCCATTGCAGCCCTCACACATCCCACTGTCCTGTCCCTTTCAAAGCCTTTATTTTTTGGTTTTAGGCAGTGCTATATGTGTAGCATGTGGCATATGAATACCTTCTGTTTCAGAAGGCTGTTAGTGTATATACCTGCCTCAGAAGGTTAATACAACCTAAATAAGGAAAAACATCCTCCTATTCCCACAATGCATTGTATTGTTTGTCAAAGATCCTTTAAGAATAAGACACATCTATTAGACATAGACTGTACATAATCCTATATATAATAAAAGTGTTAATTTGTTCTGATGTTGGCACACAACATCTGCTTGTCTGTGCTACACAGCCCCTTATACAGTATATATATATATGTTGTCATTTGCTATCTTACTGTCTATTTTGAAAACAAGAATATTAACACGGAGGCTGTTAAGCTCATGCAGCCTTGCAAATTTGTTGGTACAATAAATAAAGGCATAAAAATGTTACAGCTTCAATTTGCAGACTGTGCTATGCCGAGCTCAAGTTTAAAAATCTTAATTTTTTTACAGTGTATACATTTCCTACTAAAACTGTCTTTATATCACTTTTATAGTTGTTTTCAAAAATCATTGTTTGCTGCAAAAAGCGAAAACAGTGCTCCAAATACAGCCTGATAACTGCTATAAAATAGTCAGGATATGGTTAGCTTTGCAGATAAATTCTCAGCTTAGCAAAGATGCATGCTTAGACTTAAAATGGCTTACGCTGGAAAAAATATATCCAAAATCCCAAATGTTTCATAAAGGATGCTCCACATCTTTCTGCATTTGGAAATTGTTTCCCTTTTATCATTTTTTTCCTTGACTTCCGTAGAGCAAAGCATTTAGCTTGAAATGGTGACTTTTATACTTGCAGCTATTCATTCTCGGAAATTTAGTGCACGTGAAGTTACCAGGTAAAGTTGAAACTCAGCTGAAAAGTACTTCCAATTGTAAAAATGAGAAACTTTCTTTTGTGCTTCCGGGTAGTCAGAAGAAAAAGGAATCTGCACTTCATACTGCAGCAGGTAACTACACTAACTGGGATCTCAAATTGAGGCTTCTCGATAGAGGAATTTGTAGATGCAGCAGGTATTGCTGAATAATATAATATTGCTTTGCTAGGTTTTTTTTTTAAATCAGGTGTGCCATTAACAAAACATATGTATTTGGGTTTTTCCTATTTAAATGATTAGTCTAGTTAAAATATAATATAGTGGAATGAGCAACGCTGCTTTGCAATGAAACTGTACTATAAAACTGAGAGTGTAGAACAGCTGCTGAGGTGTGATAATGTTTATTGCTCTATAAAAAACAGGGTTGTCTGTAAAAACAAACAGCTGATCCCTGCAGTTAAAACCTATGACCCTGACACTACACTTATATCTATCAACATATGGGTCATGTGAAATCTAGGTTTATTTGTTTTCGAAGACTGACAGGTAGAAACAGAAAGCTTATAATTATCAGGACCCTTTGGTGCCAGCCATCTAAAGATATCTTGGGATGAAGTGGCAGTTGCAATATGCTAGAAGTGATGATGCTAGGAGTGATATATAAACATACAGGTACGGGATCCATTATCCAGAAACTTGTTATCCATAAAGATTTAAATTACATGAAGGCCATCTCCCATAGACTACATTTTGATCAAATAATTCAGAATTTAAAAAATGATTTCCTTTTATAAATAATAAAACAGTAGCTTGTAATTGATAACATTCGTATTTGAGTCAAAACATTGTAATGGGTTTAATTATTAATTGCTGTTCCAAATTACAGAAAGATCCCTTATCCAGAACCCCCCCCCCCAGGTCCCAAGCATTCTGGATAACATGTCTCATACCTGTATATAAGTACATCTACTCTATGTTATAATTTCCAGTAAAATGGTTGTGAGGTGAAGTGGTGAGATGCCATGAAATGCGTAATTGCAGGATCCATCAGCATCCATGCTCTGGTATGTTTTGAAATGGAGGCAAATAAAAGTGATTTTTATTACACAGAAAAAAATGCTGGTGCTCAGTGGTCTGTTCTCTGCCATCATTTGCAATATAATGATACCATTCTGGCCAGCAGGCATTTTTCAGGTAGCAGAGAAGCACCAGTGCAGTCTGTCACACAGTAGAGTCCTGCTCAGGTTCATTTTTTGTAACTCGTACCCAACCCCTAACCTGGACCTGCAACCCAAATTCTTACCCTCTTGAACTCGCTACCCAACCCGCAAGTACCTTCTCCGAAACCCAATCCGCGACCCGCTGACCATCAAGAATCAGGAAGTGCTGTCAAATTAAACCTGAAGTGACATCATCAGAAGTAGGAGTGATAAGAAAAAGGAGTAAAAATCGCTATTGCGAAGACGCCTGGCCCGCAACCTGCAAACCCGCAGAACCACCAACCCACTACGATACCCGCTCCCCGAGCTTCTACCTGCAACCCGCAGGGTACTGCAGGTTTTTGCAAGTAACCCGCGGGTAGCCAGCCCGCTGCAGAACTCAGTAAAATAGATATGGCTTGTCACTAGCAGGGATAGGTGAATTTAACCAGAAATTGCTGTGTTAAATGGTAGGCTGTGCCTATTAAGGGTTTTTAACTAAAAATTCAGAATTTTTTGTAAAGATGCATTAAGCCAGATGATGTTAAAAGTCTGAATAATAAAGTACTCCAACTCAGACCTGCCAAGTTCATGTAAGAAAACAATGGGAGCAGTCCAGAAGATACCTGTATCCTGATCTGCGCTGGGTTTCGTGCAGTAGTCTAAAGATTTTATGGCTTGCAGGCGATAAAAACAAATTATTTGTACCATTCAATTTTTTTCACAATTTTGAGTTTTTTTCCATCACAGGAAATTTTCGGGAAAATGTATTGATAACTAAGGGGAACAAATCCATGCGGATTTGGCCGGACTGAAATATTTGGATTTTAACAAATAATCTGATTGTATGCCCTTGTATTATAGCATTAGATTTATGGAGGTCTAAAACATGAACCTCCAGGAACCATATACAACAGACTTTTACGGAGATAGCAACAACATTAATTGCAGATACTCTTTCAAAGTAGATCAACCATAAATGCAGGAGCTTATTGGGATCTTTGTTTACCACTGTAAATCTTTGTGGGATCTTTCTTTTAATTATAGTGTCACGTCATCTGTGATTAGCATTTACCGCCCTTCAAGGCACACTGGATACACATTGATGCACAGTCTTAAGTTAAAAATGCTTTATGTGATCATTAATCTGTACACAATAATGAGCACCTCTTTCTCAGTAAACAATTAAGCATCATTTTTACAATGTATTTAATATATCGAATCATCTAAAGTATTTCAAGGACAGTAATACTGTATACAGTAATGTAATGTAAATGTAATCCTGAAGAAGATCACTCCCACAGCTTTTAGGAAAGCAATAGCACTCACACCATCCCATTCCACCTCATTTATACTTTAGGTGACCCATGCAGTAAAAATATATGCAGGGTTACTGGACTATAACTACAATAAATATATTAATGGGATTATTATTCTGCTTACCTTAAATGATAATTCATATTGCTCCCCACCCCAGATTTCCAGTCCAGGATCATAGCCGCCAAGCTCCCAAAACCATTTCCGATCAACGGCAAATAAACCTCCAGCCATTACAGGAGACCTAGGGAATGAGTTCATGTTAAGCCATTAAAGCAAGTAATACAAAGCAATACAAAGCAATACAAAAAAGTATGTATAGCATATGAAATAAATTAAATATGGGGCATATTGGAGACAAACATCACTGGATGTGCTGCCCATAGCAACCAATCAGCAATTAGATTGGAACAGTCACTTACAAAAAAACCTACATTTTGATTGGTTGCTATGGGAAACATACCCAGCAGTGGCGTAACTAGAATGCGCTGGGCCCCCTGCAAGAAAACCTTCCTATCCCCATCCTCCAGCACACTTCCTGCCCCACCCATGTCCTGCCCCTGCCCCACCCCAACTCCACCCTTGTCCAGTCCCTAAATTGTGTCCCTTCCCTTGGCTGGGGAGGAGGGGGCCTTCTTATATTAGATAGATTAGATAGATCAGAAATTGACCCCTGCTGATGTTTGTCTCTAATGTTAATAAATATGCCCATAATATCTATTAATTGTATGAAGGTGCCATCTACTCTACTCATTCTCCATTTCTTTACTACTTTGTTACTCTACTACTCTTTGCAGAGGTATGCAGTGTATTGTAATAACCATTCTAGAAATGACAAATGCCAATATTTTTCAGTAGGCTATATATATTAAACATTAATTAGAATTATCAGGCTTTTGCATTTGCTTAATGACAAGATCATTTTCTCCAGTTGAAAAATATGTTGATATGATACTATAGTGTATGATACTGTACTGGGAATTGTAACTGAGATAATCTTGTTTTCAGCAGCACGTCTCAATTTCTGTAATGTGCATTTTAGCTAGAAAAGTGGCTTTTCCAGCAGTTATCAAACATACACTGATGTGTTTCAAGCTGACTCTCATGGACAAAATAATTTCCCTCAAGGTTTGCGTGAGATATTAGAAAACCATTTCATTGTAGCACTTATGCCCTCCTCCAGTCTTTGTTCCCTGTGGCTTGCCTCTTTACCCTAGGGGTATAACGTGATTAGGAAGAGTGCAGCATTTAAAGAAGAACCCCCATCCTTTCCAGGTAATGGCTCTTTCCATATCTTTTCATTAGTGAGGCGAATCTATCCCATTTTGCTTCGAAGAAAAATTTGCGAATTTCCAGCGAAATTTTGCGAATTGGCAGAAAATTAGAGAAACGAGTCGCGGCATGTTTTTGACGCTCGGCACTGCGTTTTTGACGCGCCGCCTCGACGCGCATTGCGTAGTTTTTGCGTGTTGCATAGTTTCCGTTGCATGTCACGTCATTTTCGGCGCGGCAATTAAAGTTTTTTAAAGTGATTCAATTATAATGTACTGTTGCCCTGCACTGGTGCAACTGGTGTATTTGTTTCAGAAAGACTATTATAGTTTATATAAATAAGCTGCTGTATAGCCATGGGGGCAACTGAAAAAGGAGAAAAGGCTCACTTAAGGTATAATTTTTGGAACACTTATGGTATGAAGATACGAATTCAGGAGAGATCTCAGAAAATCCCAGGTTCTGGATAACAGGTTTCATACCTGTATCATTTTTGTTCTCCTTACATTTTTCATACATAGTACAGGTATGGGATGCGTTGTCCGGAAACCCGTTTTCCAGAAAGCTCAGAATTATAGACTCCATTTTATCCAAATAATTCACATTTGTAAAATTGATTTCCTTTTTCTCTGTAATAATAAAACAGTAGCTTGTACTTGATCTCAACTAAGAGATAATTGATCCATATTGGAAGCAAAATCAGCCTATTGGGTTTATTTAATAATTACATGACTTACTAGTGGTCTGAAGGTATGAAGATCCAAATTACAGAAAGATCTCTTATCCACAAAGCCCCAGGTCCGGAGCATTCTGGATAATAGGCCCCCCTATACCCGTATAGCTAGATGCAGGGGGTTGTTTGGAAATCAAGCTAAGATGGTGCTAGCCTGGATCCACTAGCTAGAACCAGCCCTGGTACAAAAACTTAATTTACTTGGGGATATCTAACATAATGGTCACATACCTAGTAAATGAGTCTTTCCTTGTCCCTAAAACTGGTCATAGATGCACAGATAAAATCGCACGAATCCTTGATTTGTACGATTTTCGGACCATGTGTGGAGTGTCCCGGCATTTTTCTTGCCATGGAGTTCAGTCGATTGGGCAGATTAGAAGATTTCTGCTGGCTGACGTTAATATTTCAGCATGTAAATACGTTGGCCAGCGCTACGAAATATGTTGGTGCTATAGAAATACATGTTAATAATGTTAATAATAATTTTCAGTGGGAGACTGTCAAAAGCTTTTGTCAGACAAACTTTCCTATGATTGCTCTCAGGGCAGAACATCATCTGATACTACTTTATTTAAACTGAAGGTTAGAGGAAAATCAGGAGATGTCTTCTTGTTCATCCGATATTGCAAGTCTATGGCCACCTTAAAGGAGAAAGAAATCTACCAATGTAGTTTTTTGCCCATAGATTAGCCACAATAGTGCAAGCTAGAATTTATATTTATTCTGTAGGATGCTTTACCATACCTGAGTAAACAGCTCTAGAAGCTTTGTTTGTTTAGGATAGCAGTTTCCATATTAGCTTG
>CM044432.1:36473221-36507639 GCA_024363595.1 Xenopus borealis
ATAATAATTTGGCAGTAAGCTCACATGCTGAATGTGAATCTGTTTATTAGCCTCAGCATACAATTGATTCTATGAAGTATTTATAGTGCATAATTTTTCAACAAATATAAATATAAACTTAGAATTTTTTTTAAACATTTAGGCATGAGCCTAATAGGACAACAACTAAAACATCTTGCTGCTAATTGTATTCCTACTGAACCTTTGCTATACTCTATGCTGCCATATGTTCATTAATTAAGATAGCATTGAACTAGTGGACGTTGGTAAGAGTATTTCTTTCAATTTGGGTTCTTGAGGGATTATTTCCTAATATAAAATCAATTGATTTTACGGAAGGATGATTGAATTTAGTTAACTTGTATTTTTGACAACTTAAACAAGCCAAACCATTTAGTGTATTAAACAATAAATTCAGCAAATAATGTTAATCCTTAGTTGGGTATCCTGAGATGCACCTCAAAGCATACTAACAGATGTGGATTCTTAAAATTATTTTAATAAGTGGATTCTTAAAATTGTTTACAAACAATGTTTTTGGCTTATTAAAATTGTATCTTCCTAAGCTATTTGCTGTCAGTGACATAGGATTCACAACATATATTTTCTCTTACTATTTTAACATTTCTCTAAAACTCAAAAAAATTGACATTCATTAAATGCAAAAATCACGAAAAACTTTAATTAAAAAATTCTGCAAGTAAAAGCAGTGAAGGTCCTTGAAAAATCAATGGGGTGATCCAAACAAATCTTTTTTTAACGATTCACAGATTTTTCAATTTTTGTCACCAGCAATTGTTCACAAAATTCCAATTTTTAGATATTTTAATATTTTTAGCACACTGTTAAACATGGCTTTCCTACTTTTTATATTCAGATATTTTAATAACGTTCACAGTAAATCATTCAATTCTGCTTTCAAAAAGCTCTAATACCACTAAAATTCAACCTTCAATAAATGGGTTTTTAAATGAGAGGTTCCAAAATGACTTTTGGCAGGTAAAGGGATACTTTCATATTTAATTTTATCATGAAAATATTAAGAAATGTAAATGTTTTCTTTATATTGCCACAACCTATGAAGACATAATTGGCTCAGTTTAGTGTTATGAGACGAGAAGAGTACAAGACTACTCTATCAAAAATGAATGAGACACAAGGATTCCTATTAATAGAACATAAAGAACCTTATAAGTTTTATTTACTGAGTGCAATAAAAGCAACAGAAAGAAAGCTGTGTGCATTTGTTCTCTGTTCAACAGTAGTTGCGCGACCAGTTGATTGGGCCACCCTTTAAACAGGAAAATCATGTGGGAATATCTCTGAGACTTTAACTGTAACATTTTACCAAATTCTTAAATGTCATTTTAGTTTTGGCTAAATGTCAATTACTCTTGTGCTATCTGATAACTGTATACCTTACCTCCCATCACCCTTCATTACTGCTTTAAACAGTAATTGCCTTAAACTACAGTACGCATACCTTATTGTCTTACCCTCAGTTGATGATGACCGGTACCAGATTCTTGCAGACATATTATCTGCAGCAACCATTGTATATAGAAACTGGCATATGGCCCATTAAGTAAAATAGCTTGGTTGCACTGTTGTGGTCTGCCCTTGATGTTAGGACTAGTTTATTGTCCACTTTGCTGAATTTGCCATCAGTCTGTATTGGTATTGCACTCTTTGGTTGGAAAATTGATGGATTTAAAGCAACACAATATCAACTTGTGTACTCAAAGCTGGGAAACTTTCAGTGCAATTGGGATTACACTTTCTGAAGAACATTGCAAAGGAAAGCATGCAACTTCCAAGCTATAAAGATGTCAACAAAGAGATGTTGTTGTGTAAATCAGGTGACCTGTGGTTTTCCTAAAAGATTTCACTTTTGGCTGAATATTTCTAGTCATGGATTTCATTTGATGAATTGGCAAATGCATTTGCAGCAACATCCTCAAGAAATGGTCAGTGATGTGAAACAAGCAATTACTAGTTACAAGTTAAGGTGTGAATATTTCTTATTTCAGTATGAAATGAGAAAATTTAGGATGTTGCTGCACAATGTAAGAGGGGGAAAAAAGCAATTTCAGTTTGTGGCTGAAGTGAACGCCTTTGATCTTACAAAATAATACATAGTCTCTATTTTTCTCCAAAGATTAACAATGAATTTCTTTGTTTTGTTAATGAGACAGAGAAATGATTCAGTACAATAGCTAAAAATCACTGAAACGCATTAGTCTGTGCTGTACTTTCAAACCTAGTACTACTGTACCAGGTGACAATATCTGTACAACCAAAATTCAACATAACTTTATTTATCATTATGGTATATTATGCCAACTGATGACAATTGAATGCTTTTTATGAACTTTTATTGTACTGACGTGTGATTCACATTTTGTACCTATTTTCCATTGAATGGATTTTTTCTTTTATTCTGATTTCAAAGAAAGTGGTAGATATGGAAAACTAGTATTTATTGTCCTTGACTCTATCTCATTTAATTGAATTTTAATAATGTATGATAAACTGGCTCCCAAACACTCAACAGCCAGAAGAAAAACAGAATGCACATCTCAGAGTTTGTGCCATTTTATGTAATACAACTTCTTACTGCAAAATGTGTGGTTTGACGACCAATTTAACATTTTAAACAGGTCTCAATCAGGCCTAAATCTAATTTTATTAATTTTCAAAATTCACAATTTTTCCATCTTTATGTTTGTATGTAAATTGTTATTCTACTGTTAGTCTGTAAAATTAGTCTGTGACTGGGAAATAGACTGGATGGATGAAAAGTAACCTTTAGAATTTCCAAGTAGAAAGATTCTTTTTAAACATTATTTAACAATATAACAATCTATAATTTATGCAGCTCTGTGTAACATAAATGTCTAAACGAAGTCAATTTAACCTGTTTGATAAATGACATTTTGAACAGGACTGAGAGAAAGGTTGCATAAACTGCCAAGTTGGAGGGTAAATTCAGAAAACATTTATACAGGTCACAGAAAAGGAATGACAGACTAAATAATTAGGCTGTTAAATGGTACATGACATTTAATGTAGCCTATGCTATCTGATGCACTTTAGTACAAAAACCTTCAAATAGAACATTGCTGCAAAGATATAACACATTAAACACAGAAGTATTAAAGGCAAAGGTCAGCAGAGTTTCCAGGGTTAAAAAGGTGGCCTACTTCTATATGCAAAAGATTGTTAATAATTAATGCCATGCATATTCCTTTTGTCAAGTTCCAACCTAGAAAAAACACAATTCCCACGGCTTACTAGGGTATTTAACTGAACCGACGGAAAAGTAAAAAACTGCAAAGGTAAAAGACTGTATTGAGTCGTACACTGCAAATCTTTTAGACTGGCAGCAATGACCAAACATTCACATAATTTGTAGCATGAAATAAAAAAAAAAGTTCTTGTCAACAATTCAAATCTCAAAAAAATCCACTGCACTGATAATAATGCCTAGCATTTTGATGTTGTAAGTTTTCAAGGTGAGAAACCAAAAAGTATTGAACTATGTGGTTCAGAGTGTCTAAACCCCACAAATGAATGGTAATGCAAACTTACTCAGGGTGTCTTTCTGAAAACTTTTGCAGTTTACATTCATTTTCTATTTTTAGTGATTTCAGAGATATTTGCTGGTGTAAAATGCTAATAACAAGCTTATAGCTCAGTGGAAAGTCAGCAACCCATAGGGTAAATTTATGAACCAGTAAAAATTCACCAGCGATGGCTTCACACCTATTGCAACGTTCACGAGACGAAAATTTGCTGGGACAACTCTAATTTATAAAAATGCAAAGTTTCATCCTGGCCGACAGACACTGGCGAGTTTTCGCTAGTGTTACTTCAGCAATGTGAGCAAATCAAAGGGAAGATGCACTAGCGTTCAATTCTGCCTTGAGCAAATTCATTAGAGGTCAGGCTTATTTGCATATGGTGGGACATTTTATGTTGAATGGACCTCTTTATGCTACATGTTGCATCTAATAGATTACATTTACACTGATAACTAGACATGCCAAAGGAACCTTTATAAAGTCAATAGAGTTGTTATAATGCCCTACACAAGCCCACTGGAAAATAATGTGCCATATGTTATAAAACGTATGGGGGAAACCAGTTACCCAAAAAAAATTTTTTATGACTTTTGTAGCCTATCACCTTGAAAAAAGGAAAAAAGTTTTGAACTTAGATCAACTCAGTATAGGAGATACTGTTTTAAGCCTGTAAAGTGTGTATGTCTGATATATACAGCAGTATACAATACAAAAGGTTCGCACTCTCAGGTCTTAAAAGTTATATGATAATGTTTATTAACAAAAAGGCCTCGGAGAGGCTGAAATGTTAGTCTTTTTTGTTAATAAACATTATCATTTAATTTTTAAGACCTGAGAGTGCGGACCTTTTGTATTGGATGTATATATATATATATATATATGTGTATATATATATATATATATATACGTATATATATATCCTACAGTTGTTAAATTATATAATATGTGCCTTTATACTCTTAGCAACATTTCTTTTAAGAAACTATTTACACACATTTAAATACATTTTAAATAAAATATATAACATCATTTTAATTAAAACAAAACTGACTAACTTTGAATTTTTAAAAGGATAGCTAAGTCATTATTCCCCATATTTTTGGAAACTAGTAACATTTTGGAGAAAGGGAATCATATTGTGGTGATTCAGAAGGGATCAGTGAATGGAACTGAATATACATCAGCTGGACTTTGACATAATCCTACATGAATGACATTTTATCAGTTCCTCTAGAAAATAAAATGGGACAGTAAATGTCTGTCACAAAAAATAAGTGACATTTTGAAGAAATGTTGTCATTTCAATTTTTTCAATCTAGGAGAATAAAGTTCAGCTTTTGGTAAGTATGAATAAACATAGAAAAACTTTTTCCAGGAATAATTTATACCTATTTTCAATTACTTGTTTTCATTAATTTACATTTATTATATAAATGTACTTATTTATGCAGTGACATAACGTTTATTGGATTAACAGGAAATATGCAATATGCATCAAATCAAAATTAGACAACTACATAAATTTGAACACCCCAACAGAGATATTACATCAATACATAGCTGAGCCTACTTTTGCATATGTAACAGCCTCTAGACGCTTCCTATAGCCTTTAATGAGTGCCTGGTTTCTGTATGGCAGTATTTTTGGGCTTTCGTATATACAAAAGCTCTCCAGTTCAGTTAAATTTGATGGCTGCCGAGCATGGACAGCCATTCCAGAATATTGCACTTATCCCTCTGCATAAATGCATTTGGAGATTGACTGTGGTGTTCTTCACCATCTGCAGCAAAATGTAAAATTTGGTTGTCTGTTACTATTCTCAGAATCCGCTGCATATGCAGCCACTGTATTTTTCTTGACCTGCCAGACCTGGGTTTTTCAGCATCTGTGCACATAGCTTTCCATTTCCTGATTACATTCCTTAAAGTTAAAACTGCCAGTTTAAACCTCCGAGATAGCTTTAGCCTTCGCCTAAACCAGGGGTCCCCAACCTTTTCTGCTCGTGAGCCACATTTAAATTTAAAAAAGAGTTGGAGAGCAAGCATGAAAAAGTCCATATGGATGTCAAATAAGAGCTCTGATTGGCTTTTTGGTAACTCCTATATGGAATGGCAGCCTACAGGAGAGAATGTTTGGCAGGACACTTGATTTTTATGCAACTAAAACTTGCCTCTAAGCCAGTAATTCAAAAATAATCACCTGCTTTGAGGCCACTGGGAGCAAAATCCAAGGGGTTGGAGAGCAACATGTTGCTCGCGAGCTCTTGGTTGGGGATCACTGGCCTAAACCATGCTACTGAACAATCTTTGTTTTCAGATCTTTTGAGACTTGCTTTGATGATCCCATACAGTCACTCTTCAGAAGAGAGTCGAACAGAAGCAAAATTTGTAATTGACCACCTTAAATACTGTACCTTTTCTGATGATTGGACATACCTGCCTATGTTCAAGGCTTAACAAGCTAATACAACCAATTTGGTGTTGCCAGTAATCGGTATTGAGCAGTTAAATACATTCAAATTAGCAAAATTACAAGGGTACCCAAATTTTTGCACAGACAGTTTTTCACATTTGATTTAATTTCATACAACCAAATACTGTTTCACTAAAAATAGTATGTTCCTGGGAAATGATAAACATGCCACTGTTATTGTTGAAAGTAGAGTAAACTAGTATGCAGGCTGAGAGGGGTTCCCAAACTTTTTCATATGACTGTAAGTAAAAATGTTCTAGCCATTCTAATTTTTTCCAGATTGGTTTGAGAAACTCAAACAGAAAGCAATCTGCTGAGTTTCTATGGTTCACAAGAACTGTGGCAAAGTGTTACTTTTATTACACAGCCTTTATATAATATTGCCCTAACAGTTACCCTGCTATAGTTTGCTGTGAGTATCCTAATCAGCAAGGTTGTATTACCCTCATACAGTATGTTATTTCAATAGCTTACACTGCCTTAGCAATGAGTAGTGGCTAAATCCATAGTTTGAGAAGTTCTATTTTAACTCCTCAGGTTGTCTCTATGCAAGTTTACCTTGCTCCATGAAGCTTCCATCATTCCAATAATATGCACATATTTTGTGATTTTATGGGAAACAAATAGCAAGAAAATGGGCACAAAACATTCCAAACATTTTCTTTTTTTATTAAATTTCCATATTTTTTTCAAATGCAATTTATAATATTTTTCCATAATTCTCAATCCTTAAGTGGTTTTAATGAATGTAAAACATATAGCAGGTTCATTCAGGTGTCTGATTGTCTAATGATTGTATGCAGTACATTAGTAGACTTGATTTATTAACCTCAAAATGTGTACAATATAGTCATTTATTATAATTAATGATGGGCGAATCTACCCAGTTTCGCTACGCCGAAAAATTTGCAAAATTCGCGAATTAGTGAAAAAATTTGTGAAACGAGTTGCGGGCCGTTTTTGACGTGTCGCGTCTTTTTCGCATCATTTTCGTCGCTTCGTTTCTGACACGCGTCACGTCATTTTCGTTGCGCCGCTTCAAAGACGACGCATGACTCGTTTTTTTTGACAAATTTTCTCTGGCGTTTCGCAAATTTATTCAAATTTGTTACATGTGACTATATTAAACATAAATTAAATATAAGATTCTATAAAATATTTTGTGAAATCCTGCAGTTCGACTAAAATCAAAATTTTGTCTGTAATATCCAGATTTATGAACGACAATGAAGACAGCGAAGAACAGTAACATTTTATACTGATAATTGTTTTACAACAACAAAAAAAATATGAAAATCCTTATTTTATTGGGATGACAGAACTTAATTTCTCAAAGGAGTAGGAAAAGCAATACTGAGCAGACAGTGGTATCCTTTGGGATCAAGTGAACAAGTGACACCAAAAAGTCTTTCAATCATGAACAGCTTCAGTTTTCTCTGACATAAAATAAATTAGCTTGATGGATGGTATCATCACTCATTATTAAGGGATTACAAACAGTTTTTTGATAAAGAAACACATAAAAAACTAATTTACACATGTTACAAAAAAAATTTGCAAATATATTATGACACATAGGGGCAGATTTACTAATAGTCAAATTTAGAAGTTAAAAACCGTCAAAATTCGTCCATCAAATTTTTTTAAAGGCAGTTTTCGATTGAATTGAAATTGTTCGAATCGTTCGAATGCATTGTTCAGTTCGAATGATTTTCCACAAAATCCTTCGATTTCCTAGGGCAGGTTCTAGGAGTTCCCCCATATGCTAAAATGGCAATGCGGCAGCTTTATGGCGAAGAGCCGAATTGTATATTACAAATATGTGCTGCTGAATAAGCCTTGGGCACTTTAGGTTTATTTGTTTTGTTACAGATATTTTGGGGCACATTTACTATGTGTCAAAGTGAAAAATTGTAGTATTTTTGGCTACTTCTAATATCGAAAGCCCAAAATTCAATTTGAATAGAAAAGAAAATCCAAAAAGTTTAATTTTCGAATTTTTTCTTTAAAAAAATTGAAATTTGACACTTTGCCACCTTAAAGCTGACAAATTGCTATTTTAGCCTATGGAGGACCTCCTGGAACCTTTAAGGAGTGTTTTTAAAAGTTTTTGAAATTCAAAGGATTTTTTAAAAAATTGTTTGAATCGAGTGTTGCATTTGAATAATTTGAACAATATTTATTTGATCAAAAATAGACCTGATTTGATCCATTTTCAAATGAAAATACCCTTTAAAAAAATTCAATGGTTGAATTTCTAATATTTTATTTGACATTTGACCCTTAGTAAATCTGCCCCTTTATGTTTATGTTACAGATATAAGTAGAAAGGGCCTTTTTTATCAAGTTATAAAAGGAAAAAGGCTGTTTTTGTCAAATAATGGCATTTCAGTTATTCACAAATATTTGTATTCCTCAATATTCAATCATCCAAGTTCTGTCAACTCTGATAAATCAGAATCTTTTTCTCAACATATATAACAAGGAGAGCATTCATAAAGTCTGTTGTAGAAAAGCTTTTGTGTTGAAATTGTATGCACTTGTCTGTATACAAGATTGTTCAGGTATTCAGGGCCATTGTATCTAATAACACCATAATTAGCTTAGACAAACACCCATTAAAAAGTCAAATATTAAGAGCATTCAGTCTTGAGATGTGCACTTTAACCTCAAAAAAGTCCTGTGGGGCATTGTTTGAGAATCTGCAAATAACTAAACACTACTTTGCATGTAGCTGAACAAAACTAATGATGATCAATTCTCTCTACAGATCACTCTACAGAGGTCAATGAATGTATTAACTTAACACTTCTCCTGAAGCTCCGTGTTAATATGAAAGTGGCACAGGCTTGAATGCCTAGTACAGACTTCATGCAGCCTGCCATGAATGTGCTGAAAAAGAGCAATTGGTACCTGATTTAGAGGCAAACGCTTCAACAGTGTTTCAGTGGTTTTATAATATGTACTTATAAAAGGAGCAGTACGAAAGTAAATGGCTTTCTCTTAGGAAAAATGAAATTAGTATAGAGCTTTGGTACCATAGCTTCTTTTTCATTGTGGAGCAACTGTCTCTTTAAGAGGTCATAAGGTTGCTAAACCACTTTTCATGCCCAAAGAAAAATTAGGCTTCCTATTGTGTTGTAACGTGTTTGAAGAATGGTTATTGATTATATAACATTCCCTTACATTCCTTCAGAATTCCTTTCACATAAATGCTTGCTTTGCTGTATCAATTAAACATATAATGATCACAGTTCAATGGTGTTTCAAACTCTATAGTGTCAATTTTATGTCTTCTTATTCTTATTCGACTATTGAATTGTCACCTCAAATATATCTAATTTATCTAATTAATGAAGGAAAGCCAGCTTCAAACAACCCGCAACTATTGAGAATCATGAAAGCACAAAACATATTTCAATTGTTAAAGGGACCATCCAACATTGACTACATGATTTCAACAGCTTTTAGAATATTTTGGAAGTTGGAATTTTGGAATACTTTAGCAGCTTCAGAGCATAATACATCTTGACAAATCTGAGTTTATTTCCCTCCAAAAATTAATATTTTTTCTCTTTTAAAACTCGACCAGAAAAAATTGAGGCTTCATTAATAGATCTATTCATCCAACCAATGAAACAAAAAGAAAGTGAATTTTACACAAAAACAATTGTGGTAGAGCAGGACTTATGTAAAAATCCATTGGCATTTTTTTCATATCGGAAAGCCTTATTAAAGTCTCCAAAATTCACACCTCTTGATTAATGTAAGTTGCCTAATATGATATATCTTACAGGAGTACATTCACCTGTTATAACTAGACATCTGTACAATGTAATTGTCAAATGGCATAATGGCCTTTTAATTCTAGTGATTTGGAGTGATATTTAAACAACTGTTGAGTTGATTGGCAATAGTTAAAGGTCAGATTATGACAATATGCACAGGATTAGTGAATCTCTTGATATTCCATCTTTCTTGCATCTGTTTATCATACTGTCTATATTAGCTCTACACTGTATCATTTTCCTGTTGCTATGTTTGAAATAAAAAAAATGTTTAAAATATAACATAAAATTTGGTATGTGTGTACAGCCTTACCTACCCCATGGACACTAGGTTGCACCCCGAAATCTGCCTCATTAAAACAGAGAAACAGAGAAGTGCAGAAGAGTTCAAGCACCATCTTGCACCTGTAAATGGTCGGGAAAAATGATCATGCATGGTTGAGTGCAAAAATAGATATTTATTAGGTTTATATTTAACTGAGATTTAGATTTTACAGATTTAAACTGAGCATACTCAATGTCGGCGATTGCTTAAAAAAAGAGTATTCAAAGACTGATCTCTGTAGAGCTACTCTGCTTCTACTAAACAGGTAATGAAAAGTGACAGATATGGAACTGCAATCTGGAGTGGATCAGGTGAGGGGAGAGAGGGCTGTCCACAGTTACTAACTTTTATGTACACAATGCTTTGCTTTCTGCTACTAAAATCTTACAGACCCTTATGGGGTGATTTATCAACATTCAAATTTGCCTTTTTTACTGCATTCGAATTTGTGTTTAAAAATCCAAGTGTTTGATATTTAATACCCACAAATAATTCCAAAGACTTGAATGTAAAGCTTCACCATCTAAAAGCTTGCAAATTTTTGTAGAAGCAAAATCTAAGCGATTTTTTTAATTTTAGGTTTTAACATTTTTTTAACAGTTTGTAGACTCATTGAAAATTATTTCTAGAATATGAATTTGATACTGTACATTCTATAATTTTCATGCTTTTTATTTAAGTTAAGGTAAAATTCTACATGTATTCAAACTAAATAACTCTAAATATCCCAATCCAAATTTTGATAAATAAACCTCTAACAGGCCGTTTTATAGATTTATATTTACTGTTTGTCAGACCTGTACAACATTCTAAGGTATAAACAATTTTATTATGGCTATTTTATGGGTTCATGTCTCATGTCCAATACACAAGGTCTGTAATGATTGGAGAGACACAAAACCAGTCTACAATATCCAACACCCATGACAATCCAAAATACAAGTATAGATTTGGCCTTATAAAGACTGGATTATACATTAAGGGGGTTATTTATCAAAGGTCTAATTTGGAATTTATGTGGATTTTTTTTTACTCAAATACATTTCAATGTGCTCACAACTTATGAAAAAACTTGAAGTGTAATATTTTATAAAATAATTCTTACCTGAAAATTTGTCAAGGTGTGATAAATTTCACATCGAATCAACTACTGAGTTGATGCCTTTAAATTCGAATTTGTGAGTTTTGACTCAAAGAAATAGAAAATTCTGATTCAAATTTACCATTCAAACCTTAATAAATCTGCCCCTAAATCCATTATAGAATTTTGTCAGACTTATTGTATATATTCAAATCAAAATGGTAATTGGTTAAAGGGATCAGAATCTACAGATAAGAATCTGTAGTATATTATTGTGTTCGGCCCACAAAACCTATAGTTTATGTTTCTGCATTGGACAGTATTTCAGGATGCTTGACAGAAAGAAAAAATAAACAGGTGGTACACCAGATTTGTGAGCATTATTTTATGATCTCCCATAGAGCTAACTGGGGGCATCTCAACAGCCGTAAACAGATGTTGTCTGAACAAAGGGAAGGCAGCACACACCACAACTGCACCTGGCAGTTATTAATTTTCCTGATAAAATGGCATCAGGGACATGTCTCTCAATGTGCATTGTGAAAGCCTGAAGTCAACTCTTTATTAAAAATGCTAAAGAAGGTCTCCTGCTCTATTTAAATTCAAATCAGCATCTCCATTAGCATGATTGTCAATTCTTTTGTGGACTAAATGTAACAATTCTATAACTGCTATTTCCAACATTTTATTCAATATTGTAAATGATTTGGGTTATGTTTTCATTAAATAATGCTGTGAGTTACAATACAGATAATAAATTAAGGCAACTATAAAGTTGGCCTACCTTCTTGAACATATTTTTAGAGGAAATGTCTTGCTCAAAAGTGCATTTTTATAGACATTATATTCACAAGTGTATTTTAAACCAAAGTCATATTCCCAGGTAGATGTTCATTTGAGTTTGAGATGAGTCATATAACGTGTGATTAATCTTTGTCCCACTGACAAAAATGTTTAATATTAGTTGCCTGTGAAACCATAGTGCATCTGCTTCACAAGCAAGGAGAAAGATTTTTTATGCCCCGAATGAATGAACTCTGATCCATCTTTGACAGATGACAGCTGAATAATATTTCCTAATTCTGCTGAAGATTATCATGTGAATTACCTAGAGACACAATAACCTGATGCTTTTACTTGTGCCATAATCTATTGCATTAGGATATGCCTGCTGAACCATAAATAAGATGCTATTTATCAGCTATTTCTTTCTACTGCACAACAATATTAAGGGATAACAAAACACCCAGTACCTTGTATTTTCCGTGATTATTTGCAGCAGTTACAGATTTATGTTTTAGCTTCTGCAAATGATAAATCAGTGGGTTCCAAATACTGTAAATGTATTATTTTGCTGCTGACAGTACTGGCAAACTCTCATGACTTTTTCATGTTTCACGCCACATATAATTATAATTGCACTTGATGTATTAACAGCAGAATACATTTCAATAATTATTTTAAAGAATACAAAAAAATGCACAGGGGCAAGCACAAAGGGTCAGGGATTATTTTTCCATATTAGCATGTCTTAATTTGTTTTCATTTTAACAGATCAAAAAGTAAACCCTGAACATGCATACCGTAAATATAATTGACTTTAGTAAGGACACCATATATTCATAAGTTGTGTGACCACATTTAGCATTATTTGCAGCTGTACTGACACCATCTATTAGAGCACCAGTGTGTGCAACAATACCATACAAGTGGATTGCATACATATTGTCCTTAAAGTTATTATCCATTGAAAGTAGGTATGCAAACAATGGTAATGTGTGCCATTTATAAACATTAACAGGTAATTTACTCCAGTAGGGCATTCAAGACAAGGTTCTATGAAATGGAGATCATTAATACCTGCTTGAATTATTTATGTACAGCTCTAACATAAAGATTATCCTGCTCTAGAGAAACCATTTAAATGTGTAAATGTCCCTAACTACTTCAGACAGGAAGTAGCACCAAGATCAGAATAAACATATGAAATATTTGAGATATATGTAAATTTTAAAGAAGGCACACAAGCACACTACAATTGCTTGCTGGAGGTTGATTTATCAAAAAAATTTGTAATTAAAACACTTGAATTCTCGAAACCACTGATTTCTCCATGAACATACCTGATTTTAGATGCCAATTGTTTATTTTCAAGTTACACTGAGTTCAATAAATGAAAAAATTCAGAGATTTAGAAACTCAAATCCACACTTTAGCTGCAAAATAAAAATTACTATTCAAATGTTAATAAATTTGCTCATTAGGCTCTGCTATCTTTAGTAATTCTAACTTTTAAAAATACAGATAAAATAAAAATAAGAATGCAGCTCATTATTTAAACTTGTGTAGGGATCCATAGGGTTAAACCCCCTATGGTCCTACATGTACCACATGGTTGGAAATCCCCTGCCTGGCCAACTACGGGTTGGACCTAGATTGAGTCCTTTGTGAGCAGTGAGTCCTTTGTCCCTGTGCAGTGTGTTCTGGCAGATACGATGGTGGCCATAAGGTGTCACTGCTATGCTACTGCTTGATGTACCTAGAGGAATGCATTCAGGCTCAGAGGGGAATTAGTTTCACTATCACTGAGGACACAATGAACTGGAATGCCTGCAAAGATGTAGGGGCAAAGATTTTAAGAGCTCCTGGAAGGACAGGGGTATGGGAGCCACAAACTTGGGAGCTTGGCCAGGAGGGTCTTGAGCTCAAATGCAGTGGAGGACTGTTTGTGTGCTCACACTATGGAGAGTGCTGGGAGCTGTACCCTGAAGATTTAAACCAGCTTTGTGTGCTTGGCTGGAGGATTCTAATGCTGTGAATGCATGTTCCAGCTCTGTGTGAGCCTGTCCATCTGTGTGAATTCCCGGGTGAGTTGTGCGCTAGTGAAAGGCTCCAGCATGTGTTTCTGTTTGAGACCCCCTTTTTGATATTGTGTTTCTGTTTGAGACTTGAGGCTTTGTTGTGTGCCTGCTATGTGAGAGCAACTACCCAGTATTTGGGTGGGTAGCGCTACGTGGGAAAGTTAAGAGCTCTTTGGGGAAAAGGGACTGAGACTCTCTTTGTGCACCAGGAGTGGAGTGTGGGACTTTGCCTGGCAAGGTGGTGCCAGGATTGGACTGCAAAGGGTTCTCCAATTTAAATTTAAATGTATTTGTTATATAGCAGGTGTATTCCCGGGCCCCATTAGGTGGAGGCACTGCCACGAAAGGTAACTTCCCTGTACCCCTTCACTTAGTAAAGGGAATTTAGGACCTTATATGGTAAGAAAGTAATTTAGTATAAATAAGATGATGTTACATTTGTTTGTTTAGTGCCGTAGTAACTATTTACTTTGAAAATATTTGTCCCTAATATACTTTCTTGGTCAAAATATCAGACTCTTAGGGGCAGATTTATCAAGGGTTGAAGTGAAAATTCGAATTAAAAAAATTGAATTTCAAGCTATTTTTGTGTACTTTGACTAGAGAATAGTATACATTTGATTTGAATTTGAAAATAAAATAGAAAATTCGAATATCGAAATTTATCATGTACTGTTTCTTTAAAAATCCGACTTCAACCATTCACCACCTATAATCAGCCGAATTGATGTTTTAGTCTATGGGGGTCCTCCTAGAACCTATTTGTAGTCAGTTGTGAACGAATATGATGTTACTTTGATTTTACGATTCGAATTCAAAAGAAAACGGCCTATTCAACTAAAAAAAAAGCTTTGATTTTTTTTAAATAAATTTGGATTGGTGTTTTTTTATTTGAATCTTGAATTTATCGGAGTTCAAAAAAACTCCCATTATTTGACTATTAATAAATCTGTCACTTAATGATTAGAACCTCAAGCTTATATTGATGTGTATGAAATGTATGATACCAAGATTTTTTTCTCTTCATGAGAGTTTAGTCTGTATTATGAACTACACTTAGGGGCAGATTTACTATAGTATACAAGAAAAAATTGTGAAGAACATGGATTCATCATTAGTATTAAATAAGCTTACCACTTTTTCAGATGGGTCCGGGTGCTCATGCCCCAGACCCTCAGCAAAGGGGAGCAAGACATTTCGAAAATCAAGATGAGGCAGGCACTACTCCGGTACTCCAAAGTCATAAAATTAATTAAATCTAGGAGCAAAACATTATCAAAAATACAAAAATCTTTTTTTTGTATTTTTGATAATTTTTTGCTCCTGGAGTACCGGAGTAGTGCCTGCCTCATCTTGATTTCAGATTTACTATTGGTCGAATTTTGAATGTAAATAATTTGAAATTCGACCACCGAATTTTTTTGGGGGGTAATTTTCAATCGAAAATGACTTTTTTCGATCCAATTAAAATCGTTTGAATCAAACAATCGTATCGCTCAAATTGAACAATTCGTACAATTTAAATTTTTTTTTCGATTTTATAGGAAAGCTTCCCCCATAGGCTACAATTACAATTCAGCAGCTTTGAGGTGGCGAATAGTTGAATTTAAATTTTTTATAAGAGCCTGTACTTTTTCAATTCAAAGTCCAATAAATTTGAGCAGTTTTTTTGCTTCCTCCAAATTATGCTAATGATGCTGTGACTATATTATTTTGCCATTGACTATCCTTGGGGATTTTGCAAATTTAGTGGGGTTTTTTGGATGTTTATTCTGCATACAGCTCTACTTGCACTAATAACAGCAGATTACATTTTCATTTATTATTAATAATATTACAGAATGAATAAATAATATAAAGATATACAAAATGACAAGAACAAATGTATTTTTCCATTACCTAAATAGTTTCCATTCATTATTACTGATCAAAAAGTGAGCCTTGAACACACATGCAGTAAATGTAATTGACTTCATAATACATTCAATTCACATTCAATACATTCAAGCATATTCAAGTGCTACTATATTTAACATACTGACACCATCTCATAAAGTATCATTGTGCACAACAACATCATACAAGTGGATTGTATACAAATTGAGCTTAAAATTATCAATTGAAATTCAAGTGGGTATGTAAATGATGCATTGGGACATCTTAAAGTTTTAACATTAAAATATAATCTATAACAATATTGCTATGGTTGGCATTCAAGCCCTTCAAGTTCAACAAATCATAGATAAAGTTGTTTTATTGTTCAATATATATTCAGCACATACATATTTAATGTATGTATATTAAAATGTCCTTGCATTAAATCCACTTGAACATCTATGATTTGACTATAAACGTGTTAATGTGGAAGTGATATACTTATTATATATGTAATAAGGTGAGGTTTTATCATTAAGGCTACAGTGTCTTGGAAATCTAATTATAATTTATACTAAACCTGAAGTGTCATCTCCTTAAAGGGATTGTGTCATGATTTTTATGGTGTAGTTTTTATTTCTAAATTACTCTTTTTACACTGCAAATAATTCACTCTATTATGTAAAATGTCATTCCTAACCCAACAAGTGTATTTTTTTAGTTGTAATATTAGTGTGTAGGCAGCAATCTCAGGTTATTTTGCCTGGTCATGTGCTTTCAAAAAGAGCCAGTGCTGCACTATGGAACTGCATTTTAACAGGCTATTGTTTCTCCTACTCAGTGTATGTGAAGGAGTTCCAGTGGGACATGGATTTTTACTATTGAGTGCTGTTCTTATATCTTCCAGCGAGCTGTAATCTGGTTGTGTAATAGGCAAAAAAGCTGCACACGCACACCTGGCCTTTCCCAAAAAGATAATACTGGTGCATGGATTTAGAAGGACGGCCCCTCCAAATTGCACAATGAACAAGAAAATCCAGCACACGAGTAATGCTCAAGGGATTACTCCCGTGTTTAATGTCTGTCCAAGAAGACAGACATTAAACACGGGAGTAATCCCTTGAGCATTACTTGTGTGCTGGATTTTCTTGTTCATACTGTAATCTGGTTACCTTCACACTGCTGATGGGCTGCTTAAGGGGAAGAAGAGAGGAGGGTGTTATCACTCCAACTGGCAGTTCAGAAGTAAACTGAAAGTGACTGAAGAGTGACTGAATTTTATTAGAGCACAAGTCACATGACTAAGGGGCACCTGGGAAACTGATATGTCTAGACCCATGTCAGATTTCAAAATTAAATATAAAAAAAATCCAGTGGGTCTTTTTAAAAACGGATTTCAGTACAGAAGTCTGCTGGGGCAGCACTATTAACTGATGCATTGAAAAAAATATTTTCCCATGACAGTATCCCTTTCATTTCTATTAAGACCAGTCAGCTTGGGTTAGCAGAAAATGTAACTAGTCAAATCAAATATACAGAGTAGGTGCTTGAATAGTGAAAGTGGTGCTATATCATGAACCTTAGAAGTAGGATAACTTTCATGATCACATTTTGACTGTAAAGGTATAATTAAAAGAATACCTTTTTTTAATTTTATATTTTCTGTTAAGATGCCCATTTCACATTTTTAGTATGTTAGAAAATCTAAGTCTGGCTCAACAAATTGGCCATAGATGAACTGCCCCTGCAGACACAGAGCAATTGCTTCAATTATATTGTTATTGTCACTTTTTTCCTGTTAAGGCCTTTCCTGTTCATCTTCCAGTCTCTCGTACAAACTGGTGTCTGTTTGCTAGGGACATTTGTCCCTAAGGAATGTATGGCTGCTGAACAAAAAGTTGAATAATGAAAAAAAAAAAAATGCAAATTGTCTCAGAACTATCCCTTAACATAATATAAAAAAAATCAACATTTGTTGATAGAGTACCAAGGAAACCATGACACTAATTCCCAAGCTTGTAAAAGGCATGTGTTATGATGAATGAGTGCTTTACAATCCTAAAAGGACACCAATGCTTAAAATGAATTCTTATGTATATGCCTAGAAATAATGATATACGTATACTCTATCTTTCAGCAATTTGACTAATGCAATCACTGATTACAATTAAACCCTGAATTCACATTATAAATAATGGCAGCAGGAATGACAGTACTGTATAAAATGGTAATAAATATTATACCTGTCATAAAGGTAATATACTACACACTGATCATTCATGCTTCACTTAACACAATTCAAATATATATGAAAAACATATCCTGTGTAATCTGTTTAAAATTATTCTCTTATTAACTGGTTTCATTTAACAAAACACCCTACTTCAAAGAACTTATTCAATTCTCGTGGCTGCCTAATCCAAGGTCAACTCCTTATTTGACTTCAGGTACTGTAGAAACACTGTTTATTCTTGTCCTCCGCTCAGAATTTGAACACTGCCTATCTTTTGTACGATATACAGAGAGCCAACGCCAACCCACCCCATGATAGGAAATTCTTAGCAAAAGAGTTCAGTATATTTCGTTGTGCACATTCACATTCACAACTCACATGTGCCATTTATAAAGCCTAGGCATAGTCCTCAACCACTGCACAAATTCTGCAAAATGAAGAAACTATATATATATATTACAGATGACATACAAATTAGTATTAGCAGATTTTGACTTTCTGTTGTTACTGTCTAGAAACCATTTGAGCCACAGCATTTTAAAAAAGACACATTAATAAATGCCATACTTATTAGCCTTACTTGAAGAGATAATAGTTTAGAAAATGGGGCACTAATATGTGTTGAAGAACTCCTTATGCAAGCACAGATTCATGCTCAAGGTGTTCAGGCATAGGCCATTGCCAAGAGGCAACAAAATATTCAGAGCAGCAAAGCATTCTGCGGCAGAGGCAGCAATAGAGGGTATATCTGTATTGTTATTTATCCTATATTAACAAAGCTACTTGGATATCATGTGTAAATAATGCTATTTTGTCTTCACAGTTTTTGGTATTTAAACTTAAAAAAAATCAAGCATATGTATCGCCTGATTATGAGAGGGTAGTAATACAGAATTGTAATAACTCATCCTGGTGGTCTAGTGGTGCAGTGGGGACACCTGTCATGCCACTCTTCTTCCTGTGTGCCATGAACTTAGGGCGTGCGAGGCGCGCAGCTTCTGTATTTATGGGAGCATGCGTGCTGGCGTGATGATGGCAAAATGTAAAAATATTTAAAGGGGCTTTTTGTATTTTCTCATTGCCTGTTATAGGTTTCCTCCTTGTGAATTCCTGGTGCTGCTGTGCTGTTTAAAGCTTCTGATTTCCTGTTGTGACCCCTTCCTGTTTGTGACCATCCTGACTTCTGTTATCCTGACCCTGCCTGGTAACAGACTCTTCTGTATCTGTATCCCTTCTGCTTGATCTCCTCATTTTATCCTTGCCTGTGTGACTTCGCTTGTACTCTAACTGCACCTGGCCTGACTTAAAAACGCTTTCTGTCTACGCTTTGTACTGTGACCTTCTGCCCAAAAGACTTTGCCTTACGTTCTTGCCCATTTGCTACAGTAGTCGAGAACCCTTAGCTTGGCACCTCTCCTAATAAGACCTGGCAGCATCTGATTAGCCGAGGTCCTCCCGAGATGAAAGGTGGCTGTTTATAGGCTGAAGCAAGAGCTGTGAAGAAGGTGCTTAGCATTGGTTCTGGAATTAGGGTGCTGACTGTGACAAGAATATTCATAACAAATCATTGTGGCAATAGTTTATTAATTGATGTACCATACTGCATAGGGATCTGGATCCGCTTTCGAGAAACACAACAATATGGCTCCCATTTGCTATAGTGAAAGCTTAATGGTGTGGTAGTTTCAAGAAAGAGATATTTACTCTTTTAGCTTAATGTGTAGTTTCCAAAGTGCTTATTTTTATGGTGTTATTCCACATATGACAATTTATCTGCAGTAATATGCACTATATGTAATATGCACTATAAGTGACTATGGGCTATATTTATCAGAGTGAAGTTAAAAGTGAATGTCCGCCACTAGAGGGAAATTCCGCTGCTCTCCATTAATTTCTATGGGATTTTGAAAGGTGTATTTATCAAACGGTGAACTTTCACTTCACCCATTGATAAATAGACCTTTCAAAATCCCATAGAAATGAATGGAGAGCGGCAGAATTTCCCTCTAGTGGCAAAAATTCACTCTTTGATAAATTTACCCCTATTAGTCATGCACTAATGGCCTTCTGGGATCTTCTTAGGGAGTGTTTTTGGGTATTTTCCAATCCTATGCATAGTGGGCACCAAACTGTTCAGAAAATTGTAATAATACATGGGAGATGAATAGGCCTATTTATTAAAGGTCCTATTTTAAGTTTTTGAAACCACAATCAAACTTTAGGGGGCTCAGTTATTAATAATCAAATTGCCATTTTTCCACCAATTACCAACATTTTTTGGTTTTCTAAAAAATCTCTAAAGATTTGAGATTTATTACGTGAAAACCCCATGAAATGCCAAACTTTGCCAAGCAAAACTTGTGGAGGTCCTATAGAAGACAATGGGAGAAGCACTGATCCTATTGGAATGTTAGAGGTTTTTGGATTTTTGGCGCAAAAAATATGTTAAATGCAAGCAAGAAGTGATTCCTAACTTATTATCTTTAGCAAAGCTTTGCGGTTGGTTAATTAATAGTATAGAGACATATTTACTGAATTTGAGTTTGGCTAAAATGTGTACTTTGCAAAAAATACATGGCTTTGTTTTTTTATCTTTGTACTTGACAAATTTGGGGATAAATTACTGAAACATATGCTAAAGGTGGAAGGTTTGAGATTTAAAAAATAAAATCACAAGTATTACTTAGTTTCTCTCCGCTTATTTTGTAGCAGCTGGAGTGTCAGCCCTAATAATATGCACTTTTTTTATTTTGGGGTCTCTATATGGCACATATGTTGGAAATTCTATGAATATTGGAAATAAAACTGTTCAGAAGATTCCTGGCATTTGATCAATAGTAAATCTGCCCCTTAAGGTATGAAGATCCAAATTATGGAAATATCTGTTATTTGGGAAGTTGCAGGTCCCAGTCATTCTGGATAACGGGTCCCATACCTGTACTATGAATAATGGACTTCATAAATTATATTGAGATTTATGCCCAGCCATAATCTGTACAATAACCTATGTTTATAATGACCACTGCACTAACTACATTTATTTGAGGTCTTGTTTTATTCTGTATTATGAATTTAAGAAATGTTCAATTCAGTCATATAGATCAAACTACAGACATTAATAAAAGATGACAATATAATTAAATATCCCACTTGCCTTAAGATGTAGCTGACGGTCCTGTAAATGAAGACAGGGTTGAGACTCCCTATGGCGGTTATTTAAATGATGCATTATGAAAGTTTGTTGCAAAATCAATCACTTGCTTATGCTTTATGCTACTGACCCTAACCTTTATCCCAACAAATAAGGCATCCAGTTTGGATGTTCTAAACGCTCAGCTGAAAACAAATGAATTTATTATGGGGCAGATTTATCATAGGTCGAGTGATAGAGTTTCTTTTGATCTCAAATGAACTTGAATGACCTCAAAACTTCAATGGTATCTTTTTTAAGAAAAAAACTCAAGCGTCTGCAATTCGAACAAATATTACTGACCCGAAAACTCAAATCACAATGCTCATCAGGAAAAAAACGTCAGGAAGGCTATTAACATCGTCAAATGAGTCAACATATCTCTGGCATTGACTTCTACATGAACTTTGCAGGTTTTAAGTGGTGACCTAACAAATTCAAGGTTCTTCCAGAGTCGAGATGTATAGAATTCAAATTCAAGTTTGGATTTTTCCCTAAAATTCAAGTATTTGAGTTTTGACCATAAATTCATCTTGAAAATTCAAGCCATTTGAACCTTAATAAATCTGCAACTTAGGGGCAAATTTACTATTATTCCCAGAAAAAAGCTCGACCAAATTCATAATTCGATAAGCATTCAACCATCGAATGCTTATCGAATTGTTTTAGGCTATCATTTTGCTTGATATCTGATTTCTCTATGAATTCGTACAATCGGATACCGATCGTTAGATTTCATGAAATAATCGTGAAATTTCATTTGAGCGTCCGAAAAATTTGTACGATTTGAACGCTCCGATCGTACAAATGGTATTCGGGCAGGACTTAGTCTCTGAAGCCTATGAGAAGCTTCCCATAGGCTTCTATTGCAATTCGGTAGGTTCAATCTGGCGAAGTAGGCAGTCGAATAACTTTAAAATCTTAATTCCTACGATCATCGAATGATCGAATTATCGAATATCTGATCATTTGATCTATTCGATATTCGATGATCGAATAGGCCAAAATTTAATTTACGATTTCACGAAAAATTTTTACGATCGTTATTTGATCGAATTCAATTGAACTTCGATCATTTCATGTGAATTTCGTAAATTGGCCCTTAATGTATATAGAGCTGAGAACAATATTGTACAAAACATAATTAAGCACCAAACATTTTTTAGCGCAATTCGATCGATCGTATGATCGAATAGCGACAATTCGATTGAGCAATTTTTAAGCGATCAATCAAAATTTTCTTATTCGATCTTAGGGAATGATCCCCATTTCGGTAGGTTTAATCTGGTGAAGTACATGATTGAATTTAAATTTAAAGGGGAAGTATTCGACCATCGAATTTTTGAATATTTGAATAAAATTAAATTCGAATATTCTAATCATTTGAATATTCGATGGTCTAATTTGATCGAATTTGCCTAATTTGCATATTCAAAATTCGAATCTTTTTGAAAATTCGATTGAATATTCTAATCCCTCATGTGAATTTAGTAAATCTGCCCCTAAATGTTTATATGATTTCCAGAAGATTTTAGGTATGAAGATCCAAATTACGGAAATATCTATTATCCGGATAACCCCAGGTCCCGCACATTCTGGATAACAGCTCCAATACCTGTATCAAATTTAAGAACAACTAGACATAAAAAAAATGGTTGATACAAAAGTTCTTAGAATGAAATGATTTAATAGTCCACAGTTTTTACCATTTTTTTATATGACAATGAAAATAAACTTATTATTATTATTGTATTATTGTTTAATGTCTAGGGGTTTGTATTTGGATAGTTGACCAAAGAATCAATCAATATCGAGTCTCCCATTTCAGTGTTACAATTAATGTATTGCAGCATTTTAAAACTCTTATTTTACCTTAGACTTAAAAATTAAGCGCAATTATGTTTTTAAATAACTTCAAAACTTTATTGTCAATTGGAAGTCTCTAGTCAAGCTACAGGTCTTCATCAGACCACCAAATCATTTTGTAGGTTACTTTGTTGTTTCAACTCTGTTGAAAGCTGGCACAATTTAAATATCTGCTTTACTTGTGTGAATCTTGAGGGCCCAGCTGACCTAAGTATTCAGTTATTTGGCCTACACCTGTACCATGGTTAATTTAAGGAAATTCTTTACAAGGTTAAGGGTAAACATCCCCCAATTAATTATAAAGTTAACCTTGTATAAAATCCTATCATGAAGTGAGTGGATGGCAAGAGATAAACCTCCATCACTAAACATGAATGACAGGAGATGTGCCTAGCATTGCATTACCTTGATCTGCATGCACATGAAGCAGCTAGAAATGTTTGACAAGAAGTCATAGGAAGGTTGGAATGACTTGTTCATTGTGCACATCTGTGGCAGAGGAAAACCAATGGGGACTACGAAAGGCTAATATGTATAAATTATTTTTGAGAAATAGTAATTCTTTCATTAAAAGGTTAATTATGGTGAAAAACTAGGAGCATACCAAAACAATTACTATAAAGCTAATAATTATAAATATATTTAGGGCTCCTACCAGGCCACTTCATTTATTGACCTACTTGCTTTTGTTCTCGTGTCAAGGCTTGTAATGATCTATCTACCGACAATGACTCAGAGCCAAAACATTTTGGACTTCAACATGTACAATATTCAATAGATTAATCAAATATCCCTAAAACACACATCCTTTAGGCAACTTGATTAACATTGCTCTTTATTTCTTTAATTATCATAAAAAATGCATTAGCCATTTAGTGACACATTCAGTATAGAGATTTCATTATGAAGATATGATCTACACTCGACTGGTTAATTTGTAATGAGTGCCTAACAATAATGACAGATGACAGAATAGAATTCTTTCCTGCTATTTGAGAACCTTGGCTTTCTAGAAAATCTGACCTTTCAGTCCAATAAAATTTTATTAGCCCATAACTCTGTGAAAAGCTCTTACCTTATTCATAAATGTTAATTTGCAACTGCTCACCTAAAGCACAATAAAACCAAGGAGTATTTGAATATACTCACTGTACAACTGTCTGCCCTATGTTTTTCTTGTTGCTACTTGTACTTTTATTTATGTATCTTATCAATGAAAAAATAAAATGGATAGGTTTGTTTTAAGTTATCTCAGTTTGATCAATATGAATATGCAAACACAACACAACCCTCAAAAACTATGTAATTTAATTGGCTTATTACACAGCCTTGTGCATGCAATGCATGAAGTCCATGCAGTGTGATCAAGACACATATTACAAAGAGATAGTCACTGTATTTATAAAGGAGTACATTTCTTTATGACCCAAATTAAAGCCAAAAAGATGTAGTTATTTACAGAACCTCAATATCACCCATTAAGTCAATGCTGTTAAGGTGAAGTGAAAGTGTCAAAATCTTTGTAAAATGCAACGGTCCTAAACATTGTTTATCAAGCCTTCAGTGTTTATTACACTAGAATTTTACAATTGGCACAATTCATAACACAGCTTTATGACCTTGCAGGATTTAACATAGCATATCATGATGATGTATGTATCATTTTTTTCAAAATTTTTTAAAATTTGCCCCTTAGATTTCCTGCACACTTATCCAAATAGATAACTATGTTCATATGGGCAAAATAAAATCCATCCTTAAATGTTTATTACAACAACTGGAATTTGCAAGCGAAGGTAATAACTATTTAAAAATAATACAGAAATAGGAAACGTTATCTGGAAACCCATTATCCAGAAAGTCCTGAATTATGGAAAGTCCGTCTTCCATAAACTCCAGTTTATACAAAAAACCAGCATTTTCAAAAATTATTTCCTTTTTCTTTGTAATAATAAAACAGTACCTTGCACTAAGGTACTAAGATATTAATCCTTATTAGAATCAGAAACAGCCAGTAAGGTTTATTTAATGTTAACATGATTTTTTTAGTAGACTTACATTATGAAGATCAAAATTACAAAAAGATCCAGAGGACCCCGGGTCCTGAGCATTCTGGATAACAGGTCCCATACCTGTATTCCTTTCAATCTTCCTTTTGTCAGATCCACCCAATCAGTCATATTTTCTGAATAGTGATGAGTGAATTTATGAATGTGAATTTGTGTGAAACCATTTGCACTATACATAGGTTTGCACCTGATTACACAACTTGATGGTTGAAGCATACTACAGCTTGGATTTTGTGGTAGCAGTCTTTTATCTATGTGTTGAGAATGAGGGACTAAATGCATTAAACATTACACCATAGTGCTAGTGATATATATATATATATATATATATATATATTTATTAGACTTTTTATAGATGTTTATGAGCTGTCTTTCCATACAAAAAAGGTAACATTTATAGGTGTTTTTAATACATTGCTTCCATTTTTGATTTTGTAATGTGTAGCCATCTTGAATCATGACGATTCTGGATCATACTGCATAAGATAAATACACAGCATATTGCCTTTTGATATCATCTCACAAGTCTTATTGAAGAACAAGAATTTTAAAAATTATATCGAGTCTCTGATTAGTCTGAAAAGTGTGACATTTCTTATGAGTTTGGCTGCCTTATCTACACTGATATTGCTTTTGAGCCAGACCTTCATATAAAATCATCTTTTTCCATTTCAATAACTTTCCGCATATATATTTAAACGCTATTATTTTCTTTTTATTATATTGAAAAGTTAATAAAAATGTGGCTATTTTTAGCAGTCCTCCTCAGAATAATATAGTTGGTTCTATTCACATTATTAGATCTAGGAGAGTACAACAACAGGATAATGGAAGAAATGGCCAAAACCAAAAATACACTTTATTATAACCAATATAGAAATAAATTGGTTGTAATAGCGTTACTGCCTAACTTCTAGATAGGAGCATCTTGTTAATGTATTACATTATACAAATAAAATCTTTGAAGTAAATTTATCAGCAATTGATTCAATATTGCAATCTTTGGTGGCCAAGTATTAATGTCTGATAATCGCTTATCTTTATAGAAGTGCTATGTGATAGTAAGGGTAAGCTATTGTCTGATGTCCAGTTATGAAAAGACAGAACTTAGTCTGTTAATTGGCTCACAGGACCTAGCATGTATAGTTTGTTTGTGTGCTGAGAATCCTACAATCCCAGGGGGCAGCCTTTATATTTTAAAATGACAATTTTCTATTTATGATTACCTAATGGCACATACAGCTAAAAAAAAATATATTATTATGAAAATGGTTCATTTACATGAAGCAGGGTTTTACATACAGTATGAGCTGTTTTATGCAACATATTTTTATAGATACCTACAATGTTTGGGGGTGTAGTATACTTGGTTAAAAAAAACAAGAAAAATTAAACTTTTAAATCGCAAAGCCTTTATTAAGAACTAACATACTGAAACTCTGCTTGCGCTCCTCTTCAGAAACGGCATCAGAGTGACAATCCATTCTATTTTTTGTAGCTATGATATGTTTAGGCAGTGCTTTTACATAGATTGCTCCTCATTCATATCAACCCCTTACCCAATGGAGCTTATAAAATAAGTGCTCTATTCACACACACACATGGGGAAGGACAATGGATTTCCTGGAGACACTGGGGAAAATACAAACATACAGCATACATGTCAAAGCAAAATATTATTAATGGGCCACTGAAGAAATGATGATGCACACCATGCACTAGACTGACAACTCCCTTGCTGGAGCTGTGCACCCTCATTTTTAAAGCCAAACACCTGCCCCCATGTGTAATAAAAGGCATTAAGTTTGCCCAGGATCAGTAACTCATAGCAATCAATACGATGTTTGCTTTTAAACAGAAGACCAGTAAATGCTACCTATTGCTATGGGATACTAATCCTGGGTAAAGTTAGTGACTTACATAACCCTTTTGGAGGCATAGATATTTATTTATTCTCTCATATTTTTCCATGCTATTTTTTACCTAAACAATCTAAGAGCTCAGAGGTGCTGACATAAACTATATCCAATGAAAATAACATTTCTTTTAAGGACAAATCTATCACTGCACATACACAAAAAATGTTTAAGCTGGGTCAGTAAACCTATTAAATAGAATCACATTGAAAACAAATGTCATCTTCATGAAAACACATGGGACACACTTTTTTGTAATAAATTCCTGGAAAAAATTTGATAATTCTCCTATATAGGCTATGACCATATATTCATTTTTTTATCAGGCTAAAATTGATGTTACCAAAGTTACATTTGCTTTGCCTAATGCCACATGGGCAGCTAAACCTGAAACTGCCATAAGAGATGGCCTCTTATGCTATATACACACCTTTCAAAAGAGTCCCCTTTCATTACCCCTGTATAATATGGACATATGCCTATAGACTGATATAAGGGGTAACTGATTGCAAATCTAATTATTAAGCACTACAGAGGTGGGCTGTGATACGTTATTAAACTTTAAAAGCTTCTCTCCCCCAATGGTGAAAAAATCCGTTACTTGTGGCTAATTTATTTATTTCTGAGCCCTAGGTTAGAATCCATGGAGAAATCATTTCTGGTAAGGGATATCTGAAAACCCTGATAGAATAAGATGCTTAATTTATACTAGAGGGGATAGATCATTGATCTGATAAACCTTGGCCTAAGATTACTTACGTACTGTTACAAAATATCTTTCTCTTAAAAATATTAAAAATAAACAACTAAAATGTACTATGTTGGTGTCTGCTCTTATTGAGGAATTTTAGTTATCCCTCCATCAATAGGCGTAAGAGAATTCTTTTGTATGATATGATATGTCTAGAGACCATTTCCAGGACATGATTAGGTTCTAGACACAAGAGTATGTTTCTTTGTCTTAGATTGTACATGGGTATTTATAAGTGCAAGTCTGGATGCAGTTGATCTAAATATAAATGTATATAATTTAACTACCAGGAAAACAGAAAGCAAAAAAAAATCTGCACCAAATTCTTAAAGCTCAACTTCACTGTGTGAAGTGGCACAGGAAACCCTGAAAAACTTTTGAGTTAACTATAACCCCTCTTGCAGGCTTGCATAAGATTCTTGTTACAAACAAATGGGCCCAAATATGTGGAGGTGCAAACAGTGGCTTTGTATGCTAGTACCTTTAATACATTGTGCCTAAAGTTGCCAGATGGTAACTAAACTTGTGGGTTCCAAATTACCTCTGTAATATTTTAAGCCTTAAATATGAAGACATGAGAAAAATTATACAATTACTGAACTAAATAGTTTTTTAAGGGTGCTTTCAAGTGACTTAAAACACTCAAAATAATTTCATTTATTTTGTATTTTAAACACAATCTCACTCAAAGGGACTTCTCTGACTCATGAGAAGTTGGCACAGTCCTGTGAGATCCTCAGTTGGCATCTCTCCAAAACTATAGAAGGCTCCTAAGTTGACACATTAAATTATTACATCGGACTAATATGAGATGAAAGCTTTATTGTAATGGAATGATTTTTCATCATTTATCTTGTGTTCTGAGCTAGACCAGTTATAGGCACTGAAACCTAATACAATTCCTCTTCGCCACTGACTCTGTTTAGATTCCTTGTATAACGAGTTAGAGGTGCACAATGTCAGGCTCCTCTGCATCAAGAGCTATACTTCATAGTACATAATGTATTAACAAAGGCACACTAACTTCACAAATTCACCGAAAAAGGTTATAAATTCTTCTCTTTATTCATGGTGAGATCTCAGCAAACGTTTCGGGGACCACCCCCTTCATCAAGTGCTACTTACAACCAGTGTTAGAGAAAACATATATAGGGAGGGTCAGCCTTAGCCCCCACCCCTAGTGATTAAGTGATATCACCAAACACATGATTGTTATTACATTCCCCAATAATAATATTATTATAATATATTAAAAATACCTTAAAAATACCTTAGTGACATAACCGTCCATAGACAATATGTATCCATGTTTTCAATATTTTCAATTCCTGTGCTAAATCTTTGCCAAGTGTCCATATGTGCTCCTATTGCAACAGGAGGTGATGTGGATAGAGAGATTAAATACCTTAGCACCAATGGGATTGAATGAGGAAATTAACTATTCTTGCTATTATTAAAATGGGTTGGGCCAAACTCTATATGTATGGGAATTGACTTTTAAGATTAAGTGCTGAGTTTTTATTGTATATATTTATTCCACAGTTATTATATGTGCACATATGGACACTTGGCAAAGATTTTGCACAGGAATTGAAAATATTGAAAACATGGATACATATTGTCTATGGACGGTTATGTCACTAAGGTATTTTTAAGGTATTTTTAATATATTATAATAATGTTATTATTGTGGAATGTAATACCAATCATGTGTTTGGTGATATCACTTAATCACTAGGGGTGGGGGCTAAGGCTGACCCTCCCTATATATGTTTTCTCTAACACTTGTTGTAAGTAGCACTTGATGAAGGGGGTGGTCCCCGAAACGTTTGCTGAGATCTCACCATGAATAAAGAGAAGAATCTGTAACCTTTTTCGGTGAATTTGTGAAGTGAGTGTGCCTTTGTTAATACATTGTTGTACTATAGGCACTGAAACCAACCAGTAGCCAGCATTCTGTACATATCACCAAAAATGGAAAAAAATGTTTTATTTCAGGTGCTAGAGATTAAAGAAATATACTAGTGAGCTATATGGAAAAACAACTAATTTCAGTCAACACTTTAAACAACAATACAAAACAGCAAAGTATCGGCATTTTTTAGACTTCAAGAACTAAGCATGCATTATGCTACAGCTTGTGTTTTGTTTGCTCAGAATCTTCATGTGAGTGGCTTTGATGGCACCCAAGGGGACATATATTCTGGATAACTCTGCTTCACAAATTAAGACAACAGATGACAATACCCCTGGGCTGCAAATGTTTAACAAATGTGCCCAGTGTAGTTCTTAAATTGTTTGTTACTCGATCAGATACTTCTTTCTCAGCTGAATAGGCAGTCATGTTTCTAAAATTAGAGGTTTCCATTAGCCACTAGGTGGAGGTATCATTAAAGATTGTTTTTGCAAACACTAATACGCATTCTCATCATAATACAGAAATGCGATTATTTTTTCAACAAACTATAAGACGCTGTTAAATAAACAAGTGAGGGGAAAATGGTAATTCGTATGTAAAAAGCCATCTTGTTTGCCTTTCTTAAATAAGATGCTAAGAATTAAGATGAGCCAAAAATAAAGATTATGCTTGTAAAAACAAAGCAATTACTGAGACTGCACATCTAAGGTTTTTTACATCACTCAGTTGAGAATAATGATGAAAGGATACCATTTAAAGTATTTTGAACACAGATAAATCACACACTTGCTGCATACCTCCCAACATTTGAAAAATGTAAATACCATGTTCATTTTACAAAATTGTCAGATTATGAAAGTCTGAACACATTTCTAAGAGTTTTAGGGCAATGTTTTATATGTTATTGCAGTGTTGCTAACATAGCTGAAATTGCCCTTTAAAGGAGAACCAAACCCTAAAGTTTCAGCTTGTCAATAGCAGCAATGATCCAAGGCTTCAAATTTTTCAGAGGGGGTCACCATCTTGGAAAGTGTCTGCAGTGCTATTGATCAGCTGTTGAGAAGCTAAGCTTAGGGGTTGTCACAAATTATCAAACAAAAAATGAGTTTGGCCTGTAATAGAAGCTGATGCTACAGGCTGTTTATTTAATTCTGAAGCTAACTGCACAGATTTACGTGCTGCCATGTAGTAATTAACTGTATAAATTACAATAATCAGCCTTTTATTGTGACATTTCTATTCTATGAGTACTGTATATTGTGAGTGGGTCTCTAGTCAGTCAGTAAGTGACAGCAGCACAGAGCATGTGAATCGGTGAATCAGCAGAAAAGAAGATGGGGAGCTACTGGGGCATGTTTGGAGACAAAGATCTTCCCTGCTAAAGGGCTGTGGTTTCCTTGGGCTGGTACAGAAGTCCAAAACATAATGTGCAATATTTCTAGCTACTTATTTAATTAAGCTTTAGTTATCCTTTAAGCTGTCAGTCACAGTTCCCTCAGGAGACGTGCTTATCTTACTTAAGTCTGTTTGCACAGGCAAGGTGATGTGTTTTCAGAACACATGGCAGTCAAGAAAATTATATACACAAGTTTCATTACAGTGTCCCTTATGGCTACATAGAGGACTTACATACATACTGGGCGTTTAGAAGAAAAATTGAAATAGCAAAATGACTTTGGTTTAAACCTCGTCCCTGTCCCTAAAATATTTTCATAATACATTTCACTGTTTTCTAACCTACATGAATTATAATGAATACTGACTATGTCACATGGATGCCATATTTTATTGTCCATTATTTATATACTGCACTGCTGCAATGTTCTACATTTTTTATTTTGCATTGAATACTGGAACCAATTTATGCACCAAGGTTTCAAGATAGAGCACCATGATATAATCGCAGAACTCATGAACTATTGCAAGCGTGTTCTACAGCACATCCGAGAGATTATACATTTTACATATCGGTCTTTGCCCCAGTGGAACAAGCTGAGGTCCTTATCACATTCGTACATGGCATGGTCAGGTTTATTACCAATAAAGTTGCCTGTACATATTTGTAGTGCGGGAGGAAACTGAAGTACCCAGGCAAAACACAGAAACTCCTTGCAGATAGTGCCCTGACTTAATTTCAACCTTAGCTGACCCAAGCTGCAGACCTATATTTAAAGGAATTGTTCAATATAAAAATAAAAATAGGGTAAAGAGGGCTAGAGTGACTGAATGTCTAAAATAACAGAACAGAACCCTACTTCCTGTTTTGCAGCTCTCTTGGTTTCAACTGATTGGTTACCAGTGTGATGAACACTCACCCTCATGGTATAGTGGTGCGGCGGGGATGCCCGCCGCTCTGCTCTTCTGTCCTGCAGGCTCCTTTGTGCATGTGCCGTGCACACTTCCGGTATTTAAAGGCGCAGGCGCGCTGACGTCAGACATTTGGCATTTGTTCTGGTATTGGGTGCCGGCCGTGACAACCAGGCAGTAACCAATCAGTGACTTGAAGGGGGCACGTGGGGGATAACTGTTTACTTTTGAATCTGAGCTGAATGCTGAGGATCAATTGCAAACTTACTGAACAATTATGTCCCAAGTGCCCCCCCCTTAAAGTCACTGACTAACTCAGAGTTAGAGAGCTGAAAAGCAGGAAGTTACGTTCTTTTCTGTTATGGTCGACAACCAGTCAATCCAGCCTAAAGATTTTATTTTTGGCTAATTAACTATATTAGAAACATTCGTTATTTTGCATGTATTATCTATTTACCCAGTTTTTATTGTTACACTGAACTGTTCCTTTAAGCTAGCAAATCTACTATACTGTAGAACTAGCATATATAACACACGGAAGTATATCAAGTATATTGGAAATCTGGCATTTCTAGGACATTAGATGCCCACTGACTGTAAACTGACAATAATTCGTGATGGGCGAATTTGTCCTGTTTCTCTTCTGTGAAAATTTGCAAATTTGCGAAACAATGAAAAATTTGTGAAAGGGGAAGTATGATGCTGGCGACAATTCACCTGCTTCAAAGTTTGACAATTTACCACACTTTAGTCAGTGGGCAAGTGGTAAATTGTTGTTGGCATCAAACTTTTTTGTCAATGGCGAATATTTGTGGGCATTTCGCAATTTATTCGCCGACCACGAATCATGGAAATTCACCATGAATTCACGGTTGCCGAGTAAATTCGCCCATCACTAATAATAATGAACCAAAGGCTGCTTAAAGGAACAATACATTGTGGGAAGCCACTGACATAAAATTCACATCTATCTTATGAGTTTCAGTATCATTTGTAGCTCTGATCTGCAATAAAAAGAGTTAAAAGCCAAACTGAAATACATTTAAACAAAGAAAGCTGAAGTTACATCCTGCTTATCAATTTTCATAATCACATCTGTGACCACCACAAAGATTTCAAAATCCATGCTGCCTTATAATTAAAGTGAGAACAGTTAATTTGATTATATTCATGTAAAAACAATTATATACTTATATGTAATGTATATATAAATGAATTCCTTTCAAGTACTCTAATTATGGGTCCTTCGTTCTCCACTCCCTCAAATGTATTAATGGCTATCCATGTGATTAACAAATAGCTAGCACTGACTGAAAGTATTGTTCTGTGCTATCTACTTAAATGTACCTGCCTTTTAATGGAAATAAATATGACCAAGACCCCACGTAGCAATTTGCATTTACACCACCTGGCAATTTGCCTTTGCTATTTTCCCCCTTGCATATTTGTTCTAATAGCAGAGCTTCATCTTTTCAAAGTATATTCAAATTAATATTACAGATCTGTGGATTCCACATAGAAAAAAAAACAGGCTTAAAAATAATGGTACAAGGGGCTATTTTAGATTTCCAGCATTGTGTTTTGCAATAGCCTGAAAACACACAAAGCAGCACCCATAGTCTTTAAAATGTAAATTAATCATGAAGCATTTGTGTCACTATTTGACAGGTAACAGTAGCAGTGACACAAGCTCTTATCATAAATCTTACATTCATGTCCATAGCGGAGCTGTTTCTTGCATGTTTATGCAGTGTTTTAGACTAATATCATCATCATCATCATTTATTTGTACAGCGCCGACAAGATACGCAGTGCTTTCCTTAGTTATAACAAACAGGGAATAAAAGTGGATAACAATCAAGTATTTCCGGATACAATAGGATTAGAGGGCACTACAGATTAAAGTTTACAAACTAAAGGTTAGGGTACAATTGAGACATTAGGGTTTCAGACACAATTTGTGATTTATGATACAGCAGTGATTGATTATTTAAGGTACATTGAATACGCTTCTCTAAACAGGAGGGTCTTTAAGGAGCGTTTGAAAGTTTGGAAAGAAGGAGAAAGTCTGACAGCTCGAGGCAGAGAGTTCCAGAGAAAATCAGAAGCCTGAGAGAAGTCTTGTGGACGAGAATGGGCAGAAGTGATTAGAGGAGAAGCGAGGCGAAGGTCAGAAGCAGA
>CM044432.1:36519634-36542918 GCA_024363595.1 Xenopus borealis
CAGTTCCCTGACTGAGAGTTTTAGCCTCTGCCACTGCTGTTTCAATTTGACTAGCAACTGCAATAGCCTTTGCAAGGGTTAAATCCTGCTCTAGTAGCAGTCTCTCTCTTATGTGAGGTGAGTTTGGTTTTTACACTGTTTGGTTGCTTAGCATTTCATCTGTTAGATTCCCAAACTCACAGGTAACAACCAGCTCTCTCAAAGCTGCTGAAAATTGTTCTGTGGATTCGCCATTACGTTGTCCACGTTGGCGGAATTTATATCTTTCAGCAACCACATTTACTCTTGGCTTGAAAAATTTCTTTATAGCAGGAAGAACAGTTTCATAAGTCTCATCAGGTAATGGTAATGTATAGAATATACACTCGGCTCCCAGGCAGTGAATAAGTGAAGCATGTTTCTAGCCGCAGAAATCTCCCCTTGGTTAGCAGCAATAATGTAATTGTCAAACATACGGATCCAAGCAGTAAAAAGTATGGTAGGCTCACCAGGGTTTGGGAGAAAAGGTGCAGGCTGCTGCAGAGGTAGAAGAGACACCTTGTCACCAATTTGTTGTGTTTTAGTAGCCGAGGATGAGCAGGGCTTTATTATCAGGTTCATGCAGCCATTGCACAACAGCAGTAACTTCAACTATATTGCTTTTAAACAGTGTAGAAGGTAAAGTGTATGCACAGTATAACTCATGTGCACAGTGACCTCTACAGGCCATTTTTATAAACACCACAATTATCCTACAGGATTTTGAACTGTACTAACTAAATATTACACTTAGAATGGAATATATTACTTAAAATTCCAACTTTAATACAAACTGCACCAGCTATGTCACATAGATTGTCTAACTGTCTAAACAAAGAGCAATTAATTATACCTTGTTGTCATCTTACGTATTCAAATCAACAATCAAAGTTAAGTAATGATTAAGATCAAATTTAAACAGACAAGTATAGCTTGAACTGCATATTTAAATAAACCTATTTTTTTTAGAGCAGAGCACTCCTGGGGCAGAAGAGATTTTGCCTAATGCAAAAATCTGGTCAGTGTTAACAATGCTTAAATAAGCAAGGCTTGACTTCAAGCTTCTTAATCTCATTCTATTTTTTAACCAACAATATTATATAGCTGCCTACAGAATTCACAGTATTAAATGAATAATAATTACATTTCTTTCTATTTAAAGACCCATTCTTCTTTTGTTGCCTGCTTTTATTTAAGCTCTTAAATGAATGCACAGAAAGTCTACATTCTTTCAATGTTTGTTTTAGCATCAGCTAAAAGACTGCAATCAATATTTTATTGACATATTTTAGTACCACATTGTAGGAAGCAGGTAGCCGGTGTTCTTCATTTATACGACTACACAAGAGTCAGAGTATTAACATTTATTATTTGCTTTTTTTAACACTTGTTTCCTTTGTTGGCACTTGCAATTTTTGCAACCCTAAGGGTGACCTGGTTTCAATTCCACTTTCATTATTAATCAAAGAAGTAGAAACATTGTAAAGAGCATCCTCTAGTTGAAATCTTTGAAACAGTTATTTACAGTAGTAGTATTTATTATCTAGAATGCTTGGGACCTGGGGTTTTCTGGATTAGGCTTTTTTTCTTTAATTTGAATAACCAAATCTTAAAACCATTATATTTTAAATAAAACCAACAATATTGTTTTACCACCAATATGGATTCATGCAGCTTAGTTACCATCCAGTTCAAGGTACTGTTTTATTATTATTATTATTATTATTAATAACAAAAGAATTCAAATTATTTGCTTGCAATGGACTCTATTGTAGTATGGCATTTCTATAATTTGGAACGTTGTGGATAATGGGCTTCCTGATATGGGAGTTAATACCTGCGTTAAAAATATATAAACCTTACAATAAATGCACCTACATTATGTACTGTAACCATCATATCAAGCTTTCCTGAGTAAAATCAAGTATACTGTATATAGATCTATACAATTGTATTCTTAGAACACAAAGAAGAAACTAAAAAGAGAAAGGCAATAAGACTTCCATGAAATCATCAGGGCAGCCCTCACAGCATAATTGCATAAATATATCATACAGCATATATCTACTGTATATGTATTTGTATGTCAGTACAGATGTGTATGTTATATTTTACCTATCTATTTATGTATTAACAAAGTGCATTGATACAGTTTTATTGGAGACCTTTCTACATTCTCAGTGATGAAAAAAATTGTCATATATTCCAGATCCTTGACTGAAAGAACAAGTCTCCAAACTCGGAGAACTTCAAGTGCTGTGCTTTATTCAGCTATATGTCAAACATGTCATCCACAAAGGGGTTTAATCAAAGGCAGCAAAAGTACAGTGTCTTGGTGGTGCATTTAAGCACAAACAGCCAATGAATCTCAGAGACATCCGGCACAGTGTGAAAACTTAACTATATATTTGTCAGTTAACCAAATGTATGACATAAAACAAATTTATAGATATTAGCAATGCTGTGTGTACCTAAGGAATTTAGAATTTAAAAGTGCACTGGCCAACTTTTGAGCAGATTATCATTGGTAGTTGCTTAATAAAAAACATTAACTGCAGCTTTAAATTAGGAATAAAAGAAACAGCAATGTGGTTGCTAGCAGCAAGGTAAATAATTTAATCAAGCAAATACAAATAAGACACTGTTTAAATTAAGGATTTTAGGCAAAATATGAAATATGAAATGAATATAGAGAAAAAAAGCTAGAAGTAGTTATATATAATTTGGGTATAAATGATTTGCAAACTTTTTCTGCTGCCTTTGGGTTTGTGAAGCTGTGAATATAGTAAGATAATCTTCATAATACGAATATGTCTGAAGGGTCATTTTAATTTATGTGAACATGTCATGAAGTCCATACTAGATTTTACTTTGCTGAGTGAGGGGAAAACAGCAGGGTTTAACTGGGAATAAAAAGGGGGAGAAGAAGGAAAAACGAAGAAGGGGGGAAGGGAAAAAGTGGGTTGAGGGGGGGGGAGGTCTCCTCTTATGGTAGAATTTCTGCTCCAGACTGATCAGAATGATTAACTATAGCATATTCCTCTTCTATAGACGTTTTGGGTGATTGAGCTAAGTAAAGCCTGTGGTTCCCCACAAGGAGTTTAGTTATTATTTTATTTGTTTGTTTTTCCCTCTGTGGTTCACAACTACGCATTTAACCACGGGTGCAACACTTTCCCATGCTTATCCGGGCAGCCTCTTTTTGCATAAATTAGATTGTACAACGGAATCATCTGATTGACCTGGTTTTTCCATAGTGATATTGACAGGGGTTGACTATTTTTCCAATTCATGACAATGCATTTCTTGCCTGTCGTTAGTATTATAGCTAGAAGTGTTCTAGCAGCTCGGGTTTGGCCACATTAGAGACCTGGTTTAGTAACATACTGTAAGCAAGGGATCAGGTTGAATGTGGATCCCTATGACATTTGTAATATAATTAGATATAGATGCCCAAAATGTGTTTATTTTTGTGCAGAACCCCATCATGTGCATATAATCAGCTGGTAATTGATGGTATCTAGGGCATTCATCAGAATGGCGGTCTGAAATTTTGTGTAGGAGGTGTGGAGTGAAATAAGTTCTATGAAAGAATTTAAATTGGATTAGTTTATCTCTGGCTCCAACCAAGTATTCAAACTGTGATTCAAGTATTTCCTTCCAGTCCTCTACTGTAATTCCTGGGATGTCGTGGGACCATTTCCGGAGAGGCGTGAGGTCCAGAGAGGAGTTGGCTAGAATGAGTTGGGCATAAAATTTAGAAAGAGGTTTGGTAAGCCTTGTGTTGTGTACCATGTCTTCTAGACGCCTGGGTGTTGTGTCAACTTCGTGTCCCTGTATCTGTGTGGTTAACGCATGCCTCAATTGAAAGAATCTGAATAGCATATTATTAGGTAGTTCATATTTTTCCTTAAGACCCTGGAAGTCGGATATTGAATTTTCCTTGCAAACATCCCCAATGTATTTGATATTGTATCTGGCCCAAAGCTGGGCCAGATACAATATTTGGGTTCTGCCAGAGTGGTGCTTATGAAGAGAAGTGATTGACGGTCTGGGGAACAGGTGAAGAGCTGTTTCCCATGCCTGTTGCACCTCGTTCATCAGGGGTGTTGTTTTGGATGTATATTTGCATCCCCTGTATAGCAAATGTTTAAGCTCTTCATAGGAGCCCATTATACAGGCTTCTAAGTTTGTGGCTGGATTGTCCTGAGATGGGGAGGCCCATCACCAGGCTACTGTAAGTCTGGCTGCTAGGTAATACATGTGCATGTTTGGGGCAGCCAGGCCCCCCCATCTATAGGGCATTGTAGTTTGGCTGCATTAATCCTTGCATTAATCCCAGTATAAATGAGTTATAATTGCCTTTAGTTTTAAGAAGAATTTTGCTGGGCGTTTGACAAAAGATCTAGGTAAATTTTGGGAGCATGGTCATTTTAAATAGATTGATGTGCCCTATCAGAGACAGGGGCAATCTAGTCCATACTTTAGTTTTGTTTTCAAGTTCATGCACCAGGGGGGAGAGATTAAGGTCAGTGAATTGCTTCAGGTCCTTATGTATAGTAATGCCTAGGTATTTGAACGTTGAGGCCCACTGCAGGATCCCGCTATCTGGTGGCATGTGGGGAAGGCGAGTTCTATAGGGAACAGGGTAGATTTTGCACAATTAATTTTGTGGCCCGAGTAAAGAGTGTGTGTCTTTATGATTTGTAGAGCTGCCTCAAGGTCTGTTGTTGGGTTTGCTAGGTAGAGGAGTGTGTCATCAGCAAATAATTTCTCTGTGTGGGGGCCTATTTTAAGGCCTATTATGTTCGGTGCTTGTCCGATCAGGCAGGCTAAAGGCTCCATAGCTATGGCAAAGAGCAAGGGAGAGAGCAGGCATCCCTGTCTAGTGCCTTGTGTTAGGGAGAAGTTTGGTGACAAGGTGAGGTTAGTTTTGACATCAGCTTGTGGTCTTTTGTATAGGGCTTTTGTCCACTTTATAAATTTTGTACCAATGCCCAGATGTTGCATTACCATCCAGAGATATTCCCATTCATCAGAGGTGAAAGCCTTTATCATTATCTAGTGCTGCTATAACTCTTTCCCTTGAGTTTTCGTGTGTTATGGATATGTTTGTAAATAGGTGCCTTAGATTTATATCTGTGGATCTGCCAGGGACAAACCCGGATTGGTCTGGGGCGATGATGGAGGGAAGAACTCGAGAGAGACGGCTGGCTTAGACTTTGGCAAATATTTTAGCGTCACAGTTTATAAGGGATATTGGTCTGTAGGATGTACATAATGTAGGGTCTTTCCCTGGTTTCAGTATAAGGATTATTAGTGATTTGTTGGCTGAGATAAGCAAAGGAGAAACCTTGCAAATTACATTAAATAGATTGGATAACCTTGGATCCAGAAGGGAGTTGTAACTCCAAAGTCTGCAACTAATTCAACTAAAGCCTGTACACCTGGTTTGTTTGCAACCAAAACTTGCCTCCAGGCCTGGAATTCAAAAATAAGCACCTGGTTTGAGCCATTGGGAACAACATCCAAAGATTTGGTGAGCATCATGCTGCTCATGAACCACTGGTTGTTGATCACTGATATATGGTGACATTCATGTTACCCTACTGGACATGGCTGCCTTGCAAAGGTATAACATGGTCTGTCTAAGTCTCTTAAAATGCAGCAGAGCTTATTTTCATGTAAATAACAGAATTGTAATAATTTCCCTAGTGAGGGGCGAATCGGCTGCTCGTTTTGGATGTAGAAAAAAACGGACGCTTGCGAATTTTCGCCAGTTGAATTTTTTCCGGCATTTCACATATCACAGGGAATTCGCCACAGGCCAATAAGTTCGCCCATCACTAGTTTTCCCTAATATAATAAGCTTAGACATGCCCAGAATTTGTGTCAGGGACACTTTCACCCTATATCTGTGATGATTAAGCCTAATCGGTGAGCATATCCATGAAGGATGGAAGAGCTCAGCTACATAAACTTTTGCTTGTGTTCATTTTTTTTCTAATTTAATGAAATGTTATCTTTTATATCTATCAGAGACAACAGAGGTCTCTTGTTGGTTGTTGGGGTTATGGGGATATTTTATGGGATCAAAAACAAGTTTAAGGAAGTTTTTAGGTCTTTTCATCCTCTCTTCAGTGTAGAAATAATTAATTGGGTGATCACTCAAGACTGTGGCAACTCTACATATTTTTTAATTCAGAAGGGTTGTGCAGTTAATTTGATAGCACTATGCACTTTGAACATCCAGTATGCCAAAGCATAACCCTAAAGTACACCCTTGTATGGTAACGATAGTGCAGATTGTACACAATCAAATTAAAATGTGTTACATTTTACTTCCTTAAAGGACGAGGAAAGTAGGCTATAAATATTGTACATCATGTTTTGTGCTTCTATACCAGCCCAAGGCTGATTCACTGCCCATGCTCTGTGCTGGTACTGAGTTACTGAGCTTAGGGACCAACTGAAAATATACAGTACACTTAGGGGCAGATTTACAAAATTCACATGAAGGATTCGAAATTTGATCGAATTTTCAAAAAGATTAGAATTTTGAATACCCTTTTTGGGTACTTCAACCATCGAATTTAAAATATTCGATAAATTCAAATGATTCGAATGAGAATGTATTCGAACATTCGACCATTCGATGGTCGATAGGCCAGTTCGCCAGACTGAACCTACCGAATCGCTTAAAAACCCTATGGGAAGCTCCCATAGGTGTTTTAAAGCATTTTTAGATCGAATTAAAAAATTAGATCGAAGGCTTAAAATCGTTCGAATCATTTGATTCGAACTATTTTATAGCTCAATCGAATTTTTTTTAATTTGATTGTTCAATCTGTTGAATTGAGCTAACCCTTCAAATTTGACCATTTCAATTTGAAGTGTTAAATTCGAAAAAAAATTTGTAAAAATTCGAATGGCCAAATTTGAGGGTTAATTAACCCTCGAATTCGACCAATAGTAAATCTGCCCCATAGAATAGAAATGTCACAGTATAAGGCTGATTAGTAATAATTACTACATGGCAGCACAGAAACTAGTGTAACTAGCATCAGAATTTAATAATCAGCCCTGTAGCATTAGCTTATAATACAGGCCAACCTAATTTTCTTCTTGATGATTTGTAACAACCCCTAAACTTAGCTTCTCAATGGCTGTTCAGAGCCCACTAAGCATGTGAGTGTCGCTGGTAGTGATGGGCGAATTCGCGGCCGTTTCGCCCATCACTAGTCGCTGGCACTCTCCAAGATGGAACCCCCCCTGTGTCAGGTTTGAAGTTCTGGATCATTGCTGCTATTGAGAAGCTGAAACTAGGTTGGTGCAATAAGTTTAGTATATAAAACATGGCATTTTTAGCCCTATTCATTTTTAGTTGTCCTTTAATTAGATTTGTGTCACAAATTCATATTTTATATGGGAGGAATATGAAACACATTTACCACCAACTTATTTTATACTGGCTGAGGCAGAACAGAAACATGCATACATGTTAGATAAAGAGCAAGAAATAATGGTATGCAGAAGAATGGGTTTAAATTCTACATATCCTACACATACTCCTTAAAGATGTTTCTCTTTTAAGTACATAATAATTACTGCCTGATAAAAAAACTAAATTATATAATAGTAGGTTTCATTTTGTGGTCACAGCTTTAAATAAGGTACTGAAAACCAATAAAACAGAACAATAGGAATTAAGCAGAGAAGCAAAATCAGAGAGAAGACAATTGCACTGGCTAAATTTATTCTGAAGGATATACAATACAGCTGGTAAAGCTTAAAAGATAATTTCTCTGTATTTCAGTCACACACTTTAGCTTCTTTTATTCTACTTACTCAAAAGGCTCACTGGGATCAGTTCTTTGAAGCTCTGGAGGTATCGGGATACGTTTGTAATACATTTCCCAGTCAAAAGCTCCTCTCATGGCATCCCCTGCCTGTGCTTCATACCCAAAGTGATTGTGGTCAATGACATCTATCATGGGACACACAATTGTTTTGTGGTTCAGAGCAATCTGATCTGAAAAATGGAAGCACAAAATATAGGAAGACATGTTTAGTCGAGTCATCCATCATATTAAATCAATGTATCTCCAAAAGATCTCTTGAGGGTGAAGAAAATTGTCTATTTTTTATCAGTTGCATCTCTCTCGATGCATTTCACAACTCCCCCACCTTTTTTTAAATCAGCATCAGACTGCTCTCTAAAACTGGTTTTCATTCAGCTGGACAGTGATTAGAAACAATTATAGTTTTTAGGGAAACTGCATTCCAGGGAGAGCTACAAAAGCCCAGTCATCTATATCTCTGTCATTCAGCTGCTACAAGTTGTCCTCAATCTGTCACTTGAAAATAAAAGCAAAAATGTCTGAAGGCTCAAGAAACAGTACTTGAAGTATACTGCATAACACAATTATCTTCCTAGGTATGTGGCTGAATGTTCAGTCAGAACACAAACACAAAAAAAAAGGAAAGGGAAAACCAAGTAAAATCTGTTTGTTAGTTAAAAGGTGGGTATTTTGTCACATTGCCAAATATATTTGTAAAAGTAGTGATACCTCACACACTGACAACTTTCACACTGTGTATGTACCTTTTTTTTAGAAGGGGGGTAGATGAAAACATTTTGGTTAAATGTAAACTTCCAAAGCAAAAAAATTTAAATTGTATGAGTGATTGAATAATTCTGAGTGTAACATGATAATATAGAGAATTTAAACATCTAAACTTCTAATAACTGCTGTTTTTTTTTTAACTTGGATGAACTAAGTCATGTTTAAAGGGGTGGTTCACCTTCAAGTTAACTTTTAGTATACTGTAGAAGGGCCAATTCTAAGAAACTTTTCAATTGGTCTTCATTATTTATTTTTCATAGTTTTTTTTAATTATTTGCCATTTTCTTCTGTTTCTTTGCAGCTATCAAATGGGGGTCACTGACACCATCTAAAAACAAATGCTCTGTAAGACTACAAATTTATCATTATTGCCACTTTTTATTACTTATCATTCTATTCAGTCCCTCTCCTATTCATATTCCAGTCTCTTATTCAAATCAATGCTGGGTTGCTAGGGTAATTTGTACCCTAGAACCCAAATTGCTGACACTGCAAACTAGAGAGCTGCTGAATAAAAAGCTAAATAACTATAAAACCACAAACAATAAAAAATGAAAACCAATTGCAAATTGTCTCAGAATATCACTCTCTACATTATACTAAAAGTTAACTCAAAGGTGAACAACCCCTTTAAAGCATTTTTAATATCATTACAAACAAAAATAATTAGCAGTCCACTGAAAAGACCTCCATATAAACAAACCTCCTTCATTCTAAAAACTACAAACTGGTATAGCTTCAATGAAACTTCCATGTGGCAGAATGTATTCAGACAATTATTTTCCATGCTGGAATAAATAATGTTTTACCAAGTGGTAAGATTTCTTCAATAAAGAGACTCTATTTTCTCCATCCAATGGAGAGTTGCACGTTTGAATGCTTTTAAGGTCTGAGCTTTCTCAAACTGTCACAACCCTGTCAAAAGAGATCAGAAGTGGGCATGACCTAACCAGTATTTAATGGAGTTTGCAAACCTACTCTTGGTTGTAACATATTAAGGGGCAGATTTACTAAGGGTCGAATTTCAAATGAAAAAAAAAAATTCGAAATTCGACCAGGGAATAGTGGTTAATTAAAAAAATTTGAATTTGAATATCGAATTCGAATTTTTTTAGCGCAATTCGATCGATTGAATGAACTATCGAATAGGGAGAATTCGATCGATCGAATATTCGAACGATTTTTAGCGATTGATCGAATTTTTCAAATTCGATCTTAGGGAATTATCCCCATTTCGGTAGGTTTAATCTGGCGGAGTATGTGATTGAATTTAAATTTAAAGGGGAAGTATTCGACCATCGAATTTTCTAATATTCAAATTTAATTTTATTCGAATATTCGATGGTCGAATTTGGTAAAATTTGCCTAATTTGCATATTCAAAATTCGAATTCGAATCTTTTTGAAAATTCGATCGAATATTCAAATCCCTCATGTGAATATATGTGAATTTTGTAAATCTGCCCCAAGTGTATAAATGCAATTTACTATTCCCCATGCAAATATTAAGAGGTGCAGAGGGTGTGTATTGTGCAAATCATGCTGGATACAAAAATATCCAGTGTAAGATGTAAAATACAGTGCTAACAACAAACAAGTCTGTCATTACCAATTGCAGTAGGGCAGCAATAAGGACAGGTCATGTTGTGGCCTGTGGCCTCTGCTGCTCCATAACATATGTCTGTATGGAGTGCAAATTAGGGGTCATGTTTTGGGTGGGAAAATTAATGCCTACATGACTCCCCCAGTCTCCATGAATACAGCACTGATACTACTGTATTTCTCTCTCTGCTCTGTACCAGAGGAAGGTAGTGAGCAAAATGCAAAAAATGGCTGATTGTGGCCATTGTTTGCAGTTTACACACTGCCATTCATAAGTAAATGTCCTCTTATGTTTCCAATGATCTGCACTTATTTTGATATTGGGATTAAATTGTCAAATTGCATCAGCTTGTAAATTAGTTTAGTAATAGTGTACTAAGAAATACATTGAACACAAATGTTGAAGATGCCCATAAATCAAGAGTCTAACAGGGTAATATGATAAAAAGAGTTCTAAGTCTGCCCACATGTAGCAACCCATAGCAACCAGATAAGCATGTAGGTTGTTTGTTTTGAAACAGCTATTGGTTACTAGACAAGACTTATATTATGAGGGGAGACTGTCCAGGTTGGGGTTATTTTCTCTGGAGGGGACATGATTACACTTTACAAATATATTCGAGGACATTATAGACAAATATCAGGGGACCTTTTTACCCATAAAAAGGACCACTGCACCAGAGGCCACCCCTTCAGACTAGAAGAAAAGGACTTTCATTTGAAGCAGCGTAGGTGGTTCTTCACAGTCAGGACAGTGAGGTTGTGGAATGCACTGCCGGGTGATGTTGTGATGGCTGATTCTGTTGATGCTTTTAAGAGGGGCTTGGATGATTTTTTGTACAGATATAATATCAAAGTCTATTTTGATACTAAACTTTACAGTTAGTATAGCTATGGGCATATATGGTTTGTGTGAAAGAGTGGAGGGGTGTGTGTGTATTCTGGGTTTTTAATTTGGAGGGGTTGAACTTGATGGACTCTGTCTTTTTTCAACCCAATTTAACTATGTAACTATGTAACTAAGTCACAAACTTAAGACCATTTATTATTCTCTTTATAGGATATATTAGATGCTGGTCCAAGCCAAATAAATGTAACATTGTATAAAGTTTTTATTATAGCAACAAAATTGAAAGTAAATGCATGGATTATTTAATCCATTAAATAGATAAATAAACTTAATAAACAGTTTATTCATATTTGTTAAAATGATAACATATTATGAGTACTCACTAAGTAAGGGAGGGAGCCAATTCACATTAACTTCACAATGGGAGTCTAAAAACGTCAACACCTCGCCTTTTGCCATAGATGCTCCTAGAAGACGTGTTCGGATCAGTCCCTCGCGCTTTTTGGTCCTCACAATTCTAATTTTGGGATAATAGGCCATATAGTCTTCTAATTTTTCCTTTAAGTGGTCTAGAAAGGCAGAAAAAATATTGCATTTGAGATACAGAAGTAGGTAATGTAACATTATTAGAGAAGACACAGGATTTATCTTTCAGACAGTATCTATCCATAAACAGAATTTTAATTCAAATGAAATATTTCAAATCTGCTATAAAAGTGTTGATGTTGGCAACTACAGTGGCTTAATGTACAGTGCAACTAGAGCCAAAACAACAGAATATGTTCATCAGCTTTTTGTGATGCCCAAAGCCAAACACCCAGCAGAATCTTTGGCGCACTGCCCTGGAAGCAAAAGCTAATCCAAATGGTTTCTTTGACTTTTGTTTATTTAAATAAATCACCCTGGGATATGTCAATAATGAATTAAAATCAAATGTAAAATCAACATGATTGAATTGTTTCTAAGTAAAAAATAACAATGCCACAAGTCAGATGTAAAGCTTACAGGTTAAATGTAAGAAATGCTTATTTTTAAGCAATAGAAATATAACTTTTCAGATTAGCAAGCTGTAATATAAATTAAGATAAAATGTCAAGAAAGAAAGAAATATATAACAAATAATAATTATTATTATTATTATTAAATAAATAAATAGGGACTCTAAAATGTATTTAAGACTTAAATTGTAGCTCTCACTTATGGCTGAGTGCTTCCTTCCAATAATTTAAGTCTGTACTTTATAGTATTTACTTGATAATAAGAATATTAACTATTAGGTTATAACACATAGCAGCCCATTAACAGTAAGTAGAAATATCTTGTAAAGTTAGTATTTGCATTCTTAATTTTAAAAATATTAGCAGACTCAATCAGCATATATATATATATATATATATATATGAGTGTACTATATGTGAATGTAGATCTAATAGCAATTGCTTTGTGTCCCTCCTTAATCAATAAACAACTTAAGCCCTAATTTGATTTGTCAGGTAGTGAACAGTCAATAGATCAATGTTTTTGTTAACCAACAACACCACTCTAGGGCTTGTCTTGACCCTCTAGAGACCAATAAGAGAACAGTTCTTTACAAATGGGCTAAGAAAGACAAACAAAAGAAATCTGTAAAGCTGAACAATAACATAGATACTGGCATATACTGTGAGGATCAGCCTGGGACGCTCCCTGTCTCTTGCACCTACATTGTGAGCCACTGGAGGCTCTTGGGGCTGGTCCTGACTTTCACGAATGCTGACCAGAGTTCTGGGTGGCACGCATATCTCCTTCGATGTCACTCCCAAGATGGTGGCGCCCATGGCCGCCACGTGGGTAGCGGCATCGGTGCTCTGTGCGTGACATCAGCGTGCCACGACGACGCACTGCTTGTCGCGTCATAGCTCTTACCAGTTTTTGGTGCCAAAATAGTTTTAAAAGGACGCCCAGGATTTCATGACTCTGCCTAAGTATAGGTTCTGTTTTATTAAACTACTGGGTGTTAGATTGCTCTCTACTATTAATTTTTGGACTTGACCCTGCCTGAACTTAACCTTGATACTTATCTGCCTGCCTTGTAAACTTTTGCCTGGATTTTGACCATGTTTCTTGTTTAATGAGGGGAGACTGTCCAGGTTGGGGTTGTTTTCTCTGGAAAAAAGGCGCTTGCGAGAGGACATGATTACACTTTACAAATATATTCGAGGACATTATAGACAAATATCAGGGGACCTTTTTGCCCATAAAGAGGATCACCGCACCAGAGGCCACCCCTTCAGACTAGAAGAAAAGGACTTTAATTTGAAGCAGCGTAGGTGGTTCTTCACAGTCAGGACGGTGAGGTTGTTGAATGCACTGCCGGGTGATGTTGTGATGGCTGATTCTGTTGATGCTTTTAAGAGGGGCTTGGATGATTTTTTGGACAGGCATAATATCAAATGCTATTTTGATATGAAACTCTACAGTTAGTATAGCTATGGGCATATATGGTTTGTGTGAAAGAGTGGAGATGTGTGTGTATGCTGGGTTTTTAATTTGGAGGGGTTGAACTTGATGGACTCTGTCTTTTTTCAACCCAATTTAACTATGTAACTATGTAACCCGTGTCTGTACCTTGAACTTTGACCCCGAGGTTTCCTCCTTGGTCCTGACAACTCCCGCTGGGAGCCGATAGGCCCCCTTACATTATACTTGGGCCATGGACTCCGAGGAAGCTACACTGGATGTTGGGCTGGTGTCCTGCATGGAAACGTTTGAGACTCAGTGGGGGTCATTTATAAACTTTGCGCAGGGCAGAGTGAATATATTTGCCCTGAGCCTGGTTATTTATAAAGCTGAATAAGAGTGTGAAAACAGATTTGCAAATTGTTTTTCACATTGCGAATGTTTATAGGAGCTTTTTAAATCTGGAAATCACAAATTGCGAACAAATTGGTGGCAGAGAAAATATTTGCAAAACTGTTTCACAAATTGAAGTTACTGTTAACGCTATTTTCACGCAAAACAACCTCGCAAAGTGTACTGGCAGAGACCTCATGGAATGATGAGGCATACAAGGCGGTGTTCTACCAAGGCCTGTCGACTCGACTCAAATATGACCTAGTCTCCAGGGAACTGAATCGCTGGAGGATTTGATTGCTCTCACCATTAAAGTGGACACTCGCCTTAGGGAGCATCAAGTCATCAAGGAGAACAGCAAGAAATTTCAACCAATGTTGGTACCTCGCTTCCAAAGCAAACAAGAAAAAGTTGTGCTCACCACTAATTTTTTAAACCATTAGGCGGGGGTGCAATGAGGCTGTGACCACAAAATACATATAGACAAATACAAGAGGTCCTCTGCACTCAACCCATTATCAATATATTTAAGACTTTGAGACATTTTGTGCAACATCTACTAAAAATGCCTTACCCTTTAAACAACAGGGATTGTTTGTCCATATATTGCAATATATTTAAGATGGCCAACTACGTCAAAGTCATCAAAGTCATATCTGGCCAGTTCCTACTCTCAATTTTCATCTGATTCATTAAGAATTCTATTGCTTCATTATACATTTTACAAAGGGACTAAGTTTTACCTGCAACTTACTTGCTGCTTTCAAAGTAAAACTCCCAATCTTGGCTGCCCTTTTATTAGACACCAGTGGGATCACCTGACTATAGCTGGGAAGGGCTACAACAAGGAGCTGGTCACTGCTCCAGTATAACTACAACAAACAAGAAAAAGTTGTGCTCACCACAAATTTTTTTGCTTCCAAAGACCCCTGTTACCTTCACCTACCCAGCAACCGTCAACTATTCCTTGAACCCATGCAAGTCGGGAAGGCTCATCTCTGAGCAAGAGAAACTTCAAAGGCATATGGCTGGTTTGTGTCTGTCTTGTGGCAGACAATCCCACTTTACACTCTGAGAATCTGACTTTTCTAATTGTGTCTTGTCCCTCCTCTCTTGTGGTGTTAGGATTACCATGGTTGGATCTCCTTCCTGGAACCATGCCCCCTAGAGGTCGCACCTATTCTTTATTGCGCTGAGACTTCCACCATGAAAGATTATATCCAGGAAAATCTCCAGCTGGGATTTATTTGTCCCTCTGCTTCTTCGGCTGGGGCTGGCTTCTTCTTCATGGAGAAGAAGGATGGTGGTCTGCATCCCTGCATTGATTATTGCAGACTTAATAAAAAACAGATATCCTTTTATCTCTGAACTGTTTGACCATCTGAAAGGGGCTATAATCTTCACTATGTTGGATCTATGTGGGGCATACAACTTCATCTGCATCTGTGAAGGGGACGAATACCCGTGATGGGCACTATGAATACCTCATGATGGCCTTTGGCTTCTGCAATGACCCTGCAGTCTTCCAGGAGTTTGTGAATGACATCATTTGGGATCTTCTGGGGAAGTTCGTGGTCGTGTACCTTGATGATATCTTAATCTTCTCCAAAGACTTGGAAAGTCATCGTTCTCAGGTAAAAGACCTACTCTTGTCTGAGGAAGAACTCTCTCTCTTTGCCAAAATTGAGAAATGTGTATTTGAAGTGCCCAAGATCCCTTTCCTTGGCTATATTATCTCTCAAGAAGGTTTTGAGATGGATCCCGCCAAAGTCTCTGCAATCCATGAATGTCCTCTACCTTTGCACACCAAGGCCATTCAAAGATTCATCGGGTTTGCAAACTACTATGGACAGTTCATCAAGGGGTTCTCCTCCCACATTGCCACCGTTCTTGCTCTTATGCAGAAAGGGGGTAAACCTAACTCATGGCCTCCAGCTGCTATCGAAGCTTTCCAATCCCTGAAGGAAGCTTTTATATATATATATATATATATTTTTTTTTTTTTTTTGACTGGGTGGAAAAGGTCCTCTAGAACTGTATTCTTCTTAAGAACACAGATATAATAAATGTATACTGTACAGCAGATAGATAGATATATAGATAGATAATTATATATAACGATAGATAGGACAGATTGATAGATAGACTTAAGTTAATTTGCTGACTTCACAGGACATAATTATTATTATATTAATTCTGTTACAAGATAAATTAGAGGAACATTAAATAGCAATGAATTTCGATTCATGCTGCAATCCTGTTTTATTGCTGTCTGATATGGAGACTAGGGGCATCCTCCTGTAATATTAATAGTCTCCCAAATGCCTAACATTCACAGACTATTCTTCATCAATTCCAGTTATGGTACATATTCAAACAGTCTTCAGGGTGCATATCTTCTCAAACTGTTGCTCCTCTTAAGTTGTAAAATGAATTATTGTCCCTTGCTATAATTTTAAAAGAAATTCTCCAAAGGAAATTATATTGTGACATGCAAAATATCTGGTGAAATGGGATGCAATGGCCTTTAAATCTCTTGGAGACAACACTTTGAAGTCGTTTATTACAAATGAATTTCACTTGGGCCAGCTCTATGTGACTATAAAACACTGTAGTATGATGGCTACATTTATAATCCATAATATTACATAAATTTTACTTTTGGCAGGGAAGACCTTAGGGAGTCTTCAGTATTTAAATTTTATGCTAAGCAATAAACAGAGCACCTTAGAGATAAAGAAGTCAGCATTTGTGTCAGTAAAAATAAGAGACAGCCCAATTTGTTATTCAAAGAGCAAATTTATTATTGGGTCCCTCTCACCATAGATTAGATAAAGCAATGAATCACAAATCTGATATAAATGGTCAGCAGTTGGCTCAAGATTTTCTCAAATAGGATATATATATATATATCACGATAACTTAGTCACATAAGAACAAACACTGTTTTTTAAACAGCGAAAGTGGCTGTGTGGTGTATTATCCCTCCATTTTTTTACACGGCATATTAAATAAATGTCTTGTTGGTTGCTATAGTTAAAAATGTCGGCAAACTACTTGAGCTATATTCCAAAACACAAATGGAATACTGGGTATATTATACAGTATGTCATAATCAGGAATGTCTGCAAGGTTAGGGGCAAACACATCATATTTCATGGTTAACTGCAAAACTCAGACTTCAAGCATCAACAATAGGCACAGTCATAATATGTATGTTTAATAGATGGATGAAGGACCATATAAAATATTAAAAGTGGAAATGTGCTTGTAAATGTACAGTCTTTCACTATAAATCCCAGCACTTGAATATATGCTTTAATAATACTTAATGTAATGTAATTCACAGCTTACAGAAATAAATCACATAACTAGTACTTTGAAAGGAGCTTGTTACGCAGCAAGGACATCTGACATGGGAACAGTCTCTTGCGTAACATATATATAAGAACACCTAGTTTTCTAAACTAAAACAAACAGGATAGAATACAAGTAAATGTTTATCTTCAGAGCAACTGCTATAAATGTATAAATCCTGTCCTTTGATTTTACATTTAATGTAATCATTTATATATAATTTACATTTTAATATAATCATATTGACAAAGTTAATCCTATCATTAACACTCACAATGCAACAAATACACATGCCTTTTATTATCCATTGATTTGACTGGCATTGATTTGAATGGTTTCATTGTGTCAGCTAATTAGATCAATGACATGCAAATGGAAAATGTAATTCCAAGATGAATAACTAGGCATGTGTAGGACTTGAAGCCTGGGCTTCCCTTGACTACATGTGACATCATTTTGGTGACAGCATTGGTATAAGAGGCCCACTTGCTAAGGCAAATGTTTAGATACTAAAGATAAACTATTTAGAAAGAACTTTTTCCTGAAATAAACAATTTTAAATGATAATTGGTGATATCATTTTTCAATGACAGAATCTATACCTTTGTAGCCTCTTCTCCAAAGATGAACATGCCTTTTAAAGTAGGGGAGATTTCAGGGAATTTTTTTAAAACACACAATATAGGTGCTCTTAAATAGCCTAATTCTTTTTCTAACTGTCTTTATAATAGCATCTTTTTTTTAAAAAAAATAAAAACTACTATTTGTATGAAGTTTTATCTCTTATGCAGCATTTCTGTTAAATAGATTTTCCCAAAATGCAAAACCTTGCAAGTTGTATTTAGTGTTTATAGAATACGATAATTGATATCTTACCTGTTTTCATAATACAATAGAGACCATAAATCTTCTCTAGACAGATGTGAAATTATGTCTAGAACTGAATTTATCACTTTTATGTTGAGAATATACATCTGTTTTAGAGACAATTGCTGTGTGATTTATTAGCTTCATTAATATCTATATCTTTATAGGCGCTTTGTAGTGCACTCTCTCAATCTTTGCCTTCTTTAACTCTTTACCCAATAGGTTTGCATGTTTCAAACATTATAGGCAAGAATATAAAAATATAATGACCAGATCCAGAGATAACAGGGGTGCCATTGTTTCATGCACCATTTTATGTTATATATATATTTACGAAACAAGTCAGTTTCCGAAAAAATACATTTTTCCTTTGTGTAACTTTATTATTTCCCTTCATGGATATTTCCTGACTGTCAGGACAATTTTCTTAGCAGTTAGATTGCAAAAGTGCCATATTTATTTGGCTTCCATGCAGGTATTAAAAAAGTACTATTATTTGTTAAAATCTGCAATTCAACAATCTATTGAAGAATGTAAAAAAAGTAAATCTTAAAATATTTATTTTGACATTTCTCTCTGTTTATACCTTATTAATGCTCCTCCCATATGATTTTTTTTATTTTAGATTTTTATTAGTTTCCTTTCAGTTACATAAAAATTTCAATTACAAATAAAGAGAAAAAGAAGAAACAAAAGAGAAGATTTACAGTCAGTGTGGGTGGGTTTAGAAAGGAAAAAGTTTATTGTTCCATGTTCATATTGCAGGATTTTTTGCCCTGCTACTTCCTGGTTTTATATTGTTCAAGTCTATTGTATTACTTTAGACTTGAATTCCTAATCATTGAAATGTTTGGTTTTCCATTCTTGCCCTTTTTTATAGGTTATTATTTCCGATTGTCTTTGTTTCAAAGTTGTTATTTTACATCTTTCATAGGTGAGATTGGAGTCATAGGTGAGATTGGAGTCATAGGTGAGATAAATTAAGTTTTCCCTGTGTGGTATTTCTGTTGATTTCCAGATCCTTGCTATGAGTATTCTGTCTGCAATGAGAAAATGGAAAGTTCTTAATTCTGGGATTATTTCTTGTAGCCCATGGTTAAGTAATGCCAGCGATTGTGGCAATATTATTGATTTAGTTGTAGCTTCCAAAATGAACTGTTAGACCTCCTTCCAAAAGGGGGGGCAATGCTTGGCATATCCACCATGTGTGGAACAACTTTCCATTTGCTTCGTTGCATCTCCAACAATTTCCAACAATTTTGTGTTTGGGAACATTTTATTTAGTATTGAAGGTGTTTTGTACCACCTGTAGAAAAGTTTTCCTTGAATTTCTATATTATTGGTAGCCATTGAAGTATTGTGAGCATTATCTTGTTCCCATTTCTGGATATGTTTTGGTTTCTTGTTTTCAATTTGATTTGAGATTGATCTGTACATCTTGGACATGCCTTTCTTTTGCCCTGCTTTATGAAAGAACGTGAATCGTCCAATAAAAACCCTTGTTTCAATTAAGCTGAAAACCCTAAATCATGGTCAAAAACCACACATGGTGTGCAAATATAGTGTTTTCCTACCACAAATGATTCCAATCAAAATAAATAACAAATTCTGAACTTTGTGTTAGAGCTTAGTGTATGAAGCAATCTAATTGGTCAGTACTTTTGTTCTTAAAGAAAAGTACAATTATCTAGCTGCCTGTTTGTAGGCTTATGGCATGTCATTGGCATGGCTAAATCTAAAATCCCTGCCATAAAGTGAGTTTAGATTGCTATACCAAATAATGGGTTTCAATATGTAAGCATAAAAAGTAAGAACACATAACGGGGTTTGCAGTAAAATGTTTTATTCTGAAAACAGTATCCTTTTAATTCCTGGTTGGTTTGCCTTACTTTCTTCACCTGATTGTGAAAATGTAACACTATTAGCTACAGCAGGAAATTAACCCATGTATGTGTGTTGAAGAATAACATGCTATTTGGAATAGTTTGCTTTGTGCCACACTAGTAAGTTTTATGTAAGCATCCAAAGATAATTATTTGCTGACTTGGATGGATTACCACAGAGATGCTTAATGATGTGTGCTTTTTCTAAAATATGCTTCTAAATTTGGGCCTTTATGAAACAAATTCCAAGGGTCATTAGTGCTCACGATGACAGTAAGTAAAGCCACTAATTGTAAACACTGGTAACACCACTGTCATTTTATGACAGATAATTCTCCTCCATTGCATTTTATTGCTACACGTGAACATTCAATTGCTTTTTATGCTTCCTTTGACAAACTAGAAAAGAAAGCTTTCTTTAATGTATGTGCAGATTGCATGCCACTTGCTCATGATGATGCTTTACAACACAAGGCAAATGGTGATGCATAATTAAGCATCTTTTAATGGCAGAGAATCAAACAGTGCCACACTGATCAGTCAGCTGGCCAGATTTACTTATTATAATCCATCCAACCACTATTCTTCTGGGTATATCAATCTCCTTTTCCTTTTTTTTCCCCTTCTTCTGAACATCAGTAAATATTATAGTCTGATCCAACTAAACCTTTCCTAATCTGATTTCTGTGAAAAGAAGTTTTAAGCATTATTAACCTCAAGCATTATTTTTAAGAACTTTTAGACACAGTTGAGAATAAATAAATGGAATATTGGATATAAAGGGATATTTTGCCTTTTTAAGTGTTGCCATTTAAAATCTTAAAGCTTAGAGGCAAACTCTAATTAAACACTTTTGTATTTGAATACCCTATGTACCTGTTAGGAGATAAGGACATATTGTTCTGCATAATCCTGTATTTTTGTAATTCTACTTTGTTCTGGATCCTATATTTCACCCTTAATTAGAAGAATTATTAGGTTAGGGCAAAAGTGAAAAGGGAATTTGGGAATAGCGGGACTGAAACATTTGCTTATTGTTACTTAGAATTTGAAATGTATTAGTTTTAATGTGGATAGCAGGCTCAGTCCATTAATAGCAATCTAGATCTTATCCGTTGAAAGGTGTAGCAAAAAGAATCGGTCTGGAAAATGAAGTGGAACCAATTGCTTAGAAAGTCTTCAAGTTTAAAAATCTTTTAAAAAAAGACACCTGCACGTTCATGGTTTTATACTGTAGTGCAAAATTACTCAATATTTCAGCTCAATATTTATTTAATATTTAATTTCACAAGATATTACATTCTGTTCAAAACATGAACCACAAAAAAATAATAACTTTTATAAAACCTTAAAGTTATAAAGCATCTGTGTTGAAACTCAGGTTTAAAGGGATACTGCCATGTTTTTTATGATGTAGTTTTTATTGCTAAATTACACTGCAAATAATTTACTCAATAATCTAAAATTTAATTACTGAACCAGCATGTGTATTTTGTTAAGTTGTAATATTTGTGTGTAGGCAGCCATCTCCGGTAATTTTGCCTGGCCATGTGCTTTCAGAAAAATCCAGCACTGGATGGATGGAACTGTTTTCTGGCAGGCTGTTGTTTCTCCTACTCAGTGTAACTGAATGCAGTGGGACCTGGATTTTACTGTTGAATGCTGTTCTTAGATCTACCAGGCAGCTATTATCGTATGTTAGGGAGCTGTTAGCTGGTTACATTCCCATTGCTCTGTTGCTAGGCTGCTGGGGAAAGCATGTCTAATTCGCAAGCATGGCAAAATCCAAATTCTAATTGCAAACAGAAGAACACTGTGACAAATCTATCACTTGCCAATTAAAAGTATTGTTAATTTTAAATATTTTAGTATAGTACATGCTACAGGCAGTGTTTTTCTTTTTTCATCTGTACACCTCGTTTATCATGAAAGGCACATATCATTGCTTTTTTCCCCTATTTAAATAATCCTTGTTAGGTTTAAACACATACTGTAGTTAAATTATGTTGCACAGCTTTGGGCTTCATGATTTTGCCAGTTTTCATAAATTAAATTATCACTATTGTGCTGCTTACTTTATCTCTGTCACTTGACTGTAGTAAAGCTGGCAACACACTGGCAGATCTTGTTGGTCACTTTAGTTTTTTTCTAAAGTCCAGGGGCCACTATTTTCTATATAAATGGATCCTTAGCACAAACTAAATGGATTTGTGCAATCTATTTTACCCATTTAATACTGATCATGCAGGAGTTGATCAATTTGTAACTGAATGGCATAGTTATTGCTGGTATGATTTTGCCAAGCAACCTCTAAAGCAGGCACACCGAAGTCAATGGTCTGCATAAGTCACAATCATTAAAGATACTGTCATGGGAATACTGTCATGGGAATTTTTTTTTTTAAAATGCATCAATAGTAATGCTCCAGCTGAATTCTGCACTGAAATCTGTTTCTCAAAAGACCAAACAGATTTTTTTTATATCTAATTTTGAAATCTGACATAGAGCTAGACATATTCTGAATGCACATGACCAGGCATAATAACCTGAGATGACTGCATACACACCAATATTACAACTAAAAAAATATTTGTTGGGTTCGAAATGACATTTTTGATGGTGGAGTTAATTATTTTCAGTTTAAACAGTGTAATTTAGAAATAAAAACTACACCATAAATATCATGATAGAAACATGGCAAGATGTCAAATATTGCTCCAAATTCCTCTGACTGTAGTATGTTTTATATAAAAGCTTAAACATAGCATTTCAATTTATACTATTTGTCTATAAGAGAATAGGAATTTGCCATTTACTGATTATAGTAGACTAGGACACTCACTTGGTAAGAGTTGCCAATAATGACAAACAATGTTCCCATCTTACATCCCAGTCATTTATAATTTAAGGTGCGGGGGGGGGACATTTGAGCATCTTCAGCAATTTTGCAAAAGAAGTTTTGGACTATTTCTTAAATTATATGAGACTATTCTTAAAAAAGAAAAGCTTAGTTTATCTTTCGAAAAGAGAAATGTGAAAACCCATTCTAATCTCAGTTTCAGAATCTCCCATTGCCTTTTACTTGACGTTAACTAAGCTGCATAAATACTAATAATGTTGGTGGCATTGGTGGTATTTTTTTTTTAATTAATGGTTCTTCTCATTCAAAAGGAAATTATGGAACAATGCCTTATCCCAAGGCCTCAAGCATGCCAGATATTAGATCCAATACCTTCCATTACCACCAGG